>JAQGDQ010000349.1:5000-107500 GCA_030141605.1 Tubiluchus corallicola
TCGTTTTTTCCGATGTGATTGTGCACCTTCATGATGGCAACTGGCACCATCTCTGTCTACTCTGGGAACAAGCATCTAACGCTCATTCACTGTACATAGATGGATCGGAAGTATATGCAGGTACCAATGTGAATACAGCTGGCAAAACAATTGATCGTATTGGTACATTGGTAATTGGTCACTTTGATGCTAGGCAGTCTTTTGTGGGCTCTATAACTGGCATGAACTTTTATGACTATCGGCTGACATCTGAGGAAATCCGTAGCTTGTATGCAGACTGTTATGCAGATACTGGAAATGTGTTTTCATGGTGCGATATTAATAAAGGAACACTGCATGGAGACTTGATGAGAAGAACTAGTCAGCTAACATGCAGCATTTCTGACGAGTCTGATAACCCTCATGTAGAACTTGGTATGTTATTTAACTTTCGTTTTACTTTCTTGGTGTTTTGCACCGTAATTTTTGTACATCTTTTTTCAGCAAAAACTGTCATTGCAGCAACTTCATTAATGCAGATTGCCAATCCTACTTCCACAATAATAAAAAATTTCCACAAATGCTTGCAATCTCTGTTGCAGGAGAAAGAACTTTTTTACATGAAAGAACTTTCTTTTGAAGCTAATATAAAGTTACTTATCTGAAGTACTTCTTTGTCAGATCATTTTCGCATTTTAGTTGAATCCTTTGACCTACTTTGGAAAAATTGCATAACCACTTATCACAGGTCGTGATTATATAGTGTGATTAAAAGCATAGTATAATTATTTTTCAGTTATTAATGTGTAATGCTACATTTATGCTAGTGCATACTACAATTCCGGTTGCATCATGTTTTCATATAACTACCTTGAACATCATAATTACGTTTGATGAAACGTTCCTAAACTTACCTAGAAATTTTCCTAGAAATCCATTCCTAGAGTTAACTCTCAGTCTAATAGAAGAATTTTAGTGTTAACCAAACAAAAACTACTACAAGGCAAAAACCGTGATTTTATAATAGTTCTTTGAGATTTATTACTTGAAAGAGAAAACATGTGATCACTTTGTGTCAAACTCAAAATTTTCGTGTGAGACCCAAAAGGCCACAAGATTTTAAGGGTATATTTTTCATCTCAGATACTCATTTGGGGTAAACACCAATGCCAGTCAATTCTACAGAATACCAAAATCTCAGTAGGTTAGTATAATGTTACCCAAACAGTTGACCTTCTTTTGGAAATATAAGATAAAACCAGCTCTGAATAAATGCTCTGTCATTAAACAATTGAAATTCAATATGATTAATAAAATAAAATTGCAAACGTTTCTCAGTTTGTTCCAAATGTACAAGACAAGTAGTATGCAAATGCTGCATAACATAATGTACTAGAAAATTTGTCTGGACAGGTTGTTGTTTTTTAAAAATATTCTGTCAATGTAAGTAAAAAATTATCACCATTCTTGAAAGACTCAGAAGTGTGAACTAAGTAGCAGACATGACTATTAAGGCCAAACTATGTTGTTTCTTATGTAGGCCTGTTGTAGCAAGAATTGCTGAATGCTGAGTGTGTGTGTGTGTCTGAATCTTCAAAAACAAAGAAACATGTTGGAATTGCAAAGCTTCATTAGGATGTCTTTCTCATTGCAGGACTTTTTGTCTGTTGCAGATAGTTGCCTTGCTGAACTCTCTTTCCCAAAGCCTAGTAACAGAAATTATTTTTCAAAAGAGATTACTGCTGCTGCACCAATAACACAGTTTACAGTTTGCTCGTGGCTAAAGATAGACCAGTCAAACAACAAGAAACACTATTTCTTTTCCTTTGCCACACCGAGTGCACCGGATGCAATCTCTATAGCTATTTACCCAGACTACGAAGAGAAACTAAAGTTTCTTGTTGATAAGTATATATGCCTTGCTATTTTTGCCTTCTAATGTGTCTGCCTCTCAGTCTACCTGTACAATTTGTTCACATCATTTGTTTGTGTGTCTGGTATTCTTTATGTCTTTTCTCTACCTGTCTCTGTTGTTTTTTCACCCTTTCTATCTGTTTGTTCAACTGTGTAGAAAAATGTTGCTAACAAGCCCAATGACAAGCATCATTTGGTATAGACTGCAAAGGTATGGGCTCAGCACTATTTATTAATAGTTATTTACTAGAAATTTATTATTTAATAACTCAAAAATATTAGAGGAAGCATTACACATGTATAGAATAGATACGCCGGGGTAAAAGAATGGCTCCATTGTGTTGCGGGCTGAATTTTCTGTGATTTGGCAAGCTGGTGTTGAATGAATATCAGTAATATATGTTAGTGCCTATAGGACATCGGAAAGCTTTGAGATGCAAAACAAACATATAAAGAATGTGCTGCTTGATAATGTCTTGAGTAATGAGTAGATGTGTAATATTTAGTGTTAAGGTTAAAAACTATAAAGTGTGTATTTTGCTGACCTTGTGCAACTGGCACCATTTTGTTTTCATTTACAGTGAGATCGAATACATTTTTTCCGATGTGATTGTGCACCTTCATGATGGCAACTGGCACCATCTCTGCCTCTTCTGGGAACAAGGATCTAACACTCATTCGCTTTACATAGACGGTGGATCTGGAGTATATGAAGGTACCAATGTGAATACAGCTGGCAAAACAATTAATCGTATTGGTACATTGGTAATCGGACAGGATTCAGACACATACCCTGTTGGAGGCTTTGATGCTAGTCAGTCTTTTGTTGGCTCCATAACTGGCATGAACTTTTATGACTATCGGCTGACAACTGAGGAAATCCATAATTTGTATACAGACTGTTATGCAGATACTGGAAATGTGTTTTCATGGTGCGATATTAATAAAGGAACATTGCATGGAGACTTGATAAGAAGAACTAGTCAGCTGACATGCAGCATTCCTGACGAGTCTGATAACCCTCATGTAGAACTTCGTATGTTATTTAACTTTCTTTTTCTTTTTCTTAAAAAATTATCACCATTCTTGAAAGACTCAGAAGTGTGAACTAAGTAGCAGACATGACTATTAAGGCCAAACTATGCTGTTTCTTATGTAGGCCTGTTGTAGCAAGAATTGCTGAATGCTGAGTGTGTGTGTGTGTGTGTGTGTGTGTGTGTGTGTGTGTGTGTGTGTGTGTGTGTGTGTGTGTGTGTGCGTGTGTATGTGTGTGCATGTGTGGGTGGGTGTGCATGTGCGGGTGTGTGTACATCTGTGTGTGCATACATGTGTGCTTGCGTATGCATGAGTGTGTTCCTCTGTGAGGATGTGCATGGGTAGGTGTGTCAAAAGTGTGTGTTTTGTATGTGGCATGAGTGCATGCTTTGAAGAATTATCCCAAATCTTCAAAAACCATGTGATATGTCGCAATTGCAAGCCTTCATTAAGATGTCTTTCTCATTAAGCCACTTTTTTGTCTGTTGCAGATAGTTGCCAGGCAGAACTCTCTTTCCTAGAGCCTAGTAACACAAATTACTTTTTGAAAGAGATTACTGCTACTGCATCAATAACACAGTTTACAGTTTGCTCTTGGCTAAAGATAGACCAGTCAAACAACAAGAAATACTATTTCTTTTCCTTTGTCACACCGAGTGAACCAGATGCAATCGCTATAGTTGTTTACCCAAACTACGAAGAGAAACTAAAGTTCATTATTGATAAGTACGTATGCTTTGCAATTTTCTTCTTTGCCTAACTCTGTCTATGCCTAACTGTAAATTTTCTAAATGTCTGTTATGCTGTCTCTCTGTCTCCCTGTCTGTTGGTCTGTGTTGCTTTGTCACACTATCCATCTGGTTTGGCTTTGCACTTCTTTATTAATAGTTATTCTCCACAAATTTCTTTATTTAATAATTCAAAAGTATGAGCGGTAGCATTACATATGTTAGATAGGTATGTAAGAATGGACGAGTAACTTCATTCTGTTTAATACAAAATTTTGTGTGTGTTGGCAAGCTGGGCTGAATAAATGTGAATAATATATGTTAGTGGCCACAGGCCACATTTTAATGAACAAATGTTTTCTATGTATAAGATTTGTTTTCATTTACAGTGAGAATTATTACATTTTTTCTGATGTGATGGTGCAGCTTCATGATGGCAACTGGCACCATCTGTGCCTCCTCTGGGAACAAGCATCTAACGCTCATTCAGTGTACATAGATGGATCTGAAGTATATACAGGTAGCAATGTGAATACAGCTGGCAAAACAATTGATCGTCTTGGTACATTGGTAATTGGACAGGATTCGGACACTTACCCAGTTGGAGGTTTTGAGGCTGATGAAACTTTTGTGGGCTCCATAACTGGCATGAACTTTTATGACTATCGGCTGACAACTGAGGAAATCCGTAACTTGTAT
Source organism: Tubiluchus corallicola (assembly GCA_030141605.1). Classification (NCBI taxonomy): domain Eukaryota; kingdom Metazoa; phylum Priapulida; class Priapulimorpha; order Priapulimorphida; family Tubiluchidae; genus Tubiluchus; species Tubiluchus corallicola. The sequence goes on from JAQGDQ010000349.1 coordinate 9,356, forward strand.
ACAGACTGTTATGCGGATACTGGAAATGTGTTTTCATGGTGCGATATTAATAAAGGAACATTGAATGGAGACTTGATAAGGAGAACTAGTCAGCTGACATGCAGCAATTCTGACGAGTCTGATAACCCTCACGTCGAACTTGGTATGTTATTTAATTTTCTTTTTAGTTTCTTGGTGTTTTGCACCGTAATTTTTGTACATCTTATTTCAGCAAAAACTGTTATTGCAGCATCTTCATTAATACCACACACAGATTGCCAATCCTACTTCCACAATAATAAAAATTTGCCAAAAATGCTTGCAATCTCTGTTGCAGGAGAAAGAACATTTTTACGTGAAAGAACATTCTTTTGAAGCTAATATAAAGTTACTTATCCGAAGTACTTCTTTGTCAGATCGTTTTCGCATTTTAGTTGAATCCTTTGACCTGCCATGGAAAAATTGCATAACCACTTATCACAGGTCGTGATTATACAGTGTGATTAAAAGCACAGTATAGCTATTTTTCAATTATTAATGTGTAATGCTACATCTATGCTAGTGCATACTCCAATTCCGGTTGCATCATGTTTTCGTATGACTACCTTGAACATCATAATTAAGTTTGATGAAACGTTCCTAGACTTACCTAGAAATTTTCCTAGAGATCCATTCCTAGAGTTAACTCTCAGTCTAATAGAAGAATTTTAGTGTTAACCAAACAAAAACTACTACAAGGCAAAAACCGTGATTTTATAATAGTTCTTTGAGAGGTATTACTTGAAAGAGAAAACATGTGATCACTTTGTGTCAAACTCAAAATTTACATGCGAGACCCAAAAGGCCACAAGATTTTAAGTGTTTATTTTTCATCTCAGATACTCATTTTGGGTAAACACCGATGCCAGTCAATTCTACAGAATACCAAAATCTCAGTAGGTTAGTATAGTGTTACCCAAGTGTGACAGCATGTCTAAGAAAATGTTAAATTGTTGTTAGGTTGTTTTGCCAAGCAGTCCCGCTGTCACACGTTATACCTTGATTGACCAAAATATAGTAAAAATTAGCACATGAGTCCGTGTAAGACAGTGTGAACAATGCTTTAGGTTTTTTTACCTTAATTATCTAGGAATGCAATTACCCAAACAACAGGATTTTTAATAATAATAATAAAGAAAAGAGGATATTTAATTATTTTCAATTCTCGCAGAAAATAAACTAATGCCGGCGTATAAAGTTCTTTTGTAAACAAACACGTTGAAACGCAATAATAGAAATGGTTCACATAGTCAATTCGAATGTTTCAAAAAAATACTCAACTGGATAAACCTAATAAAATTTAACATTTTTTTACTCAACTTTACGATGGCTGGGCCCAGCATAACCGTCCAGGGAGATGGATACCATCAGCAATGCTCCTACCACGTATTCGCCCGAATACCACGTTTCCAACCACGAAACGTACCAAGTTCCCTACCACGTATCCAATATGGCTGCCAGGACACGTCTGCCAAAACCATCAGCTCCTATGTTTCCAACAAATGACAATTGACTCCTCTAGACGGTACTGCACCGGATAATGACATCAAGCAACCAAACTGGAACTCAGTCTCCATAAGAGGAAGAGTTAAATGACAAGCATTCCGTACGAGAAACAACTGAGGTGCTCTATCCTGGATGGCTTCCACTGGTATTACCATCAAGAAACACAATCGGGGTTTACGTGAATAAACAAGTTTCTTTCTAAAGCTTCTCTAACCAATAACCAAATAGCCCATGAGGTGGCTTTCACTTTCGAGGCATACACACATGTTCAAAACTGGCAACATGCTATCAACCAAATTTGCTCTTTTTACTTTGAGCTACAAAACCAGATAGACCACGAAACTAGGCCAATACCTGGTCAGGTAGGTAAATTTAGTCATGTGACCCAGGCTCTGGTCACTCAAGCCTGTAAAGTGCTTCCATCTAATGTTACAAAAAAATCAATTGGCAACAAAAATCACAAGTCTAATAAAACGTATTAATAATAATGGCAATCAATGTCATAACAATAATAGCGATACATTTCGGATTCTCATCAAAAATACATTAATAGAAAATAAGTCAACCAATTATTAGTAGCGCATCACTATGGACGGCTTCGGTCGTCACACCAAGCAATAAACCTTCTTAAACCTACTCTGAATAAATGCTCTGTCGTTAAACAATTGAAATTCAATATGATTACTAAAATAAAATTGCAAACATTTTTCAGTTTGTTCCAAATGTACCAGACAAGTAGTATGCAAATGCTACATAGCATTAATGTCCTGGAAAATTTGTCTGGACAGGTTTAAAAATATTCTGTCAATGTAAGTAAAAAATTATCACCATTCTTGAAAGACTCTAGAAGGATGAACTAAGTAACAGACATGACTATTAAGGCCAAACTATGCTGTTTCTTATGTAGGCCTGTTGTAGTAAGAATTGCTTAGTGCTAAGTGCGTGTGTGTGTATGTGTGTGCACATGTGTGTGTGCATGTGTGCTTGTGTGCGCATGAGTGTGTACCTCTGTGAGTATGTGCATGGGTAGGTGTGTCAAAAGTGTGTATTTTGTATGTGGCATGAGTGCATGCTTGGCAGAATTATCCTAAATGTTCAAAAACAATGTGATATGTTGCAATTGCAAGCCTTCATTAAGATGTCTTTCTCATTACACGACTTTTTTGTCTGTTGCAGATAGTTGCCAGGTAGAACTCTCTTTCCTAGAGCCGAGTAACACAAATTACTTTTTGAAAGAGATTACTGCTGCTGCATCAATAACACAGTTTACAGTTTGCTTGTGGCTAAAGATAGACCAGTCAAACAACAAGAAATACTATTTCTTTTCCTTTGTCACACCGAGTGCACTACATGCGATCGCTATAGTTGTTTACCCAAACTACGAAGAGAAACTAATGTTCCTTGTTGATAAGTATGTATGCTTTGCAATTTTCTTCTTTGCCTCACTCTGTCTATGTTTCAGTTTGTGTGGCCAATTTTCCATTTCAATTTTCTAAATGTCTCTTACGCTGTCTGTCTGTCTTTCTGTTTGTCGGTCTGTGTTGCTTTGTCATACTATCCATCTGGTTTGGCCTTGGCACTTCTTTATTAATAGTTATTCTTCACAAATTTTTTATTTAATAATTCAAAAGTATGAGAGGTAGCATTACATATGTTAGACAGGTATGCAAGAATTTACGAGTAACTTCATTCTGTTTAATACAAAATTTTGTGTGTGTTGGCAAGCTGGGCTGAATAAATGTGAATAATATATGTTAGTGGCCACAGGCCACATTTTAATGAACAAATGTTTTCTATGTATAAAATTTGTTTTCATTTACAGTGAGAATTATTACATTTTTTCTGATGTGATGGTGCAGCTTCATGATGGCAACTGGCACCATCTGTGCCTCCTCTGGGAACAGGCATCTAACGCTCATTCAGTGTACATAGATGGATCTGAAGTATATACAGGTACCAATGTGAATACAGCTGGCAAAACAATTGATCGTCTTGGTACATTGGTAATTGGACAGGAATCAGACACTTACCCAGTTGGAGGTTTTGAGGCTGATGAATCTTTTGTGGGCTCCATAACTGGCGTGAACTTTTATGACTATCGGCTGACAGCTGAGGAAATCCGTAACTTGTATACAGACTGTTATGCGAGCTCTGGAAATGTGTTTTCATGGTGCGATATTAATAAAGGAACATTGAAAGGAGATTTGATTAGGAGAACTAGTCAGCTGACATGCAGCATTCCTGATGAAGGTAATTGAGCTAACTGAGGGTCATTAGAAGGTAATTTCTAATTTCAAACGGAAGCATTTTAAATAAAGTCACAATACTTTTTATCACTTCTTTACCTGTAATGATCTTTATATTAATATTCGTCTTGAAAAATCGAAATTATTGAAGAATTGTGTAGTACATTTGAGATAATATGCCGTACGATACATAAATATAATTGTTCGCAAGATATGCAAAAAGAGAAGGCCACATTTGTGAGAGAACAAGTAGCTGTTAAGCCGCGTTGTTTACAATAATTATGTTGTAATCAATTACAATAACCTAGCTCTTTCTTGCTGTGATTTGACATCAAGTCTTCAACATTATTGTATGTCTTTTAGGAGAATATTTGCAGTTTTGTGTTTTAATGTTCAACTAGTTTTAATTTTTTGACAATCACAGTGGTGTTGTGTATATTGCTGATGCTGAAATAAAGAAAGGTTCTGTAGTGAATAATGCGTATTGGGTGAGGTGATGATCGAGGCTTGAAGCAACGTAGCAAAGAACACGGAGAAAGCTAAAGAAGTCAATGGAAGGGTGTATGTAGAATAGGGTGCATTGAAGAAAGCATGCACCAATCTGACTCACTGTAATTGGAGAGTGCGGAATAGCTTATGTGAAATCCGCATAATTACTTGACAACTGGGTAACGTCACTTAGCCGGTTTTGCATTACTAACATCGTGTATGTATTAATCAGTTTTATACGAAATGCATACTGGAATCTGACAGACCTGCCAACTCTCACGCATTTCAAATCTTTCGCACGCGCGCACACGCGTCAAAGTTCAGTTCTCACGCATTCCACAACTTCACACACATGTTTGCAAATCACATGGCTTCTATTGTTTTCAGTACCAACCTCAATTCAATTGATAGTACTACTCTCACTAATACAGTAGCGTCCATGAATCTCAGAATGTGTAAGATTATACATGAGAACGTATACACTAAATGGTATTACAGTTATTGAGAATTAAGCACTTTTGGCTATTATGAGCTTTTTTCATATGTACGATACAGTTATTGAGAATTAAGCACTTTTGGCTATTATCGGCTTTTTTCATATGTACAAAAGAACATATTTATATATACCCTTCACGACATGAGCTCAAAATGAGGTGTAAAGCATAGTAAACTGCAATAACAGCATATATGAAAGCTCAGTTGTGCACAAAAATTGCCTTACTTTTTTATTAATAATTTGAGTTTTGATTCCTATTGATAATTTTGATTCCCAAACAGCAAAAAATTCTGAGACGTAGAGTTAACCCCACTCCCTCGACCACAGCTATGGGCGAGACGCTCCCCGCCGGGCTTCTTTGTTTCACACTCACTTTTATATCAAATGGTTGGCAGGTCTGGCATGTATGACTCTTTACTGAAGTCTGGAAATCCAGTCTTTCAACTACATTGGATGAAAACATTCGCTACTTCTACTAATTTTTACACAACTTGAATGCATATGTGCGGTAATATAAACTGGCATGCATATAAATTGTCAAATTCAGTTAAGAGGTATATGAGTTTGTTGTGAGTTTAATCTGATATTAAAACATTACCAATAATTATGACTTATTTTTAGAGTAATAAAATGCGTGAGTGTTGTTATCAAGTGTGAGCTTACGATAGTGGTAATGCAATAAAGATGTGATGATAATATTTCAAAGCCGTGTAGTGGTTTTTATACTTTTAATTACAGCACGTAACATATATTATAATAACGCAATGAATAATCATTATCTATGTTGTCATATGTATGTCACCATATTGTCATACGTATATCACCAACTACATCACACATTGGATGCGTTTTGCCAGAGTACCGTAGAACAACATAGCCATCTTGAATCAGCCTGAGTACAATGTCATTTTCATTTTTTTTGGTTTACATACTCATTAATTATACAATAACCTTTTTGGATAACTGTAAAAACTGATAATTAATACTCTTCGCCATGATTGCTTTATGGAAATTGTGGGCAATTGAGACCTCTAGCCTGTGAATTTGGGAATCATATTATAAGAGAAATTTCTCCTGTTAAGGAATTAAATATAGAGCTATTTTCACTTGAACTGTAGGCTTATACTATGCATGACGTGTTATGACAAGTTACAAAAATATTTGTTTAAACCGATGCATTACCTAACAGATCAGAGATACAGGTGTGAAAAGTAGGAAGAAGTCACTTTAGTGGAAATCCTGAGTGCCCTAAACTATTGAGCCAACCGCCAATTAACATTCACTGAAGCCAGTGGGTTCTGAAAAGAGGCTGTGTTTCAAAGAGTGCAAATCTGCGTCTTGTAGGGAGGTCATGGGGCATGTAATAATTGGTCAAGGAGATTTCAGTAAGATATATCAAGCTATACTCAAGCTAGCGCTCCAATCTTATACCTCAGCACGATAAATTTATGGTTTTCAGAGTCTCAGACAGCTCAGCACAATCAGAAAGTTATCAGTGTAGAGTGTTTGAAAATAATGGAAATTTAGTTCTAACACTGGCTTCGTTCTTCAATGGTGGGGGGGATGAAACAAACGAAAACAACTTAAACAAAAACATTTTGTTTTGTAAACTTGATTTGCCAGAGTTTCCAGATGGTAACACTTTCACTCATCACTATCGTTAATGCGGCGCAATTTAAGACACTTAATACACTATTATACACTTAAGTAGTATAACTATTACAACACGCACAAAGTTGAATTGAAAACTAACAATAAAATTTTAACAATTATTCACGATTGATAGCATAAAACAGTATTAAGCGGCGTTGACCAGACATCCGGAATGCATTATGTGTTATTCACTTGCGGAATGGCCGCGTATAAAAAATCAATAGGAAATAGCTGTAGAAAAAATACCGCCCCGTATACCAGTTCCGATAAACTTGTTCGTTGAAAACAATATAAAGTGATTTTTACGCAATAACGCACAGCGCATTCCGGATATCTGATAAACGCCGCTCAAGGCGTACGCGTTAGAAAACTTTATAATTTAATTCTGAGTACGTATTGTATAAATTATGCAGGTTTTTGCCGCAACCAGCTATAGGAGTCTATATGAAAAATGAATCAAGGTCCAGTAATTTGCAAGGAAACGTTTATTCCCTTGCCTTCGTTGACCAATTCAAGATCAGGGCTTGTCTGAAGTAGCAGAATGAAGTACGTTGCAAAAACGCCAATTACCTGTAAATAAAATAATTGGCTACTTTATCCAAAAGCTATAAAACTGAATAGCTATTGATGAAAAAAGTCAAAATGCTGCCTTAATTCGATGAATTCGGGTTGTTAGAAATGCGCTTTGCAAGCCTAATCAATACTTGTTTCGATAAATGCATCAAATGAACAGTTTTGCACTGAAGTAATAACACCGTTTCCACTATAAATGTAGCAGTATTAAATTACATTTAGCTCGTCGTAATTCACACTCAGCAGAAAAGTAAGCAGCATTACTGGACTGCAAGTCCAAGATGATCATGATCATAATTATTATTATTGCAAATACTCATTATACAAACTGTTAACATGAAGCTCCTGTTGACAGTAAAGCATCTGTAACCTGTGAGACCAATTGGTGGACCAGACATTCTTGTTGCGTACATATACAGCTGTAATAAATTAATTTTTTAGTGAATTTGGCCTAGTCATGTATGTAAAAATAAATAAGGCTGGGAGAGCGAAGATGAATTATTGGTAATTAACAATAATGAAATGCTTCCGAATTCTCACGCATTCCACAACTTCACACACATGTTTGCAAATCACATGGCTTCTATTGTTTTCAGTACCAACCTCAATTCAATTGATAGTACTACTCTCACTAATACAGTAGCGTCCATGAATCTCAGAATGTGTGAGATTATACATGAGAACATATACACTAAATGGTATTACAGTTATTGAGAATTAAGCACTTTTGGCTATTATGAGCTTTTTTCATATGTACGATACAGTTATTGAGAATTAAGCACTTTTGGCTATTATCGGCTTTTTTCATATGTACAAAAGAACATATTTATATATACCCTTCATGAGCTCAAAATGAGGTGTAAAGCATAGTAAACTGCAATAACAGCATATATGAAAGCTCAGTTGTGCACAAAAATTGCCTTACTTTTTTATTAATAATTTGAGTTTTGATTCCTATTGATAATTTTGATTCCCAAAAAGCAAAAAATTCTGAGACGTAGAGTTAACCCCACTCCCTCGACCACAGCTATGGGTGAGACGCTCCCCGCCGGGCTTCTTTGTTTCACACTCACTTTTATATCAAATGGTTGGCAGGTCTGGCATGTATGACTCTTTACTGAAGTCTGGAAATCCAGTCTTTCAACTACATTGGATGAAACCCTTCGCTACTTCTACTAATTTTTACACAACTTGAATGCATATGTGCGGTAATATAAACTGGCATGCATATAAATTGTCAAATTCAGTTAAGAGGTATATGAGTTTGTTGTGAGTTTAATCTGATATTAAAACATTACCAATACCGTATTTTCCCGTGTATAAGAGACCCTTTTTTGCTCAGAATTTTCACTTTAAAAATAGGGGGTCTCTTATACATGGGAGTAAGTCTTTTCAATAAGATGCATAAATTGTGACACTAATGATTTTAAAGAAATAATTGCTCTACAACTGTTTTGCGTGTCGCGTTCGACTATGAAGCGGTTGTAAGCAATACAAGCATCGTGACACAGGCATTATCTACTCGTTTTCTCTTTTCCTGTTACAGGTTTGCAGGTACGCACTTTAATATATAACAGTACTCTTTTTCTACAACACATTAACTGGTTTTATTTTGTTTTCAGTACCGCACTGAGTTGAAAAAAGTTGTACTCTACCCTCTAAAAATGTCCGTCTGAAAAAACTTTTTTCCAGAATTTTTGCCTAAAAATTGAAGGGGTCTCTTATACACAAGGGTCTCTTATACACGGGAAAATACGGTAATTATGACTTATTTTTAGAGTAATAAAATGCGTGAGTGTTGTTATCAAGTGTGAGCTTACGATAGTGGTAATGCAATAAAGATGTGATGATAATATTTCAAAGCCGTGTAGTGGTTTTTATACTTTTAATTACAGCACGTAACATATATTATAATAACGCAATGAATAATCATTATCTATGTTGTCATATGTATGTCACCATATTGTCATACGTATATCACCAACTACATCACACATTGGATGCGTTTTGCCAGAGTACCGTAGAACAACATAGCCATCTTGAATCAGCCTGAGTACAATGTCATTTTCATTTTTTTTGGTTTACATACTCATTAATTATACAATAACCTTTTTGGATAACTGTAAAAACTGATAATTAATACTCTTCGCCATGATTGCTTTATGGAAATTGTGGGCAATTGAGACCTCTAGCCTGTGAATTTGGGAATCATATTATAAGAGAAATTTCTCCTGTTAAGGAATTAAATATAGAGCTATTTTCACTTGAACTGTAGGCTTATACTATGCATGACGTGTTATGACAAGTTACAAAAATATTTGTTTAAACCGATGCATTACCTAACAGATCAGAGATACAGGTGTGAAAAGTAGGAAGAAGTCACTTTAGTGGAAATCCTGAGTGCCCTAAACTATTGAGCCAACCGCCAATTAACATTCACTGAAGCCAGTGGGTTCTGAAAAGAGGCTGTGTTTCAAAGAGTGCAAATCTGCGTCTTGTAGGGAGGTCATGGGGCATGTAATAATTGGTCAAGGAGATTTCAGTAAGATATATCAAGCTATACTCAAGCTAGCGCTCCAATCTTATACCTCAGCACGATAAATTTATGGTTTTCAGAGTCTCAGACAGCTCAGCACAATCAGAAAGTTATCAGTGTAGAGTGTTTGAAAATAATGGAAATTTAGTTCTAACATTGGCTTCGTTCTTCAATGGTGGGGGGGATGAAACAAACGAAAACAACTTAAACAAAAACATTTTGTTTTGTAAACTTGATTTGCCAGAGTTTCCAGATGGTAACACTTTCACTCATCACTATCGTTAATGCGGCGCAATTTAAGACACTTAATACACTATTATACACTTAAGTAGTATAACTATTACAACACGCACAAAGTTGAATTGAAAACTAACAATAAAATTTTAACAATTATTCACGATTGATAGCATAAAACAGTATTAAGCGGCGTTGACCAGACATCCGGAATGCATTATGTGTTATTCACTTGCGGAATGGCCGCGTATAAAAAATCAATAGGAAATAGCTGTAGAAAAAATACCGCCCCGTATACCAGTTCCGATAAACTTGTTCGTTGAAAACAATATAAAGTGATTTTTACGCAATAACGCACAGCGCATTCCGGATATCTGATAAACGCCGCTCAAGGCGTACGCGTTAGAAAAATTTATAATTTAATTCTGAGTTATGCAGGTTTTTGCCGCAACCAGCTATAGGAGTCTATATGAAAAATGAATCAAGGTCCAGTAATTTGCAAGGAAACGTTTATTCCCTTGCCTTCGTTGACCAATTCAAGATCAGGGCTTGTCTGAAGTAGCAGAATGAAGTACGTTGCAAAAACGCCAATTACCTGTAAATAAAATAATAGGCTACTTTATCCAAAAGCTATAAAACTGAATAGCTATTGATGAAAAAAGTCAAAATGCTGCCTTAATTCGATGAATTCGGGTTGTTAGAAATGCGCTTTGCAAGCCTAATCAATACTTGTTTCGATAAATGCATCAAATGAACAGTTTTGCACTGAAGTAATAACACCGTTTCCACTATAAATGTAGCAGTATTAAATTACATTTAGCTCGTCGTAATTCACACTCAGCAGAAAAGTAAGCAGCATTACTGGACTGCAAGTCCAAGATGATCATGATCATAATTATTATTATTGCAAATACTCATTATACAAACTGTTAACATGAAGCTCCTGTTGACAGTAAAGCATCTGTAACCTGTGAGACCAATTGGTGGACCAGACATTCTTGTTGCGTACATATACAGCTGTAATAAATTAATTTTTTAGTGAATTTGGCCTAGTCATGTATGTAAAAATAAATAAGGCTGGGAGAGCGAAGATGAATTATTGGTAATTAACAATAATGAAATGCTTCCGTATATTGCAAGCATTCACGGACAGCTAAAGCGTATTTAAGGAGAAGTTTGTGGCTAGGCTCAGTGCTAAGGAAGTATGGCTCACTCAGCCAAGGTTTGCAATTAGATTACTACATATAACAAATAGTGAGCACAAAGTGAACTGCAGTGAAGATATGCCACTCGCATGAAAGCACACGTCTGTCCACTCACCTAGCACTTCGCCCATGTACATATAGCCTTAGGTCGAGGTTCCAATATGGCAATATGTACTACGGCGCGTTCAGACTAGCGAATTTTCTCGCCAAGTAAACTCTCACTAGCTCGTCAATAACTAGTAAGCATGTTGTTCAGACTAGAGAGTATCAACTCGCAACAAATGGCGGAGCGTTTGCAAAAACTTGCCGACAGTAACTCGCAAAGCCGTTCACACTTCGCACTTGTGAGTTTACTTTCAGAGACAAAAAACACGACAGAAAACTCGCTAGTCTGAACTCGCAGTAAGCTATCGTTTTGAATTATATCACGTGATTAATTTTATATATTCACAGTTTCTGCGTGACGTAACAATTACACATCTAAAAACAAACTTGTTCATTTTGTATGAATGTCGTATGAAATAGGTGCTTACATGATTTTTTGCGTCTGCCGGGAGGTCTGTCAAGGCTAATTCGAAAAATAATGGAAAGGCTTCGTGCGCTTTTTCATTAAGGTCAGCAGCAGCTGCAGTTAGCAAAACAACATGTCCAACTTCAGCAAATATCCAAAAGAACAATGGTGAAACGGCAAGAACAGCTAGAGGGCTGAATCCATTGTTCGTCTCCAGTACGAATATGATAATGTACAGCGCGAAAATTACTAACATTATTGCTGATCCATAAACGCAGGCTAAGAAAGGTGAAAAAATATCATCCGTTTCTTGTATCAGCTTTGTCAGGTAATGGTGTTTCTTCATCAGCTGCATAATCTGCCTGCTTCTCTCTTCTGAATCTCTGAGAACACTTCTGTCATTTTCCTTCTCAATACTGTTCTTGCTGTTGTCATGTGCCGCAGCAGCAAGTTGCTCGGATTCTGTAGTTACTGCTTCCATTTCTTCCTCTATTATTCCACAAAGTGCGCGAACAAGCGATATTGCAAATGAGAACTGAACAACGTAACTTACTCGTATAATGGTTGAACATATGGTTGACAAAGTAGATAAGCCACGAGTTTCACTGCCAAAGAAATAGGTTTTCAGCGTAAGTACTGCTCCAAATACTAATCCAGAAAGAATTCCCAACAGAACTCCATTCTTCGCCTTCCGTTTGCCAAGCCTGAACGCTCTGTTTTTGTGCTGACAAAAAATATTTTGCCAAATGTGACCGAACTTGGCCAATTCATGGCGTTTGTAGAAGAAAAAAGCAATTTGATAAGCAGGCTGAAAGAAATACAATATGTGCATAAGAACATGGAACGTGTAATTTTTGATTCCGTCTGCGAGGTCTGTGAGCTCATACTTCACCAAGGCAATACCAGCAATTACAACCAGCACCATGTGCAGAATAGGGGGAAACAGTAGGCAACTCTTACAGATTCGGGTGTTTATTGTACTTTCATTTTGATTGTTAATAGGCCAAGTTCCAAATACTCTCATAACATTCAGCAAGGGCTTTAATGAATCGTAAAGCTTGGGCATCGAATTCTTCTGTTGCGCGGTGGCAGTTTCTTTTGCCTGAAGAATGCCAACCTTATCAAATCCACTTCTCATTTTTCATAGGTAAGATGTAAGTAAGAATATAATCTAGCAACTGAAATTTGAAAAATGCTAACTGAAAGGAAAACTCTGTAAATATTCCCACTAAAGCGCAGCATCTTTTGTAACTACATGAATGCGCTAAACATGTCCATGCAGCTGCACAGTACAATAATTAACAACCATAACAAGCTATGGCCCAGTTTCTATTTTGCTACCTAAGTGTGCAGTGGCGTTATTAATTATAGATACATTATTCAACACTGTCAATACCTTTATATTATGGTTCTTGTTACCTGCTATTAGTTCATGTGTGATGCCTGAATAAGTGTCAGTGTGATATTTACCTGATAAACAATCTAAAGTATTCAAGTCTGCTTATTCCTTATTGATTTCATGTATAATGTGGATCTACATTAATTTTCGTTTTGTTCAGTTATTTTTTTAACTGGCAACTTCAAAATCCTTTTTGTAACAGGAAATTTGAGAAAATAAGGGAAAGAGAAATAGCTATAAAGGTTAGAAATGCGAGGCGACATCTCGTCATCTCGTGTTTCATTTCTTTATCTTCAGAATTCTCGGAAATATAAAAACAGATGAGTAAGCATTAAAAACCTGCACAACGAGTCAGAGGCAGAGTCTGCTTAAACTTAGTTGATGGCAAAACACAAAAAAGCATGACCCATTATGCGCCAGACCATAATAACAGGACGCCATAGTAGTTGCCATTAACAACGTGCAAAACGCAAACGGGAACCTATAAGGAACTGTAGGCATAAAAGTGATTTGTGTTTGTGGCTTTTGCTATGATAATGTAGGCCATGTAACAGTTGACGGAAGTTTCAATGTTTCTTTCTGTTTTTGGTCTGGTACTGCAGCAACAAAATGTAATCAGTTTCTGAAAACTGAAAGATTGCTAGTTGTATAAGGTAAAAGAATATTCTAATGGCACGGGTGACCAATTATTCAGGCAGAACAATCACAGGAACCAAATATGGCAACCATTAATTAATGAAGGTGCAAAACCACAAATGATTAAATTGTGAAACTAACCTTGAAAAGGGGAAATTGCCAAAAAAAGGTTGCAACCAAGCCTATTAAGGCCAGTGTGAACCTGACTTAATAAATTTTAATTTTGTAGCCAAGGTAGTACCATCTAGGTGGAAAGTTTAAAGTGTGGGCATTGACCCAGTTATGTTTTCATGATGCTGTTCTGTAGTATATGTGAACGACGTGTCTTGTGCAAGCTAACAGAATTTATCATTAAACATATGCGGCAACGATGTAAGTTTATTTCTACCGATGTAATTTTTATATTGATTTATTCATTGATATTTGAATGGACTAAATAATTGTCAATCTAACTAAACTATGTAACTTTTCATAAAATTAGCCAATGTCAGTCACTTTTGCTTTTCTGTTTTAATTTTAAATATTGCAGAAATAAAGATCAGTGGTTTACATGAAATTCAAATGAGACTTTTAAAGATTTGTCATAAATGCCTCTCAGAGACACTAGCACAGCCTATATTTGGACGGGGGATCATCCGCTTACCAAGCAACGCCATAGCGATAAGATTTTCTGTGGTATTATGTGACATATATTATACATCCACCAATTTGCAATTGTTTTTGCAAGATTAGATGCAGGACATAGCTATGATTGTTAAAATTAAGCAGAAATTATTTAATGATTGTAAGCTTCAAAGTAGATTTGGTATAGATGCTATTGCATTCATCAATCCTCCCCCTGATTGTATACAAAATTTTTGTGTATATGTATGTTGCACAGTACAGTACTTGTGTGCATTAATTGCAGTAAAGAATATTTTATATATGTACAAACTCACACACACACACATATGCACACGCACACACACACACAGACTGAAAGAAAAAACAACTTGGAAGAACTGGACATAGGAAAATGAATGAGATCGGATTGGCCGCACGTATTTTGTTAACTGTAAATATCAGCGAACTTTTTGACATTTATTTCCATTTATTTTTATTCTTATTTTATTTAACATTCATTTGCACTTAAAAAAAACTATAAAATAACAAAACCATAAATGTGGAGAGAAATGTGTGAAGAGACAATCTGCTTACATATACCAATCATACACAAGCCATTTATCAAAGTTCAAAAACTTCGATATATTTTTGAAAACTATAAAATTGCCTGCAGTGACCAAAGGTGTGTCATTTATGAAAACCTATAACCTTTTTAATTTGTTGAAACTTTTAGAACCATGATAATTATTACGGAAATTTGTTATGGCGTCCGGTTCCATGACTATTAAACATAAAGATGGTATATGATAACAGAGGTGGTTATCGCGCCTGTCGCTGATGCTACTGCTTCTTGTATTGACTTGTGCTATTGTTGTCAAAACTTATAATTAAAGTTGTTTTTTGTAGATTTGTGTTAGCAGAACACTCACAGCCCGCTGGCTGGCTTAGTCTGACTAACGCTCTTACTAAAGAAAGTCCTGATGGCGGCGTTTAAAAAGGCCAGCATCATTTGTGGTCGTGGGTCTGGCTCATTTGCCACGTCAGCGCACCTAGTGCGTCCATCTCCGGCGCCATTACTTGTTGAGCTTGAAAGAAATTTTGGCGGTATGATGAATTTGTGGCTTGTGTGTTAATTTGAAACTTTGCAGTTGTTTGCTTTTCTTATTATGTTTATTATAAAGTGACAAGCATTTCAGGAAATGACGAAACGCATAAGTTATAATTTAAAGTAGGCTTGCCTCTATATATTTTTGCATATTTTAATGCAAGTTACTGGTAAGTACGTATGCTAGATGAGTACGTTCACGATAGATCAGCAATATGGCTTAGATATAGCCATTATTTATTATTAGGGAATTCGGAAATAGAGGAGCCAGGCTTATACTTGCCGAGCAGTGCGTGGTCATTAGCATAGGGGGACTTGTATATTTACTAGTATTAGTATTCCAGTTTTGCTTAAATACTGTTTTCAGTGGTGAGGCCTACACAAAATAATCTGGACAGCTTTTAACATTAACCATTAATGTAACATATTTAGTAATCAGAAGTATTTTTTATACTATAGTTCGGCATTCACCACTGTTTAAAACAATAAAACATCATAGAGTTTATTATTCTTTACAATTGAATTAGAATTACAAGAAAATTCGGTTCTATTCCGTTCAGCTTCGATCCAATTTAATTTGATATTTTATTTGGAATTCGGTTTGGCAGACACCTGATATTTGGTTAAGCTGTGGTTCAGTGGCTCCCAAGCATAAAAAATTCGGCTTCGGTACTATTGGCGAAAATATGCTTTTGGTGCACTCCTAGTTCTTATCTGCCGTTCTACATTATAAATATCTTTTCATGACTTGTACCTTGCTGTTATTATTGTAGTGATATGGAGATAAAATAATGCAATTGAAATGAAGATAAAGTTAGTAAACTTGTATTTTTTGAAAGCTACTTCATCTGACTAACTGACTCATTCTGCGGGTGTCGTAGCTTGCTAATGCTAAGTGACACGATTGGCATTTCATATCAGTGTGCTTTTTACTTTTATTTTGTAACATTATATTTTTGTAGCACTTGTATACCAATATTATCTTGTTCAGGTGACTTGTTTAACGTACGTGTTTACAACAATTCAAAAAGTGTTCTAACTGTAAATTTATTACAAATTTCAAAATTTTAAAAACAGAAATAACTTTTACAAAAGATCAAACTGGGTTACAAACAGATACATTAGTTCTCTATGTATTTTAAAATTGCAAATTTAGATGGCTTCCTTTGTTAGGCAATGCGGGAGCTTCTTGTTTGCCAATTAGTTGGGTATTGTTGACTTGTGGTATTTACTTTCGCAGGACATTAACTATTATCATTGTATAAACTTTTTATTTATTTTTTTACCTAAATTTGACAAAAAGTGAAAAAGTATGAAAAGCAGAAATGTTTTAGCCAAGGAGTGAGGAAGAAGTTATATGTGATCCTTCAACAAAAGATTTTCTCTCCTGACTGCCTCACTATAACTGAGCAAGCTAACTATTATTAGCCGGTTCGACAACTGATACATAAGAACACTAGAATTTTACACGATTTTAGGTGGCACATTGTGATGGCATGTTCTGTTCCATGTTTGCAAGGCATTGCAAGTCTGCAGAAGTACTGCAAAAACAATGGCCTAAAATTTGACGATGCAGGGAAGACCGATCTCAACAAGATGCACATTAATGGTAACTGTACATTTTGTTGGTAGACCTGTAATAGCTGTACCGAATTTCTATTTTTGGCAATGTAGGTTTTCAAATATTTGCTTGCAATCCTCAAATATTGGAGATAACGAAAGCCTTGCTTATACCTTTCAGATGTGTTTTATTTAGCAATCAATTTGTAAAGCTGTAATTTAATTGGTTTATCTCCTTTCTAGGACTAATAAGTTCCAAAGAGTGCTACGATGTTGAACAAATACTTGACTATGCAAGAACAGGAGTATGAATTTTGTTTTTTGATAATTTAAACATTTTTCGCATGATGGAAACTTTATACTCTTCCCAGTGAAACTAATTGAAAAACAACTGTTTTTTAGTATAATTTACCACTCAGTATTTACAAGCTTACAAAGTTTCTTAGTATTCTTTTTATTTTGCTTAATTCATATCTATAAGCTTTAATCTTTGATTGCTCTTTAATTAATTTTGTCATTTTAACAAAATTTTCTCAAAATGAAATGTAGATAAAAATAAAGAAAATAAATCAATAGGTTGTACCACTTAATCATGTGACTGAAAACAATAGTAAAATATACTGTGCAGCCTGGGTCCTACAAGTATTCGGCCATTTTCTTTTTTACATAAACAACATTGCTGGTAATATTAAAAGGAATTGCAGATTTTCTGCTCATGATACTAACCTTTCTAAAGTTGACCATAAAGTTAATCACCTTACAAATTCTATTAATACTGAACTTATGAAAAATCAGTCATTGAATGTGTGCTAACCAACTTTCTGCAAGTTATTTTAAAACAAAATATATGATCAATGCTAAAATGTTCTTAAAGAAAAACATGACCCATTCTTAAACTATAGCTCAAAACAATATAATCTATAAAATATTGAAATGGGGCAAATTATTTTTTGAAAAATGACTTACGTGAAAGAATTATTACACTTAAATGCAATTTTGTATTCTTGCTGCTATCTCTTCACTGTACCTCTCAATTCAGAGGTGTTTGGTTGTGATGTAGTGCACACGTTCGAGAGCTTATGCATGAGCACATCAGTAAATTTGAAATCGGAATTTTAAACTCAAAAATTACCTAGTTTTTGTATATCGCATTGAATGTTGTATAGCATTGTACTCCAATTTTCGCTTTTGCAAACACGAGCAAAATACGCTTGTGGAATGTTTGTGATATTGAAAAGAGTGTTCAGTTGTTGCGCTTATCCACCTTTAATTAAGGTTTTAGCCTATTATTTAATGACCAGAAACACTTTGGCATTAATTAGTATAGTGTTAAAAACTTAAATATGGTACTTTCTACCATACTTCAAAATGGCGTATGATATGAAAAATCATCCCGTTTTCTTTTAAGAAAGGTACATAGGCCTAAAGCTTATGCTGTGCACTTACAGTAAATGAGCAAATTTATATTGTAGCATTAGAGGTAAAAATGAAATACTAAATATAGTTATAGATACTATGTATGTATATATATATATATATATATATATATATATATATATATATATATATAGCGTACAGATTTTTATAACTAAATATAGTATATAACAATATATAACTATATATATATATATATAGTATATAGTTATATACTATATTTAGTTATAAAAATCTTAATTCTTTGCAATATTGACATTTTAATTTTTCTACTGTAGTTTATTTTCTTGAGTAGCCATTTATTGCTTTGGGGCACTTTTTAAAGAAATGAAATTTTGCTGTTTTAGTCTCAAGAATGGTATTTCGTGAAATGGGCAGGCTGGAACAGATTCTATAACTCATGGGAGCCCAAGGAAAACCTCTTCTGTCCGTAAGTATACTGCTACTTGTTTAGTAGTTTTTGTCATCGGATTCAACTTAAAGTGATTAGAAGTTTGTCATTGATTTTGGTTCAATTTTCACTTAAAACCTTTGTTTTTTAATTAAACTCAAATGACATCAATACCACACACAAACAACTGCAAATCACACAGTCTGCAATGGCACACACGTACAAAGTTACCACCAAAGGAAAAGGGTCAACAGGTGAGACACCCTGAAAGATTCAGATTTCGGTCCCTATTCATTATCTCCAAACTCTACCAGCAAGGACACAGTAACATTGACTGCCCAGCCTTAGATGTTAAACTGTGCTTCTCTAGCGCATTTGTTTCCCTCCTTTACAAGTATGATTTCTTATCGGCATACAAATCAAGTTTTAATTTTAACTACTTTTTTAGAAACTTACAAATGCAGTTCGCGAAGTTGTAAGCAGCAAAATTTGCCACACGGTTAATGCCGCTTTCGTGAAATAGGTAGAAATGTTTCACAGAGTTTTAAAAAAGTTTCACAAGTAGTGTTTTTGGTGTAGAAACAAAATCACATAGATTTTAATATTTTTGCTGAAGCAAGATAAGAACGACGGAAACCCAACTTTGATTTCTAGTAACCAAAGTCAGTTGGCAAAGTTTGTGTAATGCTGATACTTTTTCGTGTAAGGAATAAACTTGAGTTGGATTTTCCAGACTGAGTCCTACATACAGTAAGCCTTTGCTTATATTTTTACTGATGTCTTTTGACTTTCTTTTTCCACTGTCAATTAATGACGAATTTCTTACTGTAAGTTTACTGTTTTTGTTGAGTGGGTGCTTTATAAAAATTCTATTACTAACTGGAATTAAAGCAGTTATGTTTGTCGTTCTGTTTGTCTGCCTGAAGTTAACATCGCTGTTTTTCATCCACAAGTATAATTAAAAGTTGTATTTGCATTCATTTTGTCGGAATAAAAACAATGTCCGTCGGGAATTAGAAACTTCAGAGAAAATTCGTAGTTTGAATGAAATTGGGTATTTTATTTGCGCTGTGTAGGCATGTACCAGAGAGAGTTAGAACACGAGATCTCCGTTAATTGCTAGTTCTTTTCTCTCTTAATTGCTCACTAATAGTGCAATCAAGAAAGCTCATGCTTAAAATTTGAATTTTGTTACTTAAAAGGGTCTTGGTTTACTACTAAATTCTACTTTTAATGAATAAGCTATACATACTGTTAGTACAGTATGTAGAATGTAATTTGCCTGACTAAGTGTAAGTTATAAAACTCCCAAGGCATGACTTTAAATTTATTCAAATTAAGCATTTCTGGTGTTTGCTTTTTTCTGTAGACTGTATGCCCATCCATTTAAGACAGGGAAGACATGGCTTCATTTAACAATGTTTTGCTTAAAAAATGGGATGATTTTCTGCATATTACTCCTTTTTGTCGAATAGTAAAAAGTATACATTTTAACCCCTATAATAATGACAAAGTGTTTTTGATGATTAAATAATATGTTAAAAACTTAATTAGTGGTGGCCAACTATTGATGACATCGCATTTGAAGATAATTTTCAACAGCACAAACATTCCATGCACATGCTCACGCATGAGCTCTTAAACATGTGCATTACAACTCTGAACTGAGAGGTACAGCACCTGTTTTTTCATTCAACGCGTTTAGATGCAGGCGCTAGTGCCCCTCTAACTAGCAAACGGCAAAATGCACATAACAGACAAAACTAGCTGCACAAACGTGCAATTAGGTTTCTGTGATAAAAATTCATTCAGGTAAGTCATTCTTGAAAAAATAGTATGTTCTGTTTCAATATTTTACAGGGTAAATTGTTTTGAGCTATAGCTTAAAATTGGGTCTGCTTTTCCTTTAACAGTGCCACATGCTCCAGGATTGCGCTACCTTAAAAAGAGGTCTTATTATTGCAGCTCTTGTAAAATGCAACAGTTTGGCATGTAGGTTCTATAGCACATGAATGATAATTATATATATTTTAAAGGGTCGCGTTGCAGGAGTTTCACAAGAAGCTTGAAAACAAAGAGATAAAGCAGCAAAAACACAGAAAACGAATTCTAGAACAGAAATTAGGTATGTTGCCTTAGTGTAAGTTTGTGAATTTTTTTGTACAATTTGATACACCAGAACTTCTAAGATAACCTGTGGTATATGTGTAAAAAAATTCTTAGCTACAGCTACAGTTTGTAAAAAGAACACGAAACCTTAAAGTGTCAGCCATTCACTTACTAACCGGGTTTGGTGCTGTTTAAATTTCATTGCCAATCACGAAGGACAACTGCAGATTTTTTTCACACCAGCAGATTTTACACCAATATATTATTGATGTAATGTTGTTGGAACATAAACGAAGTATCCTACTGCTGCTAGCATTTGTAATTGTATTGTATATTTGTTTCAGCTTTGACAGAGCAACAGATTGGCTTATTTATACACATTTTTGCAACATTTAACTATTGTGATTAAAGCGTGAAAATTAACATGAAAACATAAAACATATAAACTATAACAAAAGAAATTTCCAAACAGTCAGTACAGATTTAAGACAGGTTTAATTTTGTAGGCAAAACCGCCTTAAAATATGTTGGTATCTAATGTACATTAAATATTACTATGGTAAACATTGCTTTATATTCTGAATTCATGTTTAAGATTTTACAATTAACAAATCTCCTCGCTTACTGTCAGTACATTCGATGCTGTGACCATTTCTACATCTACAAAACATTTGCATTTCTATGTAAAATTGCATGTTAATTTGGCATCTTCATCATTAAAATTTTTAAAATATTCATTTAATCAAAAGCACTATCAGCAAGTTGAGTCGAAATTTGACACTGATTTTATTACATCTCTCTACAATGATGGTAGGATTTTTAGTTTATAAGTGTTTCTGTTATATGAAAGTGGCTATTAAAGGAATGGTATAAGATAGTTTAGCATTTGTACTTGTAATGGCTGTGCTACAGATGTGATCTCCACTTGGTTTTTATTGGCTGTACGAACTAATTCTTGATCCTTGTTTTGCTTACCATGTCTATGCCAAGCAGTCATAAACACTGGCAGACAAATTCTGTTTCTTAATGAATGCTGTCTGGATTGTCTGCAGGCTTTGCTTTCCTCAACAAAAAACATTTATATTGTTTGATTGTGGCACATTTAATAGTGCTTCATTTTTGATTACATTAAGGTATTAAATTCAAAAAGATGAAGCCAAATAACCAGATATCTAGCAAAGACTACGCAGAGAAGAAAGCAGTAGCTAAACAAGCTCTCAAGGAATGGGAGACTTCGATTAACAAACTCATTGAAGCCTGCCCTAATGGTGGCCAGAAGATCATCGTAGAGAACGACGTGGACCTTGAAGGTCCGCCGCAAGACTTTGTCTACATCACCGACTACAAAGCAGCGAATGGCATTCACATACCATCCGACCCGCCGATCGGTTGCGAGTGCGCGGATTGTTTCGAGAATCGGCACGAGTGCTGCCCGCACCAGTCGGGCTGCAAGTTCGCGTACACGGTCCGCGGACGGATGCGGCTTCCTCGTGGTTATCCAATCTACGAGTGCAATAAACGATGCCATTGTGGGCCGGATTGTGCGAACCGAGTCGTACAGAAGGGTCCACCATTCAAGATGTCGATTTTTCGGACGGACGATTGCAGGGGGTGGGGTGTGAAGACATTGCAAAGGATACTTAAAGGCTCGTTTGTGATGGAATACGTTGGTGAGGTAATAATTGTTTATTTCTTATAAAACAGGCAACATTCCTGTTTATTAATTAGATTCTCTGAGTTTTGTAGGTGATTATATTAAGAAAAACAATACCGAACCTTGAATAAAAGATTTCTGTAGAACTTTGTCTACATTTCCACTTGCCAAATCTTTATGCTTCTTACTGAGATTTACACTTTTAAAACCGTGAGTTTTTGCCATTATATACCTGTGTCTTTAGCTCAATTATTAGAAAAGTTGACTTCTGCGTACCCAATCCAAGGCACCCGATCTTTGTAAATTCTTAGTTATTAATTAAAATATGCACATAATATACCTGGTTTCCAGTCTACCTTTTTTGCTCATATATTTATAGTAGAATAAAATTTGTTAATGAGGATTTGTTGTAACACAGAAGATTGATGTTTTATTATTTAGGACGAAGGAACAGTTACATGTTAATTATCACTTCAAATAAGTCTAAATTTATCGAATAATCATAAAAAATTACATTATAGAAAATAAAAGGGTTTGTTACTTCCCTTTCTTGGTGAGAAAAACATGTAGACAGAGTTTCAAATTCTTAGTAGCAAGAAGGATGTTGGTTTATTAAATATCTCATACAACAAATTTTTATTACAGCATCACAATGTATCCACTACATGCAATCACCTTCATATCGTAAAAAACATTTAGAAAATTATGAACAAATCAAATCATTATGACATTATAACTTTAAGCAATAATTATAAGATATAAACATAAACTATAATTAATAATTTAAGAAATGAAGTAATGTACTATGACGACAACATGTTCTATAAATTGAAACCCTTGCTTCAAACCAAAATCAAGGTTTTGCATCTCAGAACATATTGTCATAGAAGGTTTTGTCCACTTCTTTTGTTTGTTTTATGATTATAGTTTCTATAGTTAGTCTCAGATTCATTGCCTCAGTTTTGTCGTAATGTTTTTGATTGGTTCGTAATTTTTTAAATTCTTTTATTATCCAAAGATGACTGCTAGTAAGCAATTGAAACACGATTTCTTAATAACAAATAATAAAATTTGTTGATATTGCTTATTGATAACTAACCAAAATAATTAACTACTTTTTCAGAAGCACTAAGCACTGAACTGAGCAATGATTCAAAAGTACAAAAACATAATTTTAACATAAATATATTGTTGTGGCGCTTTGAACTTAAGTGAGCAAAGCTGTCTGCAGTAAGTGCTCTAAAATTAAAATTAGAGAACAAGATATCTGAATATATCAGATTTTGTTCCACATTTTAATTAGCCTTAAGATAATTGTACTTGATATGTGAACAAAAAAGAGGACACAAAATCAGTGATAATACACTTTTTTAAATCAATGTTGCAGATGTGTTTGGCCGTTAGACTTCATTTTATTAAATTCTGTTAAAAAACTGCTGCAACATTTTGTAAAAATGATCGTTTAAGATCTGGTGATTGCTATGACCAGGAAAAAATTTGCTAACAGGAACACCTACTACGTTTTCTGTAAATATTCAGCTTTGATGGCAGAGGTGTCATAGCCAGGTGTAGATGTGTGCTCCTCAAAGGGTGCAATGGACACATCATTATTGCAAAATTGCTGAAAGGTGATTTTCCTGAATGCTGTTGTTCTAGTTACTGACAAAGTTCTGCACTGCTTAACTTTAGCAACTATGCAGTTTTTTAAATCTTATGTGGAACACACTATTTCACTATTTTAATAAAATAAGCAGACAAGTGACAATTTTAGTTCTAGTTACACACCTTTTTGTGTCAATTTTTTTAAAATTAAGTGTGCACTCCACTGTTAACAGTTAACAATACTTCTATTTTAGGTTTTTTGCTTTACTGGTTTTTGGTGTTTTCCTTCTCCAGGTAATCACTCACGAGGAAGCAGAACACCGCGGTCTCGTTTACGACTCCGAAGGTATCACCTACCTTTTCGACCTCGATTTTAACGTCGACGATTGTCCGTACACGGTCGATGCCGGCGTTTATGGGAATGTAGCTCATTTTATGAATCATTCGGTGAGTTAGAATTTTGTTCTGTCAATACCTGCAACTAACCACTGTAACTATTGTAAAACGAGATGAACATACACTTTTGTAGGGCGAGATTTGTGCGGCTAGGCTTGTATGCTGTTAGTATGCGTCTTCCTAAGAAGTAAAACTTCGTGCATCGTGCAAACAAAAGGATGAGGTGGACAATGGTCTAGCTGAAAAAAAATGTCCATCTTGTAACATCTTCTCCAACCATTCTTGCTGTATTATTATCATCCAAGATATCTTGTGTGCCGTTGTCATAGACCTGTTTCTCAACCGTAACTTTTGCAATACTCTAATGTCTGTAGATTGGTTGGAAAGCTTTTACTTTTGAGGATAACAAACGTTGCGAAAATTTAACAGATATGCTTCAGTAGTTACATACGCCAGCATTTACTACAAATTGTTGTTTAATGGCATCGCTTTTAGCAAATGACGCTTCTTTTTGCCGGTACTGTAGTTGCATTAACTTTTAGGTGAGACGTTATTTCATACAAATCTCTACTGTACTAAGTTAGTTTCCATATTAAGTAAATTGCACCATTTGAATATATAAAACTAAATACTTTATTATAAGTCCTAGCAAATTTACTCAGAAAGTTTTCATATCAAATTAAATAATATGTGAATTAAATATACTTATGAGTTCTGTTTTTAATACTATTTTTGGTCTGTGGAATTGTGCATAACTGAAGTATCAGTAAGATTGGTTAGCTTAGTTATTTTGATTACCTATAATCTGTGTTTTAAGTTTTAACAATTTTTTGAAGCTGAGCTATTTCTGAATATGGATTTTATAAAAGATTTAAAATAATTAGCTTTAGTGATTACACTAAATAGTTACATTAAATTATTATAAGCGAGTTTATTAGTAGGAAAAAGCTATATTGATATAAAAGTGAAGAAGAGGTAAAAATTCATTTATTTACTTTGTTTGTTTATTCACCCGAATTGAATCTAACCGTGTTTGATCTATATCTGTATATACAGAGATTCTCAATACAGGGATATGTAAAGCTTTTTTGCGGGTCAGGTTGCTTTATTATGCAGAGGCACATTTTTTGTTTTTTCCTTATTTCTAAATTAATGGAAGCAGTTGCAGCAATTTTTTGATGCCACAGCAGGAAGCGCAGACAGAGAAACGAAACCATAAATATGTGCAGAAAGATTACAAAGTATATGTGTCTGGACTCTGGGTCGTGGAGTGTGGAAACTCCAGTGATTTTTTGTCAGTGGAAGTGACAGAAAAAATTCTTCATATAAAAATTGTTTGTTGTTGCTTTTACCAAATGTTGATTTTTGTGTAATTCATATCCACTGAGTTAGTTCACTTCTGTTTACTATTTAGTTCTTACTGTCACTTTTTCAGTGCGATCCTAATTTGGTCGTTTACTCAGTTTGGATTGATAATTTGGATCCCCGTTTGCCAAGGCTTGCTTTCTTTGCGACCAGGGACATCCGGCGAGGCGAGGAACTGACCTTTGATTACATGATGACTGGAGCAACGGGTGAGTGTCCGCTGATGATGAGCCGATGTAATCTCCATGGTAGAGAAAGAGCAGGAGAAGATGTGGAGGCGAGAGAGCTGTGGAAGGCAGAGTAGAATGCAATTTCTAGGACATGGAGCTCTTTTGCACATTCATCCCAGTGTTATGCCCATAATGGAACATTTCTGTTTTCCAGTTACTACATAGAATAACATTTTCTTAACTACATTAAACTATACTAAAAGCTATTTTTTAAACATTCAGGTTTTGCACTTACTTTTACAGTTTGGTTGCAGTTTTTGTTGTCGCGCTGTAATAGATTTAGTTTGACCTTGCCTATGCAGATTTGAATTGCAAATATTTTATTCCTGAAGAGTGCACCGTAGTATTTTTATACCTTGCTAAATGTCTGCTATATGAGTTTGGTAAGCTCTTAAGTACTAACCACTGCTTACAGGTTTTCAAATCTGGAAAATGGACGTGCCATCTGTAGTGGAGTATTTTTGACTAGTAAAAAATGTGGAATATTTATGCGAATATTTGCATGTAATTGTTATCTGCTGAGGATAATCTTTTGTCTTTTGTGAACGTAGTCTGTAAAAAATTTCCTTATTTCTGTTGTTTTAGAAATGGAGCAATCTGGAACTGTGTCGGACAGATCATCAATGTTAAGTGAGTCAGCACCTGCCGAGTCTCGGTCTTGTACAAAAAGTTCAACATATGTTCCGTCTGTCTCAGCGAATTCTGTTGAGGACAGTTCGCCAAGCTTAGCATCTGACGCTCCTTGTTCTGCTGGACTCACTCCAACGGAAGGAGCATCGCAGTGTGGCAGGGAAACACCGAGCAAATTGAATCTGAATATGGCTCAAGTTGGCAAAAAAGAGAAGAAACAGTGCTCTATAATAGACTGGCTGAATAACCCTGTTGGGAAACTTGTCAGTGAAGACGGTAAAAGGCAGGATGCAACAAATTCTGTGCAAGAGAAGTATTTGTCGCCATTAAAGGCAACTAAGAATGGGAAACTGTTTGTGGAGATGACGACAGAGGGTGTTCTATCGGCTTTACAGACATTGTCGGCATCGCTGTTGACATCTCCGCTGAAGTTTGGCTCACAAATGTCGAATGATGTGAAATCATCGGTTGTAGCACCGAATGATCCTAAGAACGACCTTCATGCATTTGACATAGTTTCATCGCCTAGAATGCGTAAACGTATTCCGTATGCTAATCGCGAACGCATCGCTTGCTTGTGCAAGTCTGCCAACTGCAGAAAGTTCTTGTACTGAGTCAACCGATGCCGAAATTTTTGCAATCGTTATCATTTTTATTTAATCGTGTTTGCGATGGCTTTTTGTTAACTGCTCTTCTTCGAAGATCAATGTATAGCCTAACCCGAAGTTGATGAAATCATGGGGAAATCGTTGTTTCTTAAATTGTCTTGTGTTTGCAGTGGTTTGCGGTAGTTTTGCTTTGAGAATCTTGTTACCAGATTGATTAGTTGCTGTCAAAGTAGTTATAATTAATTATGTTAATTAGCCGATTTTTTGACAATAGCTTTTTTAGAGCAAGATATTTTACCACTTCAACGAAGCCTTCATTTCACTTGCCGAGTTTTAAGTGCCTCTTACTGTACTAGCGAATATCTCTGTCAAAAGTATCCTTCTGAATGAGTGATATTTACGCCTATCTTTCTTGTTAATTGTAATATGTTTATTTACGCGAAGCTTTTACTTGCAGTATTGCAGATACTAAATCAATTTTGATCACAGAATCGTTTTAAGCTTTTTAAGTTATTATTTTTTAAATTCGTAATTCATATTCGTTTTTGTCTCCTTGTTACTGCCCCATTTAAATAATCCGGCTGTTCTTGTGCCTTCTCTTTTTAAAAGCTTCGTTAAAGAAACTCCTGTCATTGGGTGTTGGATTTCTCTTGAAATTCTGCTGGATTATTGGGACCACTAAGGCTCTTTAGAATTTAGTGTATTGGGACCACTAAGGCTCTTTAGAATTTTATACTTTTTGACCTCAGTTTTTTGTATTGTGTCATATGGTGTCTATGCCATTTAATGCTTTAATGTTACAGCAGCATGAAATTCAAGCCTCAAAAAGCACATGATAAAGCATCTAGGAAATAAGGAATATCTGCCTTATGTGTTGTGTAAGTATTTGCTTTTAATTCATGCCAAAAACTGACCAAATGTATCTAATCTTGCTAAATATTTGCTTGGAAATTGCGCACAAATCTTTAGCCATTGTGCAGTTGATTTTTTTTGTGTAATATCAATTGTGTGGTTATGTATATTGTATTGTTTCTGTTATACATGTATTATGATGTGTGACATGGTTATGCTTCAGCAATGCTTACTTTAGCATACTACAGCATTTGTTTTCTATTATTTAATACTAGCTTATATCTTTTTCATATTTTTTTGAAGATTCAGGGGCTTTGATTTGTTGTTTTTGCTTTTTGCCTATGACAGCTTTGCAGAAATGGTCAAATTTTTGATAGTGATAGTTGCACTTTTGAGGACGTTTGAACAACTAGGACTGGAGCATGATTGCTTTCCAGTTCTGCATTTAAAATGCAGATGTGTAGGGAACATAGCGCAGGAAATACACCCTTCTTTTTTTATATGCTTGTTGCTGGGGTTTTGAGAGGCGATATAGGAATAATTTTAATGATTCAGTTGACACTCGCTGCTTTTAAACAACCGTTGGTTATACACGTCATGCTTGTTGAATTGCCGTATAGGCTTAAAATACCTGTGGTTTTTTAACCATGTTTTACATTTTGAAAGCTTTGCTTACTTCTATTTAAGGATTTTGCTTAGTTTTTCGTTGAGTTCTCGAGTTCGTAGTTCCTGGAACGTACATAATTTTGTTTACGCTAGAAACTTCAGAAGTTTGAGTAGCATTTAGAATAGACTTGCTTGTTCCGTTTCAGGATTAGTGCGGTTTAAAATATTTTGTTTTTCTTTTGTATTTTATTTTTGATGGAGTATGTGAAATCCTACAGTGTTTATCTATTTCTTTTTTTACAGTTCTATGAGAACATTTTTGGCAATGAACGTCATTTTGAACGTTGCTGTAATATTTGTTAACAATAGAAAGAGTCCGTTGAATGGAAAACTGGGCACATGTTTACTTTTGGTGTTCAGTATATTGTGATCTGGCATTTATAAATTTAATTTGCACATTTCAGCACTCTGCTAGCCAGTACTTTTAATGTGCATGTTTGCGGCGGGACTGGAATGTAGTTTATTATCAAGAACAGTCCTTTGAAAGAGCTAAAATAGATGCTTAAAGGACAAATACAGCGTAGTTTGTGAAATTTCAGTTTTGCACAAAAACAGAATGAAAATGCTCTAACTAAGATTTTCTGATACTTTTAACTTTTTCTTGGTGCTTTTATGAGAGAAAATCGGGTGTGGAGATATCATTTTCAAAGGAAGTCTGAAATTTTATTTCACCAGTTTTGTTCGTTAGATGACGCCAGGAAAATATCAGTTCTTAGTTACGGCAGCGTTTGCGTTTGATTATAACGTGTTACATTTCACTGTGTAGCATTGTTTACAAATTGAGCGTCACAGAAACGACGCGGTATCCAAGAAGGTCGTTGATTGCGCATTTGTTTAGCCTACGATTTTCTGAAACTTTACGAGCAAAATGTTTTGGGGGGGGGAAAATGCAGCTTCGAGGCTCGATTTCATTACGAAGGAAGCCATAAAATTTAATGCAATTAGCGTCAAATTTTAAGTAACCCTTAACTATTTACAGAAAACTTGTTTTTACTTTAGATTTGACCTTAATAATCAGCTTGGATGCACATATACTTTGAGTGTCACGCATTCAGTTATTACCTGGGCAAAACATTGCTTAACTTTGGTCATTATCGCACACAATGCCAATTCAATATACCTTTCCTCCTAAAACTTCAAAAGGAGACCCAAAGAGAAAAACGTTTATATAGTATGCGATAAAATGCAGTTGTTTTGCTTATTGTTAAATTTCTTTAGCATGATAGTATATTTCTCTACTAGGAGTAGAGTACATGAATTCCAGTTTATAAAACCAGATTTTCAGTGATTCTTTAGAACAACTGGAGACAATTTCTTTTTCACATTATGAGAAAAAATTGGATTTGTGTGAAAAACATGTAATCATTGCCAAAGACAAAGATACAGCATTTAAATAAAAGTGTTCTAGTGGTCATCAATGGAGCGTGATGTGGCCAGCAATAGATATATATACTGTGTTGTAAATTAACTCAAAATAAAAAAGTTTATATTTAAGTAAAATGATTTTAGTTAGGGAGGAAGCCAGGAATGATGTGTACTTTGCATGGGGTTCCAATGAATGTTGCAGTAGGTATAAACCCAGTTGAAGATAATCAGTATGTGAAAACCCGAATTGTGGCGACAGTTAAGTAGTATCAAGCCTAAAGTAAATGAGAGGGTATGCCTTACCCTTTCCACAGCTACATGTATAATACGAATGCTACATGTATGTAAATATTATGTTATTAGAGGCAGATGTTTAAGGCTGAATGTGGTTAAGACTTATAACTGTTCAGTATTTCACCTGATACATTTGATGCTATGATGAGAAGCTTTGTTCCAATCCTGTTACATCCATTGAACCCCAAAATGAAGGCAGTTAATGAATGAATGAATTGATAAATCAAATATTGTTTGGGTGCGGTCATCAAAGTTCAGTTTTCATTTGCACTGTGAAGTTTTATAAGTATTATAATGTGGTAGATGACGTGAAGCTTATGGATTTATTTAATTTTTTATTTGAATTTCATTAAATTCATTTAATTTAATTTTAGTTTAGTTTTAACACACTTGTTTTTTTGCTGTCATTTGTACATATTTTTTGTAATGTTTATTTTTGAAGTAAACAGCCAGCATACTATGTTTCCCACTGCCAATTTATTTTGATTTAGTTAACTGTTTGTGTACCTTTATAAATAAAACGTTGAAATGTTTTTATATTACCAAATTAGATTGCAGTTCATTTCTTTCTGAATTTTTGCCCTGACGGGTCTCGTCAGCTGAAAATTACTGATAACATGTAACAGTAACACATTACAGGCACTTATATTTTTGCTCAATATTTATAAATCCCGAAATTTTTTCAAATCTCAGGTTAGCAGCATAAGTTTGTTCACGTGTGTATGTAAATTAATTATTTTTACTTTCTTTGATTAAGCTTTTATTCTGGTAAACATCAACTCATAGTGCCCGATTTTTTCTTTCTATGCAGTCGTTTTTACTCTCCTCTAACTTAAGTTTTAAATCGGCGATTTTAGGTTATATTTTTGCTTTTAATTTTTACTTGTACATATTTTTTTAACACTTTCTTTGTAATTTTCATCTGATGAGGTCCGTTAGGGCGAAAACTGCCAAAATCAATCATTAATCCATTTTGAGACTATAAAATGTACAGAACATTTTATTCGTGTTAAAAGTTACATGTCCCAGGAGAACTCTCACACGTTTGTACATATTTTCTGGCCTTGTTATGTTATCCAATTCAAATAACACAACAGGCAATTTTTTCAGTCTGTCGGTTTGGAATTGTTTGCTTTAATGGCTTGATTCTGTTGCCTTCACAGGTGTAGTAAGCATAAATGAGTTGTTATATTCACCTAATAAAATTAATTACATTAATAAGAATGCAGTCGTTTGTTTTATTGTTCAATTTAGTTTTTTAACAATAGTATGATTTTATTTTTGTCATAATAACCTGCCATTGTACTTGTAAATTTAGACAAAACTGTGGTTTAATTTGAAATTAAAACGACATCAATCTGTAGTTTTTTATGTAGGCCTATTGGAAGGAGATTACAGTTTAAATACCCAACCGGAACCCTAATCCGCTTCACGAACCAATTTCTTGTGTGTGGGGGAATTGTAAATTCTAGCTGTTTTTTCGATATTTTTGTCAACATTTTGCAGATACAAAAGAAGAAAAATGAGGCCCTCCCCACACTGTTACAAGCTATTGTGTGTATTTTTTGCAAAATCTTTAAACTAAAAATTAACAAACGCAAGCATTCTTGCACTTCTGACGCGTTTCTTCACCTAATACTAGATTAAATGCCGTTTTCACCTAGGCGTATTTCTACTTTTAGCCTACGAGCTTTACTCAAATTGGATTTTTGTAAATCTGACTTTGTGTCTCAAAAGAGCTTGTTTGTAAACAGTTTGTAAATGTTGTTTGATGAATAAAGGCTACATGCAGGTGTGCCACATCAAGGATCTTTGCTTCTGTTGCCATTCTTAGTAATGCCGCATCCAACTCTGTGAATTCGTACTTAGGCCTAGTATTAGTATTAGTATTATTAATACTAGTAATGTAGTAGCAGTAGCAGCAGCAGCAGCAGTAGTAGTAGTAGTAGTAGTAGTAGCAGCAGCAGCAGCAGTAGTAGCAGCAGTAGTAGTAGTAGTAGTTGCAGCAGTAGTAGTAGTAGTAGCAGCAGCAGCAGTAGTAGTAGTAGTAGTAGTAGTAGTAGTAGTAGTAGTAGTAGTAGTAGCAGTAGTAGTAGCAGTAGTAGTAGTAGTTGCAGCAGTAGTAGTAGCAGCAGCAGTAGTAGTAGTAGTTGTAGTAGTAGTAGTAGCAGTAGTAGTAGTACTAGTTGCAGCAGTAGTAGTAGTAGTAGTAGTAGTAGTAGCAGCAGTAGTAATAGTAGTTGCAGCCGTAGTAGTAGCAGTAGTAGTAGTAGTATAGTAGTAGTAGCAGTAGTAGTAGTAGTAGTAGTTGCAGCAGTAGTAGCAGTAGCAGCAGTAGCAGCAGTAGTAGCAGTAGTAGTAGTAGTAGCAGTAGTAGTAGTAGTATTAGTAGTATATTAGTTCCAGCCCAGTTTGATTATTGTTTTCTGCTAGCGTTTTTGTGCTTGATCTGTTTATCTCTTTTTTCATTTCCGAACCAAAATTGTGTGCTTTAGATGGAGACCTGTAAAGCAGCAAAGATGTACTCTGAAGCCAAACAAGACTACTAGGGTGGAGATAAGAGAGTGGAAGAGGGTGGAGGGAGAGAAATTCTTGTCGTATTTAATGTCAAAAAATTATTTAATTTATTTAATGGCTTTTGTACGAAATTAAATAAGGTCTTCCTGCATTAAAGGTTTGCGCGTGGCATTATGAGGATATGACTTTTTACGTCTACATGTAGTTAATGTGTGTTTTTAATAGAAACTACTAAAAGTACTAATTAATTCTAGAGGTTTTGGGGCAAGAATCGGCTAACACAAACTAGGAAACAACCTATTGGTTTGTAAAAAATGTCTGGCCCGATGTCAAAAACTAGTGGATTGGTGAAAAATTACACTTCGCAGCTTCAGTTTCGCATCGTCTTGTTTCTTTTGGGACAACTACCAGATCGGCGGTTGTCGCTATAGGAGACTAAGCGACTTTTATAGTCTTTTCGCTATCCTTTCTCTAGTTTTATAACTATTGTAACAATTCTTGACGACTTAGTTATTGATTCTGTTATTACTGATGTTCTATTATAGTGTTAAGAGATAAATAAATTAAAAAGTTGAAAAAATGAAGTAAAATTGGCCATTCATGTTGTTATAATACTGTTTTTGTATGTTTCTGTATAGATGGCAGCACATTGATTAAATTTTGTCTGACCTCTGTAAAATATTAACTATATAAGAGACAAAACAAATAGGTTAGCCTTATTGTTGATCTATGAAAAATTGTTGGTAATTTATAAACCGTAATATTTTAATTTACCATGTACTAGCAGTGCTGAATAAGTTTATTGTATGAATGTTTTTCCTACGGCGTTTCTTAAGAATTTGTACAAAAAAGAACATTGTAGCTCGTTTGTACGAATGTAGGCCTTATGTTCCCTAATTCTTAATTTTTATTGATTTTTGTTAACAACAAGTCTTTTCACAGTTCCAGCGATTGATGATGGTCGTAAAAAGGTCAAAACTGTGCCAGACAACGCATTTGTGTACATGTGACAACGCCGTAATAGTAACAAGTTTAACAGCTACTTAGAACCTCACCTAATTCATTTTTTCGTGTTCCCAAGCAAGATCCTGCTAGTAAATTACTCTATGCGCAGACTAATGCATAATTAAATAGAGTCCACGTAAAACTGAAGTTGTTAAACTCGTCTCGCAGACAGACAGCAACTGCGCGTGCGCACAATGAAAAGGCTTATTACGTAATAATATTGTATAGTTTTGTAAAAAAACGTTTTTGACATTCCTGAGTTATTGAAATAAAACCATGTGACTAATTTTGTGTTGTAGTAAGTTGTGTAATATGTATTAATACGTATAGTAAAGAAAACTACCAATAATATCAATTACAAGATCTAAAAGATCTAATCAGGAGCATTAGATTTTTTCAGCTTTGTTTGGATTGAAGGGAATTCAAGTTGTACTAGTGGCCAGGCATCAGCTGTTTCTTCCCAATAAAATTTTGGTGGTTTTTCCTTGTTTTCAAAACTTTAATACATATTCCATGTTTTGTGTCTAATTGACCAATGGCCAGCCTTGATCAATGTTCTAATACTATAATGGTGATTACTTAAAAAAGCAAAAGTGTCATAATGTTCTTGGTTTCCTGACATGTTGTCAAGTTTTTCCATCCAAGACTCATTTTTCGGCATGAAGCTAATGCAGTCGTCATCGCGAGTGAAAATCTGTATTCACAGTTCACAATTTGGCCATTTTTCTCTGTGTGTTTATGAAGTTAGAGAGTTTTTAATTGTAAAACAATGGTTTTCATTGGTTTCATTTGTTTGTACGTATTGAGTATACCACGAGACGTCAACAAAAACCGTTAGAAAGTTTACCATTTGGTAGACAGTTTTAGTTTGCTTTTAGACGACAAAAGTTGAATTCTGTCAACGTTGTAAAATACAATAATAACTACAATGTAATTAATGGGCGTAAATAATTTAATTTTACGTACAATAATTTGATTTAACATCATAGATACAGTTACTAGGCTAATGTAACACCCATTAGGTATTGATTGTATTGGTGTATTGTTGCTAATCAATTTTATGTACATACATTTTATAGATATGTTAAATGAATTAGATTCGTACACTAAAATGAATTCTTGATCTCCCGCCTTTCTTGCTTCAATGTGCTGATGAGCTTCCACTGGCTGTTAACTTGTGTCTACATGTCATTTATTACTTATTTTTCCATGAGGTGGCACCACAAGCTGAAGCTAGTTTGAGGGTCGTCCACTTCGTTCTTATACTATAAAAAATCAATAACAAAATTTCACAATCAAATAGTGATGTAATTAATAACTCGCAACGTTTTCAGCTTTGATGGAACTGCATTTAGCATACATGCAAACAAACAAAAAATTGTAACTTCTGTACTCTGTGTCATTGTAAGCTATAATTTCGACATCTGTTTAATGCTATCAATTCTCCATGTGTACGGATCTATTTGTATAATACGTTATTTTATGAAAATCTGGTGAGCAATTTGGGATAAACTGCATATCAAACGAACACTCTCGGTCTCCCACGGTCGCAGAGAGGGTTTACTTTTCAGTTTGGGACGTCGGAGAAACCGCGGGCAAAATACTTCCAAGAATGGGCGTTTTTGCTCCCGTTTTTTGCAAAATTATAAAACTGAGATCTGTAGAATTGGAGCAAGTGAATGGGTGCTGTACAGTATATCATTAGAAAGAGCATTCAACGTGGAGTGTAATAGACGTAGCTTGGTTTCCTGGAACCAACCATCCACCCACCAAAATTTTCGAAAAAAAAATACTCAAATAACCCTTAGAAAAAAATTGAAACAGTTTAAGTGAATTGGAAAAATAAGCTAACTCTCAGAAAAAGGAGAAAATGGTCGATAAAGTGCAAATATTTCGTTTAGAAAGGTGCCTGCATAACGGCATGGGGAGGGTTTGCGAAACGGCTGTGCGAAATATTATTCAACAAGAACAACAATCATAATGATGATGACGATGATGATGATAATGATGAAAATGATGAAACTATAACAGCGACTACGACTTATGACAGTGACGGAACAACGATCATGATGATAAAATAGATGATAACAACAACGATGCACGACGGCACAGATGATGATGGCGATGACGATGGCAATTTTGTTGCAATGGTGACAATGATGACAATAACGATAGTGATGATGATGACGATTTTGGTGCAATGATGACAATGGTGGTAATGATTAATGATGATGATGGTAATGACGACGATAAGTTTATAAGACTTTATGCCATATTTGAGCTTGTGTTGTCGGTCCTCCATAAGAACAGCACAGACGTATCCAGCAGCACAAAGCACTTTGCACCATCAAAAAGCTGTCGCATGTCTTAGTTTTACCACTATTACTTTATTCATATATTGCCTCCTTTAAGAGAATTACGTTTGCGTTTTAAACCAATTCTTCTTCTATTATGAGATGAATGGCGAGCGTGTAAGTGACACTCTGCGTGGGCTGAGCGGTTCTTATTGAGACAAATCGATGTATAATAATCGTGTTCAGAAATAAATCCGCACTGAACTAAGTTTATTGCCATTGAATTAATAATCCACTCCACATGACGTAAGCAATGAGAAAGTTAAACAGCACGGCACGCTTGTAGAGAAAAAGGATTTGGCAACTATTAGGAATGTTTACAATGGAATCAGAAGGTTTGTCATTGTTTAGGGAATACGTGATTCTGGGATAGCTGAGGCAACCTCGTCACAAGTCAGTTAGGAAATTTCTCGAATGTGTGATGCAATATAACATAAAAAACTTCAGGTTTATTTTAGAAACTAGATCAGTATTTGCTTAATCGCTTGTCGTCCACGTGTACGTACATTTTGCTTGCACGTATTTGTCAAATGTGCAAACTTTAGTAACTTGGTAAGTTTCAATTGATGCAATTTCGTCGATCAGCTTTATTGTTCTGCAACAGCACTCTATTATGACGTCGCAATATTAAAAATCCCCACCCCACAACATACGACACACCCACACCAAGCCACAAAACAACATCAACAACAAACATTTTGCACAATGTTGAAACTGCCTTAAATGACAAGTGCTAATAAGTCCTTCCGCGAACGGTCAATAATGCGCGAACATTAATTCTACATTACTCCAGAAATTATGGTAATAAGCCAAAAATGAACAGATACGATGGTTGCAGGTGCAAATTTTCGAAAAAATTAGAGTTTTTGCCTCTTATTGAATAAACGGCAGAGTTTTTTATTACAAGAACCAGAAGGAATACCAAACCAACGCTATGGCGAAAAAAGCAGCTTTATAGAGTTTCTTCGCTAGCGAGTAACCCAAAAGCAACAATAAGGCATTCCAACAATCCAGCGTTCTTCCAGGAGAGCTTAACAGGTCGCCTTGATATGGTTTCAGAAATTAGTAGTTGCACGAATTTACACATATATCTGCCTGGGACAGGCAGTCTCAAGTTGGTTTTGTTCATTTTCTTTATTCAAAAAAATATTTAAAAGAGATAAAGTTTTTTTGGACATATAGGTGGCTTTATCAGCAAAAAGGCCCAAGACCTCACATGTCTAATTTTAAAAAGATGAATTGACAATAGACTTCTAAATTGGATGTTATTTTTCTGGTGACCTGTAGTGTATTCCAACTCTATTCACAGAAGAAAAGCGAAATGTTAGCCATCAGGCACGTTGTTTACATTTCTGGGAGCTATAGTAAAACAAAATAATTCGACCAGATCTAATCGACTTCGAATTTTTCTCACATCGGCCTTTCTTACAACTATTTGAGTTTTCTTCCACTAGTCTTGCTTTTTTCGAATTTTTTGTAACATGGCCTCCTTGTTATGGCATTTTTCGCCATTTTTGATAGTATGACATTATAATAATGATAAACTGTATCATTACGTATGAAATTTGAATGGATGTATTTAAGCACTTCTTGTGTGAAGCACTATGACATGCCAGTGTTTTATACACTTCTTCAGCGGGCTAGGGCATTTTATATGTATAAAAATAAGAAATTCACGAAAACCTAACTAGACACCTACTTGTTCCAGGCTCTTCGATTATTTTTAAACTGATTTCAAAAATCAGAAAAATTTTAGGCACTATAATGCAGACCATAAATACAGGTCATTTTTAAACATGCGATGTTGTCTGTAAAATTATCCTCTTTACCTACTAATATCGCCTTATTTGTAATTGTAGGTGCAGGACAGGTGAAAAACAGTTCAATAAGCTAGTATTAGATGATAACCTGACAGTTTTATACTTCACATAGAATTAGAAAACTGTAATTTGTAGGGCAGCAGTGAGGACAGGCTTGCTTGTCTAAGCAGACAACTTTTCCCTAAGAAAGTGTTACGTCCACACATTATAAGCAATTCCAGGAGCAGTAATTCTTTATCTGTGTGCGCCACCCAGTTTTAAAAGTCTACTTACCGCATTATTGTGGTGGTCGACATTGTTAAGGTGTCAAGCGAATGATTCTTTCTGGTGTCCACTTTTTCTGTACGTGGTTTAAACTGACTCTTGGGTACGAGCTGAAACTACCCAAATCATTCGTGGATTTAAAATCATCATTTTGGGATATCATTCCTTCGAATCTCGACACCTCGTCGCTGCTAGGAAGCCCAAGATTATCAAAGTTCTCTCCCTTAATTTCTGGGTTATGAAAGGTATTTAATGAACCTCGATTTTGTTGCACCATTTCTGTTGGTCCTGTGAACCCGATGATACCGTGGAATTGTCGGATATCTCCTCTTGGTTCCACTGGCACAGCATCCACAATTTTTCCAAATCCGCCGAATCCTTCATGTGCTGGCATTATTGCATCAAACTCTATATCACTGGAACTAACTGGTTGTTGCTTCTGCGATGGTGGTGGTGGTGGTGGCAACGGCGGTCTCCGATTGACATTCGGCCGGGATGTCCTGTGTCCAGATATTCGTCCTGTGCTGAGTGCTGATAAGAAATCCTTGACACCAACATCACTATTATAAGGACTGTAAAACTTTGGTTTGCCCTGAACTAGATCCTCGTCCATTTGTACTTGGCCAAACACTGGCCTGGCTTGAGACGTGTGTGGACTGTTCTTTCCTTTCGAGAATACTGGAATGTCCTGAATGTAGTCCCTTCTTGGGACCTGCTTGTTAAATTTTGGTTTGTTCTTAGACTTATACGGAACGTCGATTCCTTTTGTAACGAGCCGCCAAAACAGGCGCAGTTGAGAACAACTGGGTTCAACTGCACCTCGGTATCTGGCGTTTTTTACAAAGTCGTTGACGCTGTTGCGCCTGCCAGAGTTTTTCAAGTGATACTGGGCCAGCTTTCTAAAGTTGAGGGCGCAAGAACTGCTTAACATGGAATAAATTAAAGCACCAATAGCAAGAAACACGGACGTCTTCATGTTTGTTAAATCGGCGAGCGTATTTGTTCTGACAAAACGAATCGGTGGCTTACTTTTACACAAATGTTTTCGTGTGTTCTCGAGCGTTATCGAACAATGTACTGCTCCAGAAATTAGCGGACACTAGATTGAAACAGTCAATGTTTTTCTGCACAGACTTCTGCTTAAAGTTATGCCTCCATCCATCTTGTGTTGCATGCAGTAAAAGTCGCTGTAAGTAAGAAAAATGTGAAAATTAGAAACTCTAAAAATGAACACTAATTAACACAGATGTACATTATCCTGACACTGGCGCAGTTAGGCTGTACAATGTGCACTGTTATGCAGTAACTAACCATATGCATCTGAACAATCTATTATTCATATTCATCTGTAGAAGTGCATAACGTTTACTGCAACAAAGGAGAACTGCAACGTTAAGGCAATTCTGGCTAATAAAGACAAAACTAAAACAGTTAAACAGACAACCCTAATGCTAAAAATGACAATAAAACGACAACAGGTTAAGAAGCAAAAGGGCAATAGTAAATGAGTTGCAAGAAAGACAACAGCAAAAGGACGAAATAGAAAAAACAGTGGCCAAAAGGCATTGAAGACAATAGATTAAAAAAGTCAACGATGGAAGAAGCAGTAAGTGAAAAAGACGAAAAAAGTGGATTTTTACGACATAAAGCTTAAATAGACCCAGGCTTGTCAATTTTAAGAATGAAAGCCATTTTGGATGTAAATTTAAACTAATATAACTCAACAAATTTGTGAATGTTGTTTATTGCGGTGTATGTATATGTATGTATATGAGCTAATAAAATATTTCTAGTTTCAACCTATCTAGTTTCATTATGCTAAAACATAAGCATTTAATATTCGATTGAAATATGCTGATTCAAAATATTCTCTAAAATTTAATGTAAAGCAAAGATTAGGCCTGAACCGATAAATGTGACGAAAACACGTAGCAAGCTATTTGTTAGCTGTACGTCAAGAATCAAGATATGGAAATTAAACAGACCTGCACACGTACTTGAGCATTTAATATTTTGCGTTCCATTCCTTAGCCTTTCTAATAATTTCTTAACACAAACAAACTATATAATTTTCAGATAAGAAAGCACAGTGGTGTATTCACATGAACTATCCATTGCAGTATGGTCAAACGACACAAATGGAAAGTCCAAATAAGGGTGATGTCCTGCATTAAACTAAGTGAGGCCAGTTAGAAGAATGCAAAATGGTATTTTCATGAAGCTTAACACTGATTCATCGTCTACTTGCACCTATTCTTGTGTGAAGGATAATTTCACCTACACCAACCATATTGTTTAGTATATCTAATGCACATTTCAGTCCGAGGCTACCGCAGATATTATACCTTTTTGCAGCCATTTGCAAAAGGTACTTGCGAAGCACCTCATGGCGTCAATATAGCTGGCATGACATTTCTTACTTTCTTACAACTCTGGCATCATTACAGGTTAATAGAGGTCATAATGTTATGTCTGCGAGGCAGATCTTTAAAAGATATTGGGTTGATTCAGCGACGTCAATATTTCACAGTCTTATCTTCACGCAGCAGGGGAGATATTCTGGGAAAAATGCTTACAGAACTTTGACCAAGGCATTAAGTAATTACAAATAGTGAGTGAGTGAGTTAGTGAGAGAGTGGGTGAGTGAATGGACGTCCATTTCGTTAGACATGTCACTGACAAAAAAAAATAAACAACATTGTCAGGGTCGACAGGATTGTTGGAGAAACCCAACATTAAATAGTCTTCGTCAGATAAGAAATTGCAAATTCTAATCGTAAGACGTCTATTCTTCAAAAATTTAATTACGAAAAGTAACATTTTGGCTCGAGTGCCAGACTAATAATCCTTCTTTCCTTCTTTTTCAATGATCACAACTTTAGCTTTGTACAAAGACCAAATCCTCTCCTTTAAGCACGCATTAGCGATGTTTAACAACACACTTTCCTCCCAAAATCCCATATGTTTCGTCATAAAGGGTGCCATACATCATTGTCTATAGTTTGTTAGTTATTTGCAAATTTCGAAAAGCTGAATATAGTTCTGTCATGGTAAATGGCACATTGTACCATGCATTCGTCATCTAGTCCCTGTTAATGCCCTGTACTTCATTTTCCACATATTGAAACTATATTTTTACCTTGTAGATACGTCCCCTTAAAAATATTTCATACAAAACGGTGCATTTATCATCTTCCTTTATCTAACATTTGCTATTAACTTTCAAAATATTAATTCATTATTAACATTTTCTCGAAACACTTTTCTATATGTTTTCCAAAAATCATTATATAAGAAAATTTAAATTGTCTTACAACACGAACCCGCAAATTTAACAGCACGGTCCGCTACTAATGCGGCATGACAGTAATTTGGACATTAAAAATAGTCATCAATGATCACATGCTAAAGCAGCAGAGCTATCTTAGCGACGTTCAGAATCAGGTGAGTTCACATATTCTCGCAATGAGATAAACAGACAGTGGCAACACTCACTTAAACAACAGAAACTATGTTCACCTATCGCAGTCAATCCACTACCATGACCACTCATCTATATCACTCTCACTTCGATTAAGCCTAGCGTGTAACTGCGGCTTAATGGTGCACTGTACAACAGTTACACGGACTGAGTATAACATCATAATATATAACATCATATAACGTCTGCATTCGCCCGGCATTCATTTTACATTCTAAGACGGCTAATAACGAACGACGAAAGTACGGTAGCACAAAAGCGTCAACGCGAATCAAAGCAAACGGTCCATCTTTGATGCATGGACGTCACGCAATGAGCTAATGTAGCCGGACAGGCGAATAAACAGAAAATGAATAGATGGCATACATGAAGCCATACATACATAATTATAACAATGGTAAAAAGCTTCTTCCCCAAACAATCTCACGGCGGTGCCTGGGGGCAGCTGGGCATGTAATTAAGAGCTGACCTAGGGATAATGTAATGTTGAAAATTATTCTAGTAGTGTACTTTAGTACAAGTCAAGTCGCTTTTCACATTCGTGGTGCAGCATTTAGTTTGGAGATATACAGGGTTGTCTAGAAAAAAATGCCTTACACATTAACTCGTAGTCTTTCATCTGATAGGGACAAGTGAGACTCACATCATGGTGTGGCGGTTTCTTTTCTTTCCTAAGAGGTATAAATTTCCCTCCATAACTCTCCCATCCGCTAAAACGTTGTTGTACACGACGTTTCTTTGGGAGCAGCGGAACTCTCGTAGGAACTTTTTGCTCTTTGCCAGAACACCATGTAGAAAAACGTCTTAACAGCGCTTTTGGGTGTCTCGGAGGGAAATTTATAGCTCTTTGGAGGGAGGAGAAATCAGGCTGCGCCACGACGTGGCTCTCTTTTTACTAATGCTTTCACCAGAATAAGGGCGACGAGTTAATTTAGAGGAATGTTTTTCTGGCCGACCTGAAACATTTTAATTATTGGCAAATGACGAAATTTTCTTATCCCGCCTCCACACTTAATGTTTATAGCACAATTGCGTTGTGACGACTTCCCTAAACCAGCATGTTGATTCTCTCTTCTCTTTTGAACAGAATGCGAGGCGAAACGCAAAAAGTTAATAACCCGTAACGGCTCTATCGCCGAGAAGTCTCGATCATGACGAAAAGAGATTTGTCTCTGTTCAGCGTAATGTCTCCGGAGACCTCTTAAACAAAAATTCTATTAGAAACGGATAAAGAGTGCTTGCGTTTGATGGATTCCCTCACGGTGGCTATTTTGCTGTTTGTTTTCCTACTTTGAGTGTGGGTGAGTAGTAATCCTAAAACATCTGTAACGCTGTTATGTACGCAGATGATGTGATGCACAGAGTATGATAAAATCAAACGTTTGTTATTTACATCTTAAACTTATGCAGTTTGCCACTCTGCAGTAAAATGTATCTCGCATGCAAACGTGGGAAGGAGGAGGTGGCTGATCTTACTTATGATGCTGTGTCTATAGTAAGGATAATTCTGAACTGGTAGGAGTGCCTTAATCAGTTTTACATACAACGTTCTATGTATCAGCCCTCAATGAAAGAAATAGGCAATGGTGGTAGCATGGTGATGAAACCGCCACGTGGAAAGTGTTTTCCTTGTTGACAGTGGACACCTGATCAATTACTAACTAGCCCGTTGTTGCTTAACTATCACAAAACGGTCGAATGCCCGATCGTTTATTGTAGTAGTAGTAGTAGCAGTAGTAGTAGTAGTAGTAGTAGTAGTAGTAGTAGTAGTAGTAGTAGTAGTAGTAGTAGTAGTAGTAGTAGTAGTAGTAGTAGTAGTAGTAGTAGTAGTAGTAGTAGTAGTAGTAGTAGTAGTAGTAGTAGTAGTAGTAGTAGTAGTAGTAGTAGTAGTAGTAGTAGTAGTAGTAGTAGTAGTAGTAGTAGTAGTAGCGGTAGTAGTAGCGGT
Organism: Tubiluchus corallicola; assembly: GCA_030141605.1. Lineage (NCBI taxonomy): Eukaryota > Metazoa > Priapulida > Priapulimorpha > Priapulimorphida > Tubiluchidae > Tubiluchus > Tubiluchus corallicola. The sequence continues at coordinate 53,108 of JAQGDQ010000349.1, forward strand.
AGTAGTAGTAGTAGTAGCGGTAGCAGCAGCAGTAGTAGTAAGGAGTACTAAGTAGTTAGTAGTAGTACTAGTAGTAGTAGTAGTAGTAGTAGTAGTAGTAGTAGTAGTAGTAGTAGTAGTAGTAGTAGTAGTAGTAGTAGTAGTAGTAGTAGTAGTAGTAGTAGTAGTAGTAGTAGTAGTAGTAGTAGTAGTTTACTGACCATAAAAATATTATTTACAATCTTTGACAAGAATAGCAGAATTGCAACATTTCATAGTCCCAAATTTTCTAGTTTTCAGAAAACAGCAACATTATTCAAAGATTAAAAAGTTCACAATAAAAAATTTTCATTTAGTATCAGTAAAAAAAGATACGATGTTGACTGAGCTGAGGTTACAGAAATTTACAGAATTGTAACACGTAATACAATATTTTGCTGGCGGGGAAAAGATTATTTGTAATAGAAACATTTTGCACCCAAGACAAGAAACTAGATCTATGATGAAAACGTACTCCCGGCTATTAGTAGTTCAGAAGAATGCAGCAGCAGTTACTAAGCCTACTCAGCTTAAGTTCACAATACAAATTACAAACTAATAAAGAAAGGCTTAGTGATCTTTTTAATCATTTTCATGGGTCTAAACAGTTAATTATGAAAATATATTTCCGGATATGTGTATATGTATGTATATATACACGCACGCACGCACGCACGCGCGCACACACACACACACACACACACACACACACACACACACACACACACACACACACACACACACACACACACACACACACACACACACACACACACACACACACACACACACACACACACACACACACACACACACACATGTTCTAGCACGCTTTACAATGGTTACAAGTGAGTACAAAATACATCAAGAAAATAAAAACGGGTGTACAAATTCTAGAACCTGTGTAAGATGTTTTCTGATAGCTCTAAACAAAGAACTAGCATGAAGTGTAAAGCACAGAGGCCCAAGGCAGTTGCCTTGTGAATACCCATGATCGAAATTCAAGCTGATCGATCTGCTGCTATACCGACTGATACCGACTGAGACTTACTGTTAAAGTAGGGCTCAAACTTCTTTAAAATAGCACCATCTATTCTGAAATCCTTTTATTTAGTGTAAATCTGTCAGAAAGTTGGCTTCTCTTACTCTAGTGGGGAAACCTAATATCACAATAGATAAAAACACAACAGTGTACATAACAACTGGTTCTTTCTATTAGAAATGTTTCGAATGTCACCCTCATTCATCCTCAACTGATACAACAGAAGTGTGAAAAGAAAATACATGGAAGGAAAAATATACAAAAACACCGAATAAAGTTGCCAAATTAATGAATAAATACAGCGTGATTTTATGCATCTGTTGTGTTACTTGACCGAAAAGGGACAGCAGGTGACGATCGAGTTATTTCCAATAGAAGGATATGGCTGTTCTACATTGTCTTTGATATTTCTGTTTATTGGGAAAGTCACATTTTAGTTATCGTTTTATCGCTTCATCTACCAACCCCGGGGCATTGTAGGTATTGCATAATCCATCATTTTATAATATTTTAGTTGCCTAATCATCGTCGTGGCAACGGCAATGGTTTACCGTCTGGATTGCATTTAATAATGACCTTACAATGAAAGCCAAAGTTGTAATTTCCGATTCCGCGAAAGTGATGTTTATTCTAATACGTATCAACTATCAATAACTCTTACTCTGCATTTGCAACTGCTTCTATCAGATTGAATTGTTGTGGATGTTTTATATATTGCAAAACGGTCATTTTGGTCTTCAAGTGTATGAAACTATAACACTCTGCAATACATTGCAGAATCTTAATGAAAGTCATTTAACTTTGCATTACAAAATCCGAGCAAACAAGAAACTGCTGAGGGCTTATTTGGGAGTTTTTGTGAGTAATTAATTAAGCGATTGTGAAAAAATATATAGAGCTGGATATTAATAAGAAATATAATTTTTTTTGGCATTTGCCGCAACTTAACGATGAGAAAGAAACTTAGACATAATTCTTGGTTCATTTATCACTGAAGTTTATATATATATATAATATGCAAAGTTATATATACAATATATATAATGGAAAGTTAAATGACTTTCATTAAGATTCTGCAATGTATTGCAATGTATATATATATATACGCCAGATTATTTTATTACCTAACTAACAAATTAATTAGCCAGTTCGTTTGCATATTGATAGGTTGGTTGGTTGTTTAGACTATTTGTTTGTTTGTTGGTTGGCTGAGTGGCTTGTTGGGTGGCTAGTGGCTTTGCCTTCGCGTATCTTTTACCTATATATAAATTTATTTGAGTTTGAGCCAGGGCCTATCAGGGTCAGTCGCGAATGGGAGCTTAAAGTCAAGCTGAGTTTTTACTATAATATAAGCTTTTACAAGTTAAAATCTTACTGTCATTACGAATATTCAATTTATTTTATTATAAACTTGCTGTAAAACTTGTTTCTTTTGATTTTTTATCACTTCGTTGTTAGCGGTATTAAATTTGAAAAACTGCCATTTTTCGTAGCGCTAGACGAATGACGTTAAGAGTACAGTCATGAGGTCACCAAAGATCGAGAAAACAAACAACGGTAACTAAAGGAGCTTTCTGTTCCTCGTACGTCATTCTCGCTCTCTCGCGCCAAAGACGCGAAACATGGCGGTATTTACGGCAATGCACGCGTTTGAAATTCGCCAGAAAACGGCGAATTATTTAATTTATAAATCTCTTTTGTTTAATAATAACTATGAATTCTTTGGGTAATCTTAATAATATGTTAAAATACTTGAATGTCAGTAGGAGTTATATAGGACTTTGGAGACAATCGATCATTATTGCTAATCAAAGTAAGCGTTAGCGATTTTTCAAAACAAATCAGTTTTCTACACCATGATAGTCTCATTCCATTAACTCTGTTCACAGAGCCTCTTTTATGCTGTTCAAATAACTGGTGATTGGTTGGTCAATGGTCATGTCGAATGGTCAGATGATTGGTCATATTATAGAATGTAAATGGGTATGGGTATGTGAAGATAAATCCTGGGCCGGCTCTAGGCAGTTGGACGTCTTTGACTCTTCAACCGTCAACCGCTTCCCCCACAGAGCCAATGCATTCACCTACAAGGTTGAATTTTTGTTGCATATATTAAAGTATAATGGTACTTGTTTGTTGGGCCTAAACATGTACTATAGTGTACAAATTAACTGTAGTTAATTATCTCCTACAGCTATATTTGAAATTGACCTCATTGTACGTCCCGTGTGTTCAGGAGCAATCAAAATTTCTACAATTTCTAGTGCGCAGTCTTCATGTACATACCTTTAGATTGATTTTCCTTCAGCCTTTTCATTTGAAATTTTTTTTGAAACTGAGTCTGACTCCTGTTTTTCACACTACATCCATTTCACTAGTATCATCATCTTCACAACCATATAACTTTGGTCTGGTTGCAAATACTTCATTTAAAATTATGTTGCTGTTCAATGTCCGCCAACTTTTTTACTTTTAGTTTCGTGTATTACACTCCCGGAGGCTTCGATTTTTATAAGTTATCTGCCATAATTAGATGAATGCTAATGCAAAAAACTTTTTTATCAACGGAAGAAGTCGTTACTTCGTCTGCTACCCTATGCATACGTATATAAACGTGGGCAAGAACTTGGTAACGCTTCAGTCACCAATAACTGTGACATTGATTATGCTAAACGTAAAAATTAAGGAATTAGTTCATTCTTGCGTTCTTGGCAACTGCCTTGTTTGCCTAATGGTAGAGCCGACCCTGGACAAATCACTTTATTATACTGGGGAGGTAAGCGTGTACCTACTGGCGACGATAGAATCAGCATGGTTTATTCATGCAGTGCTTCATTGAATGAAGTCAAATTAATCACAGCTAACCGCTCAGTGTCTTATCGCAGTTTATTACTTGAAACTGCCACTGAATAATAAGTTACTTCAAATTAATTAGTTTAATTAAGTCACCCTTACGTAAGACTATGTGTTATCCTTTAGCACACTGGCGATTACTCTAAAACACAAATTTTCTGTTACAAATTTAGAGGCTACAAGACGTCATTAGACATTTAAACCTACAATTTATCGTTCAAAAGATCACTACTTGTATTTGTTACAAACAAGCGTTTGTTTATAACCTAGTTATAATTGGTTTCAACTCCTTTAGCTCCACCGGGCGGTAAGTTTCGTTTTAGGCTCGGATCTACGGCGAGAATAAACCGACACGCGAAATTTCAATGCAAAGATTCGTCGACGGCTTCATTGACAAACCAGGAAACCACTACACACGCCCACGCACTCATACGCTCGAAAGCTTATTGAAGAATGAGAAGAAGGAGTTAGTTTGTTGTGGAAACAATATCTTCTGGATGACGTAATCATAGTAATGTGATGGAATACATAAAAATAAGGTATCTTGGCCATTAGGCCTGGTAAAATAACAATTGGCATATAATAGAAAAAATTAACAGCCTGGTTAATTCCTGATTTGGTGTTTAATTCCTGTTTTTTCTGTAATGATTGTGACTGTGTCTAGATTGTAAACTAAAATAATCAAGAAGAAAAGGAAATGCAAACAAAAAGCACATTATTAGTTCGTTATTTTTGTACCGTAATTTATTTATTTCCACGTGCAAAAGTATACTAAAAATTTAAAACTATGTGTTAAGGCAATTAATTAAGGTATAACTCAGTATATATACAGAATGTTACAGTGCATATACGGTGGAAAGAGACTCTCTTGCAGTCAATACAGAGTTATATGTCGGATATTTCCTCTGTTTGAAGACAATAACTGCCAGTGAAAGTTGACATATGAAGAGTAAATGTATACAAAATATAAATAAATAATATAAAAAATTCATTTCATCATAGAAAAAGATATAGTTATACAATACAAATACAAATTCGCACGCAAGGGCAGTGTCAAAAACATAGGCTTAATTACATTACGCTGAAGCTAGATGTAGCCGCATTCGTTTTTTTTTCTGAAAAGACAGATTTGCTGTCGTTAATTGATTGGGAAGACTATATATATATATATATATATATATATATATATATATATATATATACATATATATATATATATATATATATATATATATATGTATCATCTTTCATGCCAATAGTTTTGAATTTAGAAATGTGAAATTTATAATCTTTTGCGCAACTCGTTTCCGAGAAGCAAACGCTCATTTGTTTGCTCTTTTAACTAGCTATAGCGAAGCTATCAACCTTTTTACATCATGGTCTTCACCACAGCAGATAAAGTATTGGTAGAGATTTGTGGTCAAGAAAAAATGGAGTTTAATCCTATGAACTAAAGTATGTGGAATTCCCAGAGATAGTGGGTGACAGCCGCACAGAACACTTTCATTTAGAAGAACTAAAAGTGAAGATTGTTGAGCGCTGGGACCAGTAAGAAATCGCCAGCTGTTGAAGAAACGCCTTTGTCTTAAATTGCTGTGAAAATGGTGGACACACTTCCTTCCTGTAAACTATAAGGAAGACAAGATGATTCTTCATATACTGTCCCATATTCAAGTAGGGCAAAAAGTAAACATTTTAACACCATTGATACTGGAAAAGCGTTTCTGATAATTAAATAATAAATTAAAATCTTAATTAACGGCGGGCAAACCCACCTATTGATGGCGTCACTATCCAACATAAATTTTCAACAGCAAAAATATTCCACGAGCATGTTGCACGTATTTCCGAAAGCGAACTTTGGAGTACAGTGCTATTGTAAGATATTCAGTGTGTTGTACTCGGCAACTTTTAAAATAAATATTCAAATTTCAAATTTATCTCTGTGCTCACGCACGAGCAGTCGAGTGTGTGCTTTACGTCACAACTGAACACCTCTGAACAGAGTCGGTGCAACATCTGTTTTTGTGCAATGCGTTTTTGAGATGCAGGCGCTACTGCCCGTCTAACTAGCGAATGGCGAAATGCATGTAACAACCAAGAACTAGTGAAGCGAAAGCGAAATTACGTTTGCGTGGTAAGATTTTTTTCTAGCAGGTCATTCTTGAGAAAATGAATATTCCATTCCAATATTTTAAAGAATAGATTGTTTTAACCTACAGTTTAAGATTCGGTCAGGTTTTCCTTTAAAACTTCTGCATCTTTGGAAAAAATCTAAGGGAATGAAAAAAAATATCTGATTTTTACACACAAACGTTCGGAACAAAAACGTGGTAATTTTCAAGCGTTTCCGTTATTTTCTCTTATAATATCATGATCAAGACTTCAGCACATTTTTGCACCACCTCATATATATATATATATATATATATATATATATATATATATACAGCATGAATAAATCGCAAATCATTTTGAACTATGTTCTAAAATTTGGTCTTTCAAAGATAAAATCTGCAGAGAACCGCAAAGACTGCAGTTGAGAAAGAGCAAGAATTACTTTCTCTTGACGTACCGGGACAAATACAATAGTGACACTATTGTATTCAAATATTAATAGACATTGAGTAAAATAAGTGCATATGCCTGTGTAGTGAACGAAGCCATTATGTCATAGAAAACTCATTCATACCAATCCTCAAAATCTCACAAAAGAGATACAGTTGCCACCTAATGCCCACATTCATATTCAAGTCCTTATTTAACTGCTACAATTTATGCGTTTCAATGAGTTTTCTCAGGTGGCGTGAAGCCAAGGCGTCGTTTTGCGCTAGCAATAAGATAAAGTACAAAAACATACAACGAGTGCGGGCGGAAAATTACAACAGTCAGTCATTCTTGAACTAACTTAAGAATCACTATGTTTATTGAGCAACTATGGGTTTTGGCTACTGTACATAGCCATTATCAAACTATAAATTAAGCCAAAAAGAAGAATAAATAAAACATTAACGATACAAAGGCGCAAACTGTAACGACAAAAAACAACGGATTAAAATTTAACTTATCAAACTAAACGAGTTTGTAACGGAATTAATTGCAGAGAAATGTAAGCTTAGCGCTATGGTTCTTCATTATGTAGACCTGGACTAATTGTTTACAATGTTGTGTTATTTTCTGGTTCTCATGTGTTAAGAAAAAAATGTTACATTTCTCTGCAATTTCTTCCTTTACAACTTCGTTTATTTTGAGAAGCTAAATTATAATCTGTTGTTTCTTGTTGTTTCAGTTTGTGCCTTGGTATCGTTAATGCACGTCTGCATCAACAGTGCATGAACATGCGAAACAATGCATACAAAGTCTCGTGCTAGACCAAACTCTCACATCAGCAATTGATCTGTATAGCGATGATGATGCTAGTGGCGGCGGCGATAGCGGTGGTCACAGTGTCAGCAATCATATAATCCGAACATACAACCCGATAAGAGGCCACTTAACCAAACAGAGAGACTGTCAATAGAACTAGAAGACTCTGAAACAGCTTGTACTCTGAAAGACATAATAACAATTTTTTTAGTTGCAGGAAATCATGACAGAAGCAAAGCATTGAGAAATGTATTGAATAAAAAACTAAATGATACCATTTCTAAGAAAGTGCAGTCCATCTTCTTAGGCCAGAATGAAGCTCACCCAAAGGTGGAAACTTCTACATTTCCTAGAAAAGTGTCAGTGCCAGATCTCACCAGAGAACGGAGTGTTAATCAAAGACGAGAATTTGAAGGCATAAAATGTAACAGCGGACATCACACTTTAAAAAGATGTTTAGCAGAAAGCTCAAGCATTGGCACGAGTAAGGTTAATTAACGATACTGCTAACTTTTGTTAAAAATCCTAATGAAGTTGGAGAAGTTCAGCAAAGACGAAACAAAGGGCTGTAAATAATGAATGGACTGTAAATGATGGCAATTATGAACATCAGCTGGCTGATACATTTAATACAACAGAGAGGAATGTCGTTAATCAACAGGCAACGCCGATCACAGATACAAGCTTAAAATGGAGCCATCAAAATCTACCATTTTCACCAACGGTGCCTTCCATTATACACCAATACATACCCATTACGAGAGTCCTTACCTTAGACCTTAATCAGACAGCATGTTCCACTGGGTTCTATCGGCGGCTTCTCTTTTGATGTTCTCCCAACGTCTGTTCATAGCCCGAAGGTCTTCTTTGAAAGATCTGCGCCACGTTGTTTGTGGCCGACCTCTTTTCCTTTTTCCACCAGGTGGTTCCCAGCGTAACGCTATTTTGGAGTGGCGTTGTTCTGGTAGGCGTAGAATATGTCCAGCCAATCTCAGCTTTCTCTCTGCGACTATTTCCTGCAACCGCCTTGACTGCGCCTGCTGTAGGACTTGGTCGCGATAGGATATTTTTAGGATTTTCCGAAGACATTTATGGTGGAAGACGTCCAGTTTCTTTGATATCGCTGCTGTGACTTTCCAGGTTTCGCTGGCATAAAGAGCCGTTGGCAGCACAATGGTGTTGTACAAACGAAGCATGATTTTCTTGTCAATTTTCTTGTCAATTACGAGAGTGGTAAGTTGAAAAAACAATTCTGAGTGTCACATTTCTATGACTTAGTGGAACAACTGCAACGGTGTTAGAAATAACGAAATCAGATACCTTCAATGTTTCGTATTAGTGTAAATAGCACAACTGGCAGTTTAGTGCGTCTCAGTGAAACTAATACCAGTCTATTTTTATTTGCAGTGCTATAAAATGTGGATTAAGTGACCAGTTTGATATCTTCTTATTATACAAAAGTATACTTGATAAAACGGCAATATAAACCTCTGGTGGTTGTGCAGTCATGAATACGTAATGTAAAATAAAACTCATACTCTTATTTTTGAAATCTGTGAAGAGACTCGCATCAGTTATAACTGTTTCATGTCAGTTCTTTAATCCACTTTAAATAAGTAAACATTATATATAAATCTATTTATAGATAGCATTACCATATGAACACCAGCAAGGAACTACTTCGCAGGCTAGTCTTTGTCACTCTTGTGGCAAAATCGTTTCTGATTTTATACAGCCGTAAGAACTCTGTATGTGCCGGTACAAGTTTCGGTATAAACTGTGCCATACGTTGTTTGCCAAGGTGATGGATCTACGCAAACATTTTGAAGATTGTCATGATTTCCATAAATGCATATGCGACAAGATGTTTGCGAATTTGGAACTGCTGCAGCCCATCCAAGCGACAGCCACAGTTGTCCTGCAGAGATAGTCACAAGCAAACAAACAAATAGCTAAATAAATAAATCAAGGAATGGCAGAACAAATTGTTAGAAGAAAAATTAAGAAAATGAGGAACAAGTAAATGAAAAATATACGTATCAGTAGGTTATAGACAAGAGGAAAATAAGCGTTTTGTTGAAATGACAAAAATTCAAGGACCTCAAAAAGAGAGGTGCTGACCCTTTCATTTGTTATCTGAGTTTTTGAGTAAGAATAATAATTTTTTTAATCATATAAATTTCCAGTTCTCAACGCTTATCTAACACTTTAGTTATTTAGAGTTAGACTGCATTGCAGCTCTGTTAGATTTAGTATAACGTCTACCATATGCAGTTTTATTAGTCTCAACTTATTTGATAATAATATACTGTTAATAAAAATAATTGTTGATTTTTGACTTGATCTTGTTCAATAATGCAAATTTCCTGTTGTGTTAAATGATTTGTGCGTATTCTTTTACATTTATAGGCTCTCAAAAATCACAAACCAAAAAAGAATCTAACCTCAAGCCAATGCCTGTGTTGGGTCTCTTTCGGGTCTTTGGCATCATTATGGTTCATGTGTTTCTTTATCACATTGAACTCGGTGCTGAAACACAGCTGTCCATACTGCTGCAGGACCACGGAGCCTGCGTGCCCTTTTATACCAGTTAGGTATACCATTCGGAGAGAGTCTCAAATGTGCTAAATATCGAACTAGAATCTTTAGAATCAAGGCGGGAGAAGGCTTGTATCAAATACATTATTAATCGACTTTAATTTGAATTTGTGCTGTTACTAAAATTACTTTATTCAAATAGACGCTACCAGCTCAACCTGTCAAGTGAGAACAAGCAGACATAAAAATGGTTTTATACCGTCAGCCGCTGCTCTGTTCAATAGGCATCTCCATAAATTGTAAAATACAATGATGAATTTTAAGCGTATAACATTTTTATGCGAAGAATGCATAATATGTACTTTTTATGTGTATGCCATTCTTGAATTTTATTGCGAATTTGTGATTTTATGTAATTGTACATTGCATATGTTATTTAGTGTATCGTTTTATATAAAATTTGCCACCATACTAAATTAATTCGCGATACCACGTACCAATTCCCGATGTTACTAATTTCACTCTTATGCCATCATTGTTAAGAAACTCAAGATTTCAATAACTGGCTAAGAAGAGCAATATTGTGTTCTTACCGAACATCTTGAAAACCAGTAGCGTCTTATCACTATAATAACCAGCCATTAACAAATCAATTAAAGTATAAACTATATACCTTTAACTTGATTAGTTTGTATAAGACATTTGTTAGACGTGTTATAGAATATGGTATTGTAATTTGGTCAAATTGCTCAACGGCAAATTTCATTAGAATTGAAAGAGTGCAATGTTGAACTATGTTGCTAATTTCTGGGGCGATGAAGGGATCTAGCCAACACAATCTTAACTCAGTGCTCGGTTTGCCACCATTCAAAATAAGGAGTGAAGGTCAAACCGTTCGAATAATCAAAAAAAAAAATATTATAATCAAGCTCTTCAATACTTGATTGGAGTATTAAATGAGTTTCGTCCCAACAACCACTATGCTCTACGTGACCCATTTCTTTTAAGGCCTGCACGGCAGTTGTATAATAGTTTTTTTCCAAAATGGCATCCGCCTATGGAATAGTTTATCAGTTAAAAACAGACATGCTTTCCTTTCTCCATTTGCCTTTAAAAGTAGATTGTTGAACCTATGGGGAGTTCGTACTAAATCAGTATGCCCCAATTATAATGAGATTTCAACAAATAGATTTATTGCCAGTTTTTCGCAATTAAAAGGTGATTTGTTTTCCAGGAATATTATCTTGTAGCTGCAACAATTCGACTGAAAGCCCCGCCATTATTTTTTCGAGTGTTCAAACTATGACAAACACAGAACACTATTACTGGATCAGCTATGTTATTATCGGCACAAAACTCAAGAATTACACACCAACCCTATACCTACTATTATATACGATGATATTTTTCATGAACTCAGATCAGGTCATCCATCCAGTGACATTCTCTTCAAATTGCTGCAGAACTCCATAAAGTCCACTAAAAGTTTTGTTAACCGATTGTGCGTATAATCACATTTTCAGATATTATGTAGACTGCCTTTCAATCATGTACTCATTAATAAACAACTTATGTTAGAATCAACTATATGTACTGCTTGTAATAACTGTTAATACTGCACTAATTGTATTAATTCCACATGTATTGGATTTCTGAATTAAGTAAAATATTGTACATTACAATGTACAACTTGTACTTTGCATGGGCTTATAGGCTTATGTACATCGAGAATCGCTTCTGTTATAGTATCTATTGTATGGGTTGTAAATTTTAATTAAGTATTAACTAATGAACTAGCCGTATCTTTGAATTAACTATTTTGAGTTATTACATACTCAAACTAACTATTTGTATATTTCTTCACTGCACATAGTGGAAATACAGAGAGTAATAGTTATTGTGTTGTAAATCCACTCAAAATAAATAAAGTTTATATCATTATATCACAAATCAATTGCTTACTTCAGTGGCTGGACCAACTTATTGTAAATGACTGTGGTAAGTGCCTTAATCTAAGAACCCCTTTTATACTAGGTAGAAAGTGTTCTACCAGTTGTGGACGTTTTGGATCCGGGTCTAACGTAAACATTCACACTATGAAAGGCCACTACGGGTACTGGACATTCCGTGACAGTCTCCGTATGTGGTATCTGAAGTTCTACATAGCCATGTAAGCAGGACATATACCCATCATCTATTTACTCGATATGCTCAATGTGCTAGCTAAGTATGGTACGATTGTGATGCTACCACAGCTCAACTCTGACTAAGCACCTTTCATTGCTTTGGTATGTTTTCCTTTGTAACTTTTTCCTGTGTTCCATCATTTGCCTCGAACATTTGAAGTTTTATTTTTTAATCAATCACACACTGAATGATTTTCTCACTATTCCTTTTGCGATTCCCAAGTCAGAAAATAGAGGCACTACTTACTTGCCATAAGACTCCTTTCTCTTTCTTTGATAAATTATGATTTTGTAACTTAATATGGAAGTGCAGTTCTTCGAAACGTGCTGGTTCACTTCCGTTAAAAAATTCATTCTCGGAAATGTTTGTTTGCCCTCTCAGCAGCCCATCTATTTTAGTGACCAGTCGTCTATTATACAGGCTTCATTTGAACAAATACATTGGCAGGCGTAGGCGTACAATTTACTTAGGGTAAATACTGCATATGTAATCTGTATGCTCTCTATGATTTTGTGGTAATATCTCTACCATTGTTACAAAGTTAAGACAATTATCTAACCATGAAAGCTATTTAATGTTCTTTGAAAATAACGCCCTTAACGAGCAACCTATTAAACGCGTGGAATATTGAGAAACATTACCTGCTGTAATTAATTTCTGTTAATAATTCCGAGAGAGTTTGCATAAAGCATTATTATGAAAGAGTAAATTGTGTTTTAATTGCTGAATAACTGGCTGATTACGATGTGTGCCTGGCGGGTTGATTACGATGTGTGCCTGGCGTAGTTACGTGTTCGGTAAAGACCTGGATGGCTGCAGAAACTGCATTAAACCAGGTAGTGACTTTATTTTAATTCTGTTCGGCTGTGAAAATTGTTTGGTGAGTAAAATGGTGTGAGGGTCTCCAGGCAGACTGAGAAACCGAACCAAAAGCCAACAGATGCACATAGCATTAATAAACAAAACCACTATAATAGTTACACCAACTGTTGTATGTTGGGATTGTGACTTACTGATGTCACAGTAGCTTCTTGGCCGTTGGCGCGAATTATTTAAATTACTAATAATTTTCTTTTTTACTAATGTAAGCCTGCCAAACAAGTAACCAGACGGTTTAGTCTAGTGGTAACGCGTCCGCTTTCCGTCTGGGAGGTCGTGAGTCCGATACAGCGGCCAAAGACTTTAAAAATGGTACCTGCTGTTGTCCTGCATGGCGCGTGGTATCAGTCGTCTCAACAGCTCTTTGGAGCTCATGTTACTTGTTTATCCTAAAAAACCACCTTTAAATAAAGATTATTATATTGAGCTGAACTGGTGAATGTGCATTGTACAGTTCTATTCATAGGCACCAGGCCAACCAACCTACAAGTAATGTTATGATTTACACTTTAAACTAGGAAGCCCATAACTTTACCTGCGATTGGTTGAGCAGTGGTTTCCTGTGGAAAGAACGAACACGTGACATCGTCAGTTGTCTGTTTTTTTTTCATGGAATGCACTTCTTCTGTCTGCCTGCCAGGTGTCGTTGATTCTGTTAAGGTTTGAAGCATTATCATCAGAGGTTTTTTCTTGTGTTCTTCTCAGTCGTCCCTTTTGATTTATATGTGTTGGTTTTGGTGTTTCTTTCTTAAAATTTCTGGAGTGTCCGTTGTGCAGCGCTTACTCGCATTACCGATGGTGGGCCGTAAGGCTCTCTACCGGGTCGAACCCCGGAGCAATATTAATATTGTAAGCAAAAGTGCTATTCAGCTGAAACAAACTTGTGTTGATCATTTTTAAAACATACGTTAAAATTGACTAATCTTCTTCATTAACCATTGACGTCTATTTTGAAATCACTAGTAGCATTTTCGCCGCAGAGTTATCTCGACTAAATTGCAACTTTGGAATACGCAAATATTTTTGCAAGAAATTTACATCCAAAGTAAAATATGTCGTCGAATTTTCTTCACCTCGTACGTACGTGTTTTATGTTTTGTGACCTAAAAGGTTTGCGGCGGTTCGCGATGGTCAAGTTTCGCGCATGTCAACTATGTTGGAGTATCACTGCATATAGTCATAGATTATATGCCGTATGACTCAAAAAGGTTAAAACTTCAGCTGAGTAAGCGAAATTTCAACTTCGTTGTGTGTGAGTCCATAGAGCGATATGGAGATTTGGGTAAATCTATTTTCGACACCATAAATCAAAGCCTATGGCAGAAAAATTCACTGTTGATTAAACGTAGCTACCAACATGTTTATCGCATTTATTCATAATGAACTTAGGCAAATTCGTTATACGATTACTGATCAGACACGATTACTGAAGTCTAAAAACTGTCGTGCGAGCGCTATAGTACAAGGTAAATAACCGAGTGGTGACGATATGTGCTTAGCCACCGAAGTTAAGCAAAGTTAGGCCAGTCAATACTGGATGGATTAATGACAATCGGATTCAATACATGCTCTCGAAAGTTCCATGCACAACCTCTTTGCAGCAGGCGACATATTTAGGCTAATCTGCACACAAATGTAGCTAAGAAACCTGTGTGTATTCAGTATCTCATCTGAGAAGATTACTCTTCATGATTAACCTGGCTTTAGACATGCTCCTGTCCTGCCGCAACTATATACATTATGCAGACTCCCGCTGAGTTCTGGTAACTAACTTACGATTTGCTGAGTTATGCAAAAGGTCGACAAAGGGTACACTTTCCATTAAAATGGCGCAGGAAGAAATTTAAATTGTTGAGAAAATTTTTGCTTTTTAGAAAACAATGAATTACAAATAGCTGCAAGCTCCGTTTTTAAACTGCACATCATCGTACCGCTTAGCAGCTTGGTCGCCATGCTGCTTTATTCATTCTAAAACAATTCAACATCTTATTTCTGTTTCAAGTTTAACCTTAAAAAAAGAATCTTTTTGCCGCATGAGAAATACTGAAGGCAACTTGAATACACAGCAGCCGGTAGGTTAAAAGGAACGTTACGCTCGTAACAATTTAGCCTGAAATTCTAAGTACAATTATAGTGCAATAGACAAAAAAGCATTTATTCGAATCGAAAATTTTGATATAGAGTATAATATTAAGACCTTTCCAAACTAATATTTTTTCTTGAATCATTTTGAAATCTTGTTCAACTGCTCAGCTGCTTGAACAAGCAACAATAGCAATAGTGACTTTGACAGTAAAAAATGAAAAGCTGCGGAATAATTTAACCAGAGAACAGACATTAAAAACGATGTTCAAGACTCTTAATACACTATTTCATTGATGATAGCTTGTTTCCTGCCTTCTGATGACAAATTTTCAAGGCTTATTTAGTTATTTAATCTATTTTGTTCAGCTAAAGGTGTTAAAGTACAGGCTAATTTTATGCAACGTATTTAATTGTAATTGTTCCCGTTGTCGCAATTTTGGTCGCAAAAATAAATGATATAAAGATTCTTATAAAACCACTGCGATATATTATTGCAAATATTTAAGTAGCAACAATTAATCGGTACTAAATTAATTCGTTAGTAAGATTATTGTCAGAGAAAATTTTGCCCATCTTCTCTGTCATTAAATTTTGTTTTTTTACTACAATTCGCTTAGTTTAAAGGCATAAATGAATATCAAAAACAAATCCATTTTTTATATAATTCGGCACATTCATGCAGGATGAAGCAATCAACGGACAGGGTTTACTAAACATTATGTTTGATACGAGACCAGAACCTAGCACATTTGACACATCTTAGTCACTTTCCTCTTGCCCGCTTGCATATGTGCATCCTTCTCAATGAGGTAAAAGATCAGACACTATAGCGAATGAAACCGCCAAGAGCGAGTATTGAACCCAGGTTGTGACGAGTCATTCACTGGTCAGACCCGGTGTGTCTTAATTTCGGTCGCGAGCGACATTCGCGTGACTACTTGGTCAATCAATCCACATTAACGCAAAATAATGTTACCCTATATCACAAACAAAAATTATGACGTAGGCCTGGACAGTAAAAAGTAACAAATAATAATTACACAGAAAATGAATATTATCGAGAATTATAGAATAATGTTTTTTCCATTTTATTCTGTTAATATGAGCATCTGGGCGGTGACACACTTATATTTTTGTAGAAAAAAGTAACAACATTTCGTCTTCATTCAACTGCAAATTTATAAAGTACATGACACAAACACTCACACACACACGCGCACACACGCACTCACGCACACGCACACGCACACGCACACGCACACGCACACGCACACGCACACGCACACGCACACGCACACACACACACACACACACACACACACACACACACACACACACACACACACACACACACACAGGATTTTTGTCGAAAAGATGAAAACCATCTTTTCGTATTTTCGTCACACTTCGTTGAAATTTGAATGATTTCACAAGAAATTGGCAAAGTTGCTCGACAAAAGTTGGAAACATACCGATACACTTGCATTTTGGAGGACACAATATAGCATATTAAATAAGCTAATGATTATAGATCAAATGCAAGACTGTACGTAATCTCTGACGTGATAATAACCATCTATATCGCACTACTGTACTAACATTGTGAGGATACAATACTGTCATCAACTGTGCTATTTGCAGATTCACATCAAATAGATAAAGTTTATAATATAAAATATAGTAGATAAAATTTGACGATCATACCACACTTGGGATTTATTGCAATGTAAAATATTTTGATAAGCCACTGCTAGTCAACCCGGACTATTATAGCATTACGTTTCGAACAAAGACAAGATGATGAACGTAACAGTATTTGCAACTACAGCAAAAAGTGTGTTACAACTTATCCGACGTCACCACTTATCCCAAAATTCCGACAGCCGCTTAGTTATTATGTAAATTAACACCACGCATTGCAAATGCGTATAACTAGGGTAAGTTAGTGCAAGTTGTGACATGAGAAAAACCTAATTAATTATTAAATGTTTTAATAAAACTGCTGCTAAAACTTACTTTGTACCAGGTGGCGCTATTGGGTTTTTACTCTTGCCCTTTCACTTTTGACAGAACAATGGTTGCAAAAATCACAACATGACTCCAGATGATTTCTTGCGATTCTGCACGCGCCGTCTCTTGCTGGTGTGGGTGGCGGGATTCTCAGTCAGTCTTATGGGAAACTCGTCTTATTGCTTGGTCTTTACATTTTTATTAGAGAATCACTGCTGAAGTAGCTTCCGCGCCGCTAAATAGACGCTCTTTGACGACTCGTTGTGTAATAATTGCCGCGTCCAAATGAGGGATAAATGAGAGGCCGAGCGAGAAGAGAGGAGCACGCGCGCGCAGAAGACGGATACATTGAGCAGAATGCGTGATGCGGGCGGTGAGGGTGGTTTCATTTACACGTTGTGTAATAAAGTATCGAGAAAGAATAGACAGATGAACGAGAGAGAACGAGAAAGAGAGGGACAGAGTGGGAAGGAGAGGAAGAGAGAGAGAGAGAGAGAGAGAGAGCGGGATACGAGGGACCAGAAAGGGAGAAAGACAAAGTATATTTGTCAAAGTTTCAAATTCAGCAAAAGTTTTACTCATATTCGTAGTAATGTTTCACGAAGATTTTAATACAAAGTGTCGAGAAATACACATCTGTATGGCGTATATTTGAATGTTTCTATTTATATGAGCAACTTGGTTGCTTGAATCCGCACACACGCAAAGAGGTCTTACATAAATAGTTGAATGCTGAACAGAGTATCTTTAGGGATTCCACATAATTAACCGTGAAAAGGCCCTACAGTGTTCTATTCTAGGGTGATTCTGCTGTTTATTATCACCATAAGCATTAATTCATTATCATTGTCATCACCATCATCATTATCATCAGCATTAATATCACCATGTTGTCAACGTTATCATCATCATCATCATCATCATCATCATCATCATCATCATCATCATCATCATCATCATCATCATCATCATCATCATCATCATCATCATCATCATCATCATCATCATCATCATCATCAACAATGTCATTATCGTTTTCTCGCATCCGTTTGCTTCACTCCATTTAACATATTTTTTTACTTTTGTTGTTGTTTATGTCATTAATATAGTCTTATCCATGTTGAGCGTAGATGCTTCTGCTACGCTCATAGCACTGTAATGCACTGTTAATTTGTAATTTTATAACTTATAATTGTGTTGTGCTAAATGGATGAACAAATAAATCGAAATCTAAATCTAAAACTCTTTAGCTATAATGTGGCCTGGTTATATTCATGTGCAATGCGTGACGTAAGGCGTTTGTAAACGCCTTAAGTTAAGATGAGGTCGGTCATATTTACGTAGCTTTTCTTTTCTTTGTTTTTAAGACATTAACACAAATCACTGTCTTGTCACTTGGTACGTGCAAGGCATTTGTACTTTGGAGATTCTTTTGGATGACCCTGCGAGCCATACTACAACCAAATGAATTGCACATGATTATAATTCTACTGAAGGATGTCAAACCAGTGTAAAAATTGTGAACACCTTAGGAAGAATTTTCCGTACAAATGTTGGGATTCCATAAGGGGACTACCTATGTCCTGTGTTTTTCACGTTCTACCTGGCAAAAGATCCAAATTCCTCCTAATGACGATCATGATTAAGACACCACTGTCAGCGATATCCTTCGATAAGCTGTTATGGACTAATGCCTACCGCGCCTTGGAATCCTACGAACCGTTCTCGATGGATCAACAATACGCAGGTGACTTAGGCTGGATTAGTGAATCAAACTTTCAAACTGACACAAAAAATGAATTTTCTGAAATAAAAACTAATACGTAGACCATTCAAATATAGAAGAATGCAATACTGCCAGAAATTCTAACCAGTCATGTTTATGTGCAACAACGAAACATGGGTTTAACGATTACACAGGAAGAGTAGATTAGCACGTTTCGTGGAAGGAAACCTTTAAAGATGGCCATTCATAATCAAAAATAATAATTTGAACATTAGAACGACAGAAATTCCTTGGAGTCCAAAAGTCACGTACAGAAGATTTCCCAGTGAGGCACCTGTAAGAATCCTTAGAAGAAGCCTTAAAATCTTGCAAAAAACCACTTGATAAACCAAAACCAATTTGGATAGCTAAGACAAATAAAGATGTTCAATAATTTTAACCAAATCTAGCTTTAGGAGCAGAAGAATTTATGCTATTGGCTCAGACAGGAGAGGGCGGAATTCTCTAATAAACGGCAATTCCTAGATGTCTGCAACGATTTTGTTTTCCAAATGTATGTGTGGCACACGTCTCGAATATACTGAGCGGGCGCATGCAGTGTGAATTTATTTCTTCTCAAGCAAATTTTTTCAGTAGTGCTTTATTATTTTATCAGTTTATCTCCAAAATTAACATATCGCAACTGCAACGTCATTAATTTCACAAATCTAAAATCACAAGGATGTTGATTCGCTATATTTTTCAGTGAGGGGCAAACTCAAGTGCTGATGACACTAATGGGATAAATCTTCACTTCTGTGCATTGTATATAATTATCAGAAAATGCAATCATTAATAATTATGTGTATATTTTAATCCGGTGTTTTTGCTTTCGTTTTGCATCAGGTATGAAACACAACTATACAGGAAACAGCAATATGTACTTCATTTCACTAAAACGTTTTCAATAGTGCCACTGTGAAAATTATTTACTTCAAACAGGGAAATAATGGAGTTTCAAACCTCCTGCTCTTCATTGGATATTTCACTTTCAAAAAAACAATAAAAAATCAATTTTGAAAAAATCGACGCTAAGTTGATAGTCATTACTGTTCAGCATATGTAAAGTTAAAAACAATATGAGTTTACTTTTTGTCATATAAACAGTAAATAAAGGTAGGCTTACTTTCAGGATAATGACGAGACTGGCATCGGCTTCTTGTTCTTTTCTATGGTATTTCGTTGGACCTTTATTGTAATTTTAAAAGAGAATTATAAGTTAGATTTACAAGTGCACCACCAGGGGACTACTGCACATGAAAATAACAGAAATGGATGAGAGAAATAAAGACTGTGCGAGGTTGAGAGCGGAAAGCAAGCCAAGAATGTAAAGAAATATTAAAGACTTGTGGTGAGCATTCTCAACTGGAACGCGAATTCGAATCAAACAGCATTTCAATATTTCGAATCTGAATCAAATTCGAATTGAGTTGGAAAGATTTTCGAACAAGTTTTCGAACCACTAGTAAAAACTGCTCTTACGAAGATTATGCATATTATTTGTCTTTGTTCTGCAGTAAACCACTATTAGTTTGTAAAAATTTGCACAGAAACTGCGGCTAAGTTGTGCTAATTGCATGCTTGCATTAATGATAAGGAACATATGTGGCTGAAGTGCTGAATTATTTGAATTTATGATTTTAGGTTAGAATCGAGTTCGAACTAAAATAACTCGATTCGAACGTCCCAACTCCAACGTTCGATGGTCACCCCTATTAAAGACCGGTCATCCTGAACAATTATTTGAAGACTATAATAGCTTAGTTTAATCCTTAATTGCCGTAGAACTTAAAATCATAAAACAAATCAAATTTTACTCTGTGAGCAGTTTTCTGCAGTTCGAGAACATCTTAGTCACCAATTATTGCAATTATCCCAGCTCGCGTGAAGACGTCATTATCACACATTATCCACACAGTCCAGCCCTTAATGTGTTGCGAACACTTAGTCACGAATTCATAGCAAATCTGTGCAGAACGTTAACCCACAGCAATTATTGTTTTCACTGCCACTTATGAACAATAAGATTTCACAATGGGGCAATATTCTTGTTACATGCGCCATTCCACTTTCAGTTATGGCGCCAAAAGTGAAATATTTAATGACGACACGCGAACACGTGACCTTCTGCTTCTGCACGCGAGCAAGATTGACACTTCTTGCTCGCTTTATAGGATTTCCAACTGTGCATAGAATCGAAAAGAGAACGACTAACAGCAAATTTTTGTAAGTTAAATGGGTGCGTTTGGATTTATGAAAGCAATCGTGCGTTATTCTTAATTTGTTGTTGATGTTGTAAACTTCTAAACGCTAGAATGAGCGTTACAACGATAGAATGACGCAAGCAAGCCACCCACACTCGGTATCGGTATCGCATCGTTTTTTTGGGTTCGGAACAACACTGCTACACCGAAGGTATAGAAACCATACTGCGTGAGGATGAAAAACTAAAAGTTCTTATAGCATGTTGGTGGACTTTTTGGTGGTAGTCATCTTCTGCATGTATATATAATTAATCTTTAATCTTATAATTAAGTCTACCACTGATTTAATAACAACGATTCAACGATACAGCTTAATTGCGTTTAGCTTTTGTTTTGTTTTTGCGCCCACTGAATAATCATTTAAGCAGAGGGAATCGTACAGTACATGTATAGCCGTTCATAAGCTGAATTTAAACTGCGGTGTACCACAGGTATCCACCCTAGGACCACTGCTTTTCCTTGTCCAAATTAGTGAGTATCACATAAAACGACTTCTAAGCCACTACCTTTTCTTATATACATTAATGAACTACCCTTTATTACTAATTTCAGTCCTCGAATTTACCCACTTTGCAAATCGTGTAGAACAGAGACCTAAAAACGACTTGCAACTGTGCGAAAGCGAACAAATTGTCAGGTTAGTGACAGTTTCTAATCGCCTTTATTTACTATCATATAATGTGCTGCAATACGTAGTCCAGGCCTAATGCTTCTCAGGTGGTTGACGTTAAAGCCTGTTTTCAAGTACAGACAGTTGTCCTTTCGCACCTACTTTCGGTTCTCACAGACTGACCAAAATTCTATGGCCCTCCTTCGCTGGCTGTTCATTGTTGAAATTCTGTTGTTACTAAGCAGCTGCGGTCAGTTGCTTGCCTAATGTCTGCAAAGTAGTCTTCATGTGGGCCTATGTGGTATTACGGCATACAAAATACCTTTAGCTAACGATCAAACGAAGTCAAGCGAAATTAAATTGATTTTAAATGATGCGTATGTCCCATTTTACTTAAATAAATATATTATTTTTCCCTGGTGGTAAATAAAATAAGCTATTATAGGTAGTAGATCTCCCATATGTTAACATTTTTATTGCAAGGTCAGTTGCAAGTGGGTCATCTTTAACAGTTGTAAAAAACGATTTCATATATTCAATTAAATTAAAAATCTGCACTGTTTTCTTCTGCCTCATTACATCACCTTGTCTCTCTGCTTCTTTTCTTTTGTCACCTTCTCCTCTCCTTTCTTCAGCATCTTCCTGCTTTTTTGTCCCAGAACTATTTTTTCTGTTTTCTCCTATCTCCCCCGTTTCTTTTCTCTTTTTGCCTTTGCCAATTCCTTGCTTTCCCTTCCGGTTGTTTTTCTCTTGTTTTTCCATCGCATCTCATTTTTTATTTCCAGTCTCTTTTCTTCCCCCTTTCTTTTCTGTTTTGCTTTTTAACCTCCCTTCCAGCTTCCTCTGCTCGCCCCTTTCTTTCCTCCCTCCTTTTTTCGCCAACAATCCTTAATTCTGGTAAAAAGAATTCTGTTTTCAAACAATTGTTATCATAGACAAGAGTCAGGGCCTATTTCAAGGGGGGGGGGGGATGGGGATACTTCCCCGGGGCCTCACACTCCAGGGGGCCTCGCGCCAAGGTAACTTTTTTTGCTTTATGCGAACATACTGCCTCCTCTCTCTCTCTCTCTCTCGCTCGCTCGCTCTCGCTCTTGCCGCACGCGCTCCGTTTGCCAGTATTGACAAGTTTTAAGGACTGGTCTTGAGAATAAAGCAGTTTTTCTTTCAATTGTTCTTTCCTTTAACAACTGTATAACTCCATATTTTCTCTTCAAAAATGCTTCTCCGGCGTTCTAGCAATTCAAACGTTTTCTGGGCACCAACCACGGTAGCGCCCGCCCCCGGCGCCCCCCCCCCCCCCCCGAAGGGCCTTCACACGCCCCACTTCCCCGGGCCTCGCCTAGGCAAGAGTTACCTCTTGAGTGATCGTACACGTTAATTAAAGCCATGGCTATTAATAACATTACAGTTTGTTTGCAAATGTATCTAACAAAGAAATAAATTTGTGACGTCACAATTCATTCAGAATATAACACAGTGATGACGTCACAAGGCACAGACACAACGCACCATTAGCAAATGTTAATCTGCATGTTAATCGAGCTGGCTATAATTCACCAGATGTAAACCGGATTTGCGCTGATGAGCTGGCTTCCTGTCTTACTCCCTCACAATATTCACTTTCCTGCTCCATTGTTCACTATTGAAACATCAGAAATGTCAGCATATTCCTGTTAATAAGGTGACCTTTCCTGTTACGGCTGAGATTACATTTTTAGCAACGCTTACCAATCAAAAATACAATTAAAATGTCATTTAGCGACGTAAAAAATAAGGCTACTATAACCTAATTAAAATTATAGTTACATGTGTGTGGTTATAAAAAAATACATATATCGTACAAAATGCAAAAAATAATTCTAGCGTGATATTTACTAGTAACTGCTTTCTTTGAGATCAACCTCAATATTTAATTTTATTTAAAAGAAAGAGCTGTTTTGGTTTTAAGGCTACACATTTTTAGTTTGAAGATAAACAAAATAACGATTAAAGCAAAACCGGACCCAATCTTAAACTGTAGGTCAAAACAACCTGCCCTTTAAAATATTGAAAGGAAACATACTATTTTTTCAAAAACGACTCATGTCATTGATGTCAAAGAATTATTGCCACACAAACACAAAATCGCGTTCACGCCATTAGTTGTTCGCTGTTACATGCATTTCGTCATTCGGTAGTTAGACGAGAACTAGCGCCTGCATTTCGGAAACGCATGGCAAAAAACAGGTGCTGTACCTCTCAGTTCAGATGTGTTACTTTCTGACGAAGTACACACGTTCGACAGCTCATGCTTGAGCACAGCGATGAATTTGAAATTTGAATTTTGATCTTAAAACTTGCCTAGTTTTAGTACAACACACTGAATATCTTACAGTAGCACTGCATTTCAATTTTCTCTTTCGCAAACGAGTGCAACATGTTCGTGGAATATTTTTGCTGTTGAAAATTACGCTAGTTTGTGATGTCATCAATAGTTGGGCTCGCCCGCCGTTAATTAAAATTTTAATCTATTAATTAATTATCAGAAACGCTTTTGCAGTATTAATCTTGTTAAAATGTGCACTCTTTATCAGACTTGAAAATGGAGTGGTATAGTTAGTATATGTAGAATCATCCTGTCTTCTTTTAAGATCATTGGACTAAGGATTAAGCAAATGTTCACAGAACCGTTTTGAAAAAACGACAAACAAAAGTGGTAATAGAATACTGTGGATAAGTTTACTCGACAATGCTATGTTTACTTCTCTTTGCTATGTTATTCTTTTATCCAAAAATGTTTTGCTTCTGTATATAGCTCAGTCATGTTTTAGTAAATTGGAAACCTCCTAATACCTAAGTCTAAATGTCTTGCAAAAATTCTTTGCTGCTGCAGTTATACAGAATGAAGGCTCATCAGATTAGACAAAAATTGTATGTTTGCATTTTAACTAATTGCAAAATGACAGAAAATTGGCCGGTTGCAGCACAAGTTACAGGGATTGCTTTGTGTTTCTAAATTATCCTACATTTCAAAATTTGCAGCAACGAGCACAAACCAAGAAACATTTAATTTCGCATTTTCATAACCAATAAATTCGCAAAGACAACAAATAAGCACGAAGATCAGACTGCAGAATTTTTAGAATTTTTACAGTCACATTTTACTACAGGGTTGGATTCACTTTTGCTCAGTACATATAATTTACAGACTTGACTTCAAAAATCTTGTTAGAACTTGCGTTACAGAAAATTAGAACTGCTTTATTGCTACCCAAGGTGAGTTTGAGAACCGCTGGTCAAAGGTCCACAAGACAAAAAACATTTGATAACAGCCTAAAAGATTACTAGTACCACCACTTAAAATAGTTCCGCTTTTTAGTTACTTGCATTATTGCCAGTGATTTGATCAAATATTAGCTTAGAAACAAAGTGCTAGAAAAATGCGGAACTGGTGATTACGTCACCGTCGGGTACAACTTTCCAATGAAAAGAATTACTTTTTACTGACTTGCATTATTGCCAGTGATTTGATCAAATATTAGCTTAGAAACAAATGCTAAAAAATGCGGAACTAGTGATTACGTCACCGTTGGGTACAACTTTCCAATGAAAAGGATGTTTAATGTGCCTCTCTCGCGCAAACATTTGTTGAGTCAAAGATTGTAACACAGCCGCGGTACCGTGTGACATTGACAGTGAAACCTCAACACTTGCCAAATTCTAAACTTGTTCATTATTGAGATAACACGTGATATTATGACGTCATGACGGGGTTGTGTATCTCTGCGGCTCTTTTGATTCGGGGTAGAGGGCACTTTTCTTCATAAGTTGTCTTTGTTTTCTGATTTGCAATAACGCTGTGCATTACGTTTTTCTTTGCCTCCCCCGCAAATTCTTATACTGAAATCCTTCCTTCCCCTTTCACGCGAAGCCATGCATTACAACCTCTTCAAATCCGCCGAAGGTTATCATCCAACAATCATTTCATAAACGAGCTACCCGTTTGCGTGGGAGAGAAAATAAACTGAACAAAAGGGCGTGTCCAGGATGCCGGAACCGGAAATGCTTCCTGAGGAAGAAAAAGTCGTAGACAAGTGCAAATTTAGCGCGCACAAATTAGGCGCAATAATATGGGCATTTATAGAAGCTGCCGGATGAGTTTAAAAAGATTGTACTTGGTTCGTTAGAGGGGGTGCCGCCCTCTGCCGCCAGTAAGGGAATTTCGCTCAATCAGTGAAGTTTTTCTTAGCCAGAATTCGCCAAATTTGTCTGTAATATAGCAATAATAACATGATAATATGTTTAGCATAATTTATGGTGGCTTCTCAGTGCAACTTGTCAAGTTTGTTGATCAAAAAGCCTATAGGGTAGAAAACAGTTAAACGTGCGTGTCAAAAGCTTGTAGAAAAAAGTTATGCATATCACACATCATGCTACTCTTTGTTCTAATACACGAAAGAACTGGTGATTGATCGAACGAACGAGTGAGCGAACGAACGAACAAACGAGCAAACAAACAAGCAAAATTGATTGATTAAACAAGCAAAAAGAAAGCGACTGGAAGGATTTTAAACGAACAACCGGTACCAAAGAAACCAATCAATCAAACATCCAACATATCAACTAACAAAGCAGCTAGCCAGCCAGACATTATCGGCTAGTCAGCCGGTTGACCAAAGCAGGAAAGAACGAGCAAGCCTGCTAACCGACCAACCATCTATCCATCAACGTGCCAGACAGCTAGAAAGCCAAACAACCAAATAACCAACAAACGCTTTAATTTATTGTTATTGAAATTGCTAAGAAACTGCCAAATAGACAGAACCAACTCACTCACTGACCAACCGACTCACCGGAAAACTGACCGATTTGTTCTTGTTTATCTTTAAAAGGTTTTGGATTTTAAAATGTTGGCAGTTGAGAATTTTTACACACATTACACATTTTCAAAGGTAATTTACTTCACTATTTCATAATTAACCATGGACAGAATTTGTTTAATGAAGGTTGTTGCTTAAACTGTTACCAAAACTTACAAAGTTTTATCCTGATTTCGCTTGTACCGGATATTGAGGCTTCTAGGCTAATGAAATTATGCCCCCCTCAGACGAAGCCATACTCTAACTCGCCCGCACGGTATTTAATGTTTTTTACTCGTGATATATTTCAGTGGCATTTACGTAGCTTGAAGCAAGCTTATTGCGAATTTTCTAAATCAATTAGAATAGCTAGCTTTTGTTTGCCAATAAAAGTATTTTTCAAAAACACAGCTATTTTACTATTTATTGCAAATCAAATTAAAACATATTTAAAAACAACTGTAATGAAAAAACGGATTTTTTATCAACTAATTTAATATTAACGAGGCTTTAGGACTTCAAGCTTGAAGGGCCCCAGACTGCAACCTTTACTAGATAATCTGTGCAGGATAATCTGGCCCGCTTATACATAACTGGTGGGGCAACTACAGGACCCTGTTTATATTAACCTATGGTCTCTGTTAGACATCTCGTTAGTTTTTATTCCTCTCTCAACAGTTAGAGTGATTGTGACTATTTTCTGTTTCTGTGTTTTCATTTGTTGTGCCTCAGTAATTTTAATAAATGCTTGTACCCGTTTTTGTGTGTACATAAAAAAACGTAAAAATGAGCATTAGTATCTTCGTATGAGTTTTTTTACTTGACGATTAACCGCAGCGGTCGTTTCATTGCACTCTTTCATTGTTTTAAGTGGAGCATTTCTTTTGTCAGTATTACTGTTCTTATCATTGAGAATTAAACTTATGCTAGGAGCAAACAGAAAAGGTGTTTTTAGAGTATTGCCTTGCTTGCAAAAGTTACGTGGTAGTTATTATAAATAATTTGTTGCGAATTTCGAGATATTGTGCGTTTATTTACCTTGTAGGAAAGCTGGAATCGAAAAGGACAACTTCCAACCCCAAAAAAGACATAAATTAAGAACTATGATTATTTTTAGTATGTTGTTAATTATATCGCCTTGAAGTTATTAATCAGAAACCAAATTTTGCAAAAGGTTGATTATTTGTTTCAAACATAGAGGCACTGCTTATAAAATATGTCTACAACGTCAACGTATAAGTGACAAAACGTAAAATTAGAGATCTTTTAACTGAAGTGAGGCCTAGGGCTTACTAAGAGCATAAGCAGCAGCACATGTTGGCCCTATGAAGTTCATGCTGCTTACAACTTTCCATGTAAGGATTATAACCAACACCCTAGCGGCCGCTAGAGCAATCATTTATGCTTGATTACACACGAAGCTAGTCCAGTGAAGCGTGACCGCACTCTCCCGATTCGCCATATAATTGTTTCGTAAACGGATTCATTTAACGGCAGACGCTTGATGCTTCTAAATCGGGTTCCTTTTTTCTCGACTTTGCCTAATTCAAATTCCACTGCACATCTTGATGATATATAATGGTCATTGTCACCTAGACACTTGCAGTTAATTCCGCTGGACTGCACTGCTGAGCTGACCAGAATGAGATGTCCAAAAATACTAGAATTTAGAAACTACGAGAGAAGGAAAGGTAATAACAATAACCCGAAAGTTGCTATTACTTGAGTGCAAGAAATAGGGAAATTGCAAATTGGGTGCAACTTCAAGAAGGATGATTCTGAAAACTGCAAAATCAAAATTACATCGACAGAAAGAATAATAATACCTGCAATAAATTTAATAAGCTATGGACTACGGAAGATGCATACTATGTCGTGTCGAAAGTAACTCGCAAGGAACTATTTAGTGACGCGTAGAAACATGGTAGTAAGTAGTTAAGTTAAGCAGAAAGCGTGCGAAGAACACGACTTTGTTTCGTCTTTTTTATAATATTTTGAGTTTCACGGAAGTATAAGGTTTCTGTTACGTTAAATCTTGAGTTGCTACCAAGTTAATTTCTGTGAACTAAAACGATCATCTAGAAATCAAATGAAGTAATATGAAACGTGGACGCCAAGAAGGAAAAAATATTAAACGCTTTCCTACATGTCGTTAATGAGTGTTAAGTACTGCTGGGTACTTTTTGCCCAGTATTTGCAAAGTAGAAGTAACCTTGCAACGCACTGCTCACTCTCTTATTTTTACAATTTAACAAGATCAAGTACAGCTTGTTGTTTATTGTCCAGTATTTACAAAGCAAGAGTAAAATACAACTTGCTGCTTATTGCCTATTAGTCACAAAACAAGATTAAAGTGGAAACTGCAGCTTACTACAGGCAACAAAATTGAAACAGAGTTCTGTTCTTTACTATTTCAAAAGATTACTATTACTATTATAAATCAAAACTGACAGCTTGCTATACAAATACTATCAAATTTCTGTGCAACTTGTCGCGTAGTATTCAATACAAAATTAGAGATCAACTTACTATTTACTGCCATCAAAACAAAGCAAACTTATCACTGATCGCATAGAACACAAAAACAATGACAAGTGTTCTGATTTCTGTTTCTGTTCAACGCTGTGATTAATTGAGTATCATATATTACCGGGATGACATCATGTCATCTGTCACCAGACACACAGCAGTGACTTTGTCAATAAACAGGTCATAAATAACGTTAATTAGAGACAACGTTTTATGAAATTAGACCATTTCTGAAGATGAATTGAAGGCTCGTGTGTCTAACCATAGTGAGAGCTCAGTCATATTATAAGACAAAATTGTACACAAGTCATCACTAACATGTGCACAGCACTTGGTTAGAGCTTCCAATATTTTTCTCATTACATAAAGGAATTTTGTGGTTGACAAAATCACTTGCTCATCCACAACACTAGCAGTTACTGGAAGACATTTCTTTATTTGCGTATAAGTCTCAATCACTCTCTGCACAAAAGACAAGATGAAGATGGTAATATCGGTGATGATTGTGATCATGAAGCTGATGAGCATTAGAACGATGAACCGTCGAGTGGCTGAACAACCAGCCAAGGGGGCACAAAAAGTCATTCGGTCATAATCGACTGTGGCTATAAGTTAATGACTTGGCTGCATTGGAAATAAGGCTGAGGCCCAGCCACCACTTGACAATTGTACTGAGTACCACATACCGCTTTAGGTCACAAATACTTCTGTACTGCACATGGAATTGTGAACGCAGTACATGCTAAGACCAACAAGAGAAAAATCCTGCCACGACATCCGTGAATTATTGTTACTGATTAATACACTTCGTATTGGTGTAATTACCAGATAATTTTTGTTAACTTTTATCCACTTAGCAGACTTTTTAGCACTCTGATAGTGCGATACTGCAAAATGAATAAACTTGTGAACGTAGGGAAAATACTTGCGTCATCAGTAAAAAGATGTGTATTGAAATAAACAATAACAATCAACATAACTAATTCAATTAATAATTGATTAATGAATAATTATTAATTAATAATAAGTCAACATAATTAATTCAAATAAGAAAAATAGCAGTGATCCTGGGGTGGAACTTTGTGGTGTACCACGGTATGAACTGTGTATATTTATTATATATTATAGCACAAATATTATAGCATATACGTGGATGTGTGTGTGTGTGTGTGTGTGTGTGTGTGTGTGTGTGTGTGTGTGTGTGTGTGTGTGTGTGTGTGTGTGTGTGTGTGTGTGTGTGTCTGTGTAATATACATGTGCTGTACTCCGTATAGCTGTTGTTTTCTCAAGTTAATGAGGGTTCAAAAATCAAAACCTTTCAGGAAAGTCTCATCATGACATCACTTAGCCCCCAACAAGTTAAAATATAAACCATGACTCTGTATTACTTGACCATTCTAAAATTGTGCCAACTGCGCATGTGCAATGGGACACTCATGCAAGTGAGCTAACAAAAATCTCGCCAAGTTCTAGAAGCAAAGGGTTTCTGCATTATAGACAATAATGATCCAATCATCATAATGACTATTAGTTAGGCGGAGATGTAATTTCTTGGTTTGGTAATGTCGGCTTAATTAGAAGAAAGGTCAGCTCATTAACATTAGCAAAACTGGCTTCATTTGTGAGCTCACCTCTTCCGCATTAACAATGACAAAAAAGCCAAGCTGGAATATTGGATTATATTAATAACGGATTGTAAAGAGCTATAAATCTCCTCCCGAGAGTCCCACCGGGCGCCGCTAGAACGTTTTTCCCGCAGGCTGTTTGGTCAAAATTTCGAAAAAATCGCGAGTTGGGTCCGGGAAAACGCCCGTTGCGGGACGCCGTGGCCCTCTCGGGAATTCTAAATATGCCTACTACACCTACCGCTGATCGGGCTATCTATCCATACCCAGCACCCCCCTCGGCCCGTTCCCGTTCTCTACATCTCAGCCGTATAACTTTTGCAATTTTTTGCAAAAAACGGCCGAAAAACGGCCATTTTGGGAGGTTTTTCGCCCCCCGTTCCTCCCGGTGGGCCCGATTCGAAAAATAAACCATCAACGGCACGACACTAGATCGAGACCTTTCGTTTGATATATAGATCGCCGCAAATGGTGCCCTCGTCCGGGCTGTAGCCTCGAATCTTATATATATATATATATACCAAGAATATTAATATAAGAGATTAGTAGATAGTTGTGGATAGGAGTGCTTTTTACAAAATAGCAACGAAAAGATGTTTTTTCTGGACTTCAATGTGACAGGCCGACCATTGAAAATGAAACTGGAAAGCAAAGTAATAGTAATAATAGTAATAGTAATAGTAATTTATTTTCCTCCATAAATATAAAATGATTTGACAATAAAATACACAAAAATACAAACGAACATGGGAGAAAGGGTGGCGAAAAACCAAAGGTTATCGAGTCAACCACCCTTCTCAAAGGACAGTAAACAAAAGGACGCTAATGACAGCAGACGCAACTATATTAAAAAATACATCAACGTGCAGAAATACAAAAACAAAAATACAACAACAGCAAAAAAAAACAAAAATCAAAAACCAAAAACCATGACAAAATTATGAACTACTAAGCAACTCATTGAAAATACCTCACAATTGTTTCTGAGTGAAATCATTATGTCCATTTTGCTGACTGTGTTTGCCTGTAATATAAGAATCATGTTCATTATTGTACAATATAGAAAGTGAGTTTGCACCTTATAAAAAATGTTTTTCAGCAAAAGTTACCACAAGAATGTACATCTAATGGACAAAAAACTGATTTATTTGTAAGTTTCAAGAAGTGCCTTAGCGTACTGTTTATTTAGTGAATGCAGAGGTGAAGAAGTTATATGAGTCGAATATATAAACAACATCATCACCTCTTTCATTGGAATGTACTATTAACATAAATAAAGGTGTTGCTCTTGCAATCCCTGCCACCATTACTACCACTATCACACTCACAATCGCCATATCACACTCACATTGTAGCTTGGTGCAAAATGCACTTTAATCTTGTTTTATAAGTGTTGGGCTGTTAGCACCAATCTGCATTTGGCACAGAGGTACAAACCTAGTGAAACATAGAGGTCTCTCCTAGTGAAACCTTCAACATTTTGTAGAACGCTTCGTCGTCTTTCTGCTGGTGTGCTTATTTTTCCCCAACATGCCCGAACAGTTGCAAAAATTGAGTTTTTCTAGAGGTTTGTTTGAGCAGTTTTCTGCAAAATTTGCGTGGTTTTGTCCGGGAAAATGCCCGTCACGGGACGCCGTAGCCCTCCCGCGAATATGACTATAACACCCACCGTTGAACGGGCTATCTCCATTAGCAGCAGCGCTTTCAAACATAAATGTATGCAACACCCTATTGTTCTGTCTGTTCGCAACAAACAAAAGGTAATTGAGGATAGAACAACAAAATAACAAACAACAAACTGAATGACGGCCACAAACAAGCGATTAGGCTTCATCGTCATCATCATCATCATCATCAGCATCAGCATCAGCATCATCATCATCATCATCATCATCATCATCAGCAGCAGCAGCAGCAGCATCATCAGCATCATCATCATCATCATCATCATCATCATCATCATCAGTATTGTATGGTAGTTGTTGTCGTTCACTGTTTCATCTCCAGCAAAATTCCTTTGTTTTCAGCAGCAGTAAGAACAACCAAATGAAACCACTACGGTTGTCACGTGAGTGATTAGTATTCCTGACCGCCACTTCTTGTTAAATAGCTTGTTAGGAAGTCATTACTCGTCTTTATGGCTTCCGCCCACGCAATGACGCCGCGAGTCAGTGAGCTGCGTAATCGACCATACAAACCCGTCCCTGAAATAGATTCCTTAACACAAATGAAATAGTTTCCAATTAAGGATATGCAGCAGTGATAATCATGACGTGGTCAAGTTGAAGCCAGCGATGATGATAGTAGCGCTTTAGAAGCGTGTGAAGAATGCTAATAATTTCCTTCTCTATGATGCTCACTTGAGAGCACTTCCTGCGAGCAGTTGAACTGTAATCAGAGCTTTCTCGCTGTCATTGTGACAGTGGCGATCTGGGTTATTGTTCTCGGTTATTCGCGCGTGAACTAGTGACTTCTAATAGTTGGCCTCATAAAGCTCCACTTTCTCTGAGTTTGTAAAATGTCAAGCGTTCGTCATGGAGTCAAGTTAAAATATTTCATCGTTGTCGCTATGGTCAACAGCATCATTGCCGATGTGATATGTTATATGAAGCCAAATCGCTTGTTTGTGGCCGACATTCTGTTTCATCTTTCTTCCATCCTCATTTGCCTTTTGTTTCTTAAATTCCATAACAGAAAGACAGAACAATAGGGTGTTGCATACATTTGTTTTTGAAAGCGCTGCTGCTAATGGAGATAGCCCGTTCAACGGTGGGTGTTATAGTCATTTTCGCGGGAGGGCTACGGCGTCCCGTGACGGGCGTTTTCCCGGACAAAACCACGCAAGTTTTCCAGAAAACTGCTCAAACAAACCTATAGAAAAACTCAATTTTTGCAACTGTTCGGGCATTTTAGGAAAAAATAAGCACACCAGCAGAAAGACGACGAAGCACTCTAAAAAATGTTGAAGGTTTCACTAGGAGAGAAGTCTAAAGCTTATTTATTAAGTTATTTTGCAGTTTAGTAGTTCAGTATGTTTATGTTCATCCTTTGTTATGATTATTATAATTACCCTGACTGGAGAACAGTTGGAGCATGAGTAGGGCTTTTCATGATTGATATTACTATTGTTAATTAATTAGAGTTTACAATTAAAACTTTCATTGACTTCAACTTATTCGCTGAAATGAAATATTCTAATCTAATCTCATCTAATTTAAAAGATCTATGTTCACACCATTTCTGCTCAGTTATGCATACTGGTTCGTTAAACAAAAGTGCCCTTCTGCAAAGTAACTCATAGTTATTGCTTTAGTAAACCGGCAATAGGTTTAAAATGACGTAACGGAACGTCATTAATTACACGCTCTGTTAATTATGACGTCATTAATCACAATGCTTTGTTAATTATGACGTTCGAAAATGTGCAGAGATTTCTTTTGCGGTAGCAGCTGCCGCCGAGCTGAATTCAGTCACATCCTCCCCCGCAGTCGGCTACGCAGGTGTGATCGTGCGTGAAAAGTTATTTCTGTCATTTCGCACGAGCCACTCCACGCAAAATGTGCAACAAATTGCAGCCTTTCAGATTAGCGGCGCGCTTTTAATAGTTTTCCAATAATCTCTGCAAATGATCGATGCGTGATAGAGTTAAAGAATCCCGGCTGAGGTGACGTCATCAGTCAAAGAAGCCAGTTCGTAAAGTGAAGGTGAATGCCGTTAGAGATACGCCGATAAAATTTTTGGAATAAGAGAAAGAGAAAAACGGCGGTAGTAGTGGGAGCTGAAACAGTAGTAACTGGTGATAGTGCCAGCAGCAGCAGCAGCAGCAGCAGCAGCAGCAGCAGCAGCAGCAGCAGTAGCACCTACAGCAACAACAGCAGCAATGGCGCCTACAATAGGAAGAGCAGGAGGAGCGGGAGCAGAAGTAGGAGTAGCAGCAGCAACAACAGCAGCCACCACCAACATTACCACAACTGCAATTGAATACTACTCATTAAAAGGCTTCTAATAAAATATAACTAAATATGAATTATATACTCTACACAACACATTTTACACAGCACTTAATCCTTAATCCTTAAATGCTGCTTAATCTTCTTAATTCTTTCAACATGTTTCAAATCCTTACAACGCATAAAAAGTCTTGTGGTTAGAAACTTCTCGTTTGCCAAGGATTATTTTTTAAGATTCAGTAGCTCCAAATTAAACATGGTTAAGCAGAATTTGGTTAAGTCATGTTTTCGGTTGATTGTCTGATATTAGCAGAATATACTTGACAATTAAACAGGTTCGGGTCCTGTCACAACAGGTGCATTTTTCTGCATTGCGCCAATGGTAAGCTAAAAATAATCGAAGATATGCGAACAGATGGCAAATAAATAAGATGAAAATTTAATTTAATTTCACAAAATGTTGCTATTATAGTACATAATTTGTATTGCAGTAGTAACAGTTGCTACTGCAATGTACGTAATGCATAGCCATTAAACTAAATTAATTTAAATTAAATTAAATTGAGCAACTGTTGCTACTGTAATGTACGTAATGCATAGCCATTAAGCTAAATTAATTTAAATTAAATTGAAATTAAATTAAATTATTTACTTCGGAGTAATAAAACATGAAAAAGTGTAAATCTGAGCTTATTTTACAAGAGTTAAACCTCTCAGTAGCGGCATCTAGTGACAATATTCAACATTTTCAGAACACATGAAAATTTATCTACCAAGAATTTAAGAATACTTGAACTTCAAAGATTCGTTGTGCGGCATTTGTGCTTCACAGCGATTTTAAGGATATTGTAAAAAAACAATACATGAATCACGTTTTTGCAATTACTCAGGAGTTTATTTACAAAACTTTACACAATATGTACATCGATGTATCTGTGTTATACACAAATTGCAGATAAGATGCTAAAAAGTGTCCAATCATAATAAGAAAATGACTTTAGTGCATTAGATATGGGAAACGTGAAGTACAAACAGTAAACTACATTCAGTGACCACAGTGATTGTTAACAGATGTCCTATATGAACAACTAGATTTAAAGTTTTTTTCACTCAATAATAAACTTCAGTAATTACTAAATAATCAGCAAAACTTATTGATGATTCAAAAATTGTATTTGAATGTTTACACCAAGTTAAAAAAGGGGAATTTAAGGTAGAAATTGTTTTTCTTTTAAAATTCAATCGCCAGATGGCGCCACAAGCTTCAGTCATCAGGTGTCATCTCGAGGGCCTCGTTTATCACCCCGTTTGACTCTTGCGGTCCTTTTGTCGCAATCTTTTCACAATTTTTGCCACCAGGTGCCAGTAGAACATCAGGTCTAGCAGCGCTCTGTGGCTGGACCAGGAGTTGTGTTTTGCTCGACTTTCGTGGACCAATAAATTTTGAGGTAAGTTCATATTTCCATTTATCAGTTGTTGACCTGAGCTTCTGAATCCAGGTTTTCTAAACAACAATGACAAACAATGACTTTTGTTGTACCTTGAACTGATATCAATTGATGAATAATATGTTGACAGGTTAATAAGCCTTTTCGCAATTTCATTTACTGCAGGTCAACGGTTAAGTGTACCACAGCAATGCTTCTTAACTATAACTGTCACATGACATGTGGGTAAAGCAAAGCCCTCTGCCGTGCCAATTCAGTCATTTCAATTGTTTTATGTGGACGTTACTTAATTATGCATTAGTCTGTGTGAGGAGTGATTTACTAGCAAGATCCTGCTTGGGAACAAGAAAAAATGAACTAGGTAAGGTTCAAGCTAGCTGTTAAAACTGTTACTATTACAATAGCAAGGCCGCGAGGCATAGTTAAGTGTACGCAAATGCTACAGCTAACCTTTTTTTGAACTTTCACGATCATCATCAATCGCTGTAGCTGTGAAAATGCTTATTGCACCAAAAACAAAGATAGAGAGAAAATGAATGGAAGAAAATAAAGAGGGAGGGCGGGAGTAAAAGAGGGCGAGAAGGAGTCAATTTTAAAGAAAAGGGGAATGACATAGAAGAACACGCAAGGTTACAGCTAGAAGAGGTTTAGGGAATGAAAAAAGAGAAACTTTGTGATTTTGATTTAGCAGACAATGCTCATGAAAAATCTCCCTACCTTGGTCTGTTCACTAGATGCTTGAAATGTATATACTCCAACAATTTGCTGAAATCTTGTGCTGTGTACCAGAACGAAAGCATTCTTTAAACCTGAAGCTAGAATCATACAAATAAAAAATGAAGTATTTATTTTGTCTACCTGTCACACAAATACTAATTTATATATATATATATATATATATATATATATATATATATGTATATATATAGCTAAAAATGGTGCTTTATTTGGCCAATCTTGATAAAGTACTCAATGAAACATGTCTGCTGCAAGAGGTGTAGAGCAAATGACTAATAATTTAAGGCTAGCTATGTATACTTTACATGCAAATGACTCAACTTTTCTCATTTCTGACAATTTTGTGTTCACAAATATACTCATGCCTTTTTGCTTGTGTACCAAATTGCCAAAGAAATGAAACAAATTTGTATGATTTTGCACTTTATTAGAAATGCGAAATTAACAATTAAATATAATCAGTGATGTTTCAAACGTTTTTTGTACATTAGTCCATTTACTGCTTTCCTTCCATTCTATTCCCTCTTTTTCTTCTTTGCTTTTCTTACTTTGGCCCATTTGCACTGCAACTTGGTTTATAAAATTAAAAGCAACAAGAATGTATAGATAGTAATAGTCCAGCAACTTTCACGATCACATTGCATTTTCACTTAATTTTTGTTTGCTAATTGGGTTATGATATTAATTTGTTAATTTTGTGAGCTTACCAAATAAACCGAATTTTTTATGACACAAAATTGCAATTTTTTTATTAAATTTTAGTCCTTGAAAAATGAGGCCCGTTTTTTTCTGGCAAACTGAGTTTATGCTTACACAGAACTGTTTTATCATACCGTGTGCATCGGCTGCATTGAGATCGCGGATTAATATTCTGTCTAATGGCAATGGCTGCTTCTGCACAACGTATGTGGGACAGTCTCCGCTCTTGTTGCCATGAGTCATTTCTGTCAACGACGTTTTCTGCAAAAAGGAATTTTCTAAAAAGGACCATTTATTCATTTAATACAAAAAATCGCCTTGAAATTTTTACGACCTACTTGTAAATTTAAACTCCAGCCCTGACAGTTACGCGCAGGTATTTTTACAGTCAATCTTTAAGTAAGAACTTTAAGCAAGTTTAAATAACATCGCTAAAGTTCGAAAAAAAACAATCAAAGCATTCGTGGCGCTTTTGCCATTTTACCCGTTAGAAATAGACAAACAGCATTGCTGTTGCTGCCACATAGCTGCTGTAAATGTTAGAGCTTGCTGTTAGTGTGCTACTACAGTTTCAATAATAAAGCTACATCCACAGTTTTTTTGGGACTGGAACTGCAGCGGGCTGTGGCGGTAGCACTAAGAGTGCTACTAATGCAGGTAGTCAGGGTGTGAAACTATTACATTAAAATGCAGTGCTTTTGTTTATACGTACTAGCACTTAGTATTGCGTAATGGTGCGAGTGTCACTAAACATTCTGGTAAACATGCTTTTCGTAACAAGCACGCAAAGATGTGAAACCGAGTCTGCAGCAGTTTCGTTTTTCCACATAACGCCTGCACTTTCATTTTGTAGATCAACATAAATTATGTATTTTGTATAATGTAAATCAACATTATGTATTATGTATTATGTAGATCAGTTAACTTGACAATCAACTAAATGTGGTAAAATACTCCTTCAGGAATAGTATAGCTACGTTTCTAACGTTTCTGCTACCCCCGCGCTGGTATACACTGACTTTTCTGTCCACGCGTTTTACGCCCGAGTCACAGTTTCAGAGATTTCACAAGACAGCAGTGGGTTTTTGCGGTCTGTCAGGAAGGTAGAAATTTAGTTTGTGTTATTAATTTTACTTTTTTGAAGTTTATACATTTAGGTCGGATATGTGATTCCTGGCTAAGTCGCCAATCCGCTAAAAATGTCATAGAATTTCAATGTTTTCTTGTTGATCTATTGTTGTCGCACGATGTATATATTACAATCTCCCAAAGTTATATTACATAGTTGTACAGTTGCAGTGAAGAAAAACGTTGCAAGTTGCATTTTTAATTAGGGATTTATCTTCATCCGTTGTTGCAACGTGACAATTAGTCTGAGTGTTTACAGTTTTCCAATCCAAAAATGATATTGTCGCTTGCTGTATTGCCTATTTGCCCTTTTCTTTAACTACATAACAAAATAAAATTATTATTTACTCTAGAAAGTCCCGAATTTCGCCGCCTTTAAGGCATATTATATAGAATGCAACGATTAAAGTGCGGTCCATGCAATAGGCATGCATGCGACATAGGATTTCGTATGCGGTGCGGAATCGTGCATGGGGACCCAATGGAAACGATAAACACGGAAAGCAATGTTTTACAAAGACTATAGTTCATTTTTTTCGCGCGACTCATCCAGAAAAATTCCGTGTTTGCACGGGTCTGTGTCAACGCAGTGGAAACACCGGGCCTATCCTTGCACTATTTCCTGCTTCCAGTTCTCTGTTCTGTGTGGACTGTTAAAAGACTAGCAACAAGAACCCTAGCAGGACTAGTTTATGCATCCTAAACATGTTTACTTTATAAGTACTATCAGTGCACTAAAGATTATTGATAAAGCATGTAGTTACTAGTTAGCGAAAAGCGGTTCATAGGTAGAGGGTGAGGTATACCTAATATAGCACACTTTTGAAAGTTGTGCTTCTCTAAGAACACGACCATTCTGCACCTACAGGGCACTTTTTCAGTTACCTATAAGTATAGTTTCAGTTGCACTGACGTTTTGTCGATACACTGACATATCACTTCTATAAGGTAATGCAAGTCGTTGTCAGATAGATGTGATCTTTCCTTGGCACTTTTTCTTGTTGCTTTATATTGATGCAGATCCAGGAAAGAGATGGAGGAAGTTTACATTAGTTTGACAGGCATGGTTTATGTTGATGTACAGGATTGTATGCATTTGCTGGTCAGGCATAGTTTTGACTGAGGTACTGTCTAGCGTGCACTTGTTAGACGGTTATATGAGGCCCAATGGCACACGATCCTTGGGATACACGAAGAAGGATACACGTTCTTGTTGGAACAAATAAAAAAACGTAGCTTTTAGTAATATTCTCAAGGCAATGGCGATTACTTGTGCACGGGGCTGCCAACTAAAAACTCTGTGCATACAAAATGCTAACTGGTACAACTACGGACGATGCTTAGACAACGAGCTTTAAATATGGTGATTGTTGTGCAGGGTGATATATATTAAAAATTCTGTGCTCACAAGGTGCAGTATGCACTAAGTAGCACGTGCAATATAATCCTACAAAATGCTATAAAAGTGCAAGGTTATAAACTGAAACTGAATACAGTGCATCACATCAGAAATATTCTGGATTATCTGTAAGTGAACATATTCTTGTGTTTGGTTCCTTGTCAATTTAACTAACAGTTATTTTAAAATTTAATCAGGAAGAACAAAAAGATTTATGAATCAAAATTTTATAATCAATTTTGATCTGTAGACAAGGTTTTGATCTAAAAAGTGTACTATCCATCTGAAAAAATCTAGGTTGAAGACTGACATTTCAGATAATCCAGAAACGATTACGGTCTTGCCTGCTTGTGTACGTACCGTTACCTTCCGATGTAGTGACTTCTTCAACTTGGTAATTAACAACATGTCGTCAAACAGGAACAAATTCATCTCAATGCTCTTGTTGCTGCTCTCTGGAAAATGCATTCAAGAACAATTTTGCAGCAGATTATTGGAGACCAACATTGATGGCCACAAGATATTTTCTATTAAGATCTATAATCAAACGAGTAGTTTGATCGCGCAGTTTTTATCAAGAAAAGAATAAAGTGAATGCTACACCATACTGTAGCCATGCTAGGAGATGCAAATCTTACAATCGCATTGGGTCAAACACTCAGGTCTTGCACAAATGCTTAGGAATAAACGGCTACACAGAGTAGAATGTCTCGACACTCAAATTTGTCAAATTCCTACACAGCATAACTTGCCTGACA
Source organism: Tubiluchus corallicola (assembly GCA_030141605.1). Classification (NCBI taxonomy): domain Eukaryota; kingdom Metazoa; phylum Priapulida; class Priapulimorpha; order Priapulimorphida; family Tubiluchidae; genus Tubiluchus; species Tubiluchus corallicola. The sequence goes on from JAQGDQ010000349.1 coordinate 93,837, forward strand.
AACTTGCAACATAGGAAAAAGATGTGTGCAGACATTACAATGGTGTCAACTACATTAGATGATAAAAGTAATGCCTAGATGAAAGAACCATCTAAAACCATTTTCACAAAGGTCAGATGACTAACCTAGTTTGTTGATTGATACACATTTAGCTAACTTGACTGGGATTAACAGCAACTTACCCATCAGTAATAGCATTCCCTCGTGTATGAGATGACGTTTTGGACTAGCTAACAGTTTTTCACAGGGCTGCTTTGACAGATTTGACTTCAAGCACTGAATAAAGTGAAACATGAGTAACTACTTGAATGTGTATAGTTCACAGCACTGTTGAGCTATGAAAGTACAGCCTACAATGCAAGTTACGGCTAAGTTTTCAAAGCATAATAGCAACTATGCCTCACAATTATGAACTTTGTTAGTCTTTAAATCTAGCAGGTAAGTCTAACATTTACAACATAGAATCTACTAAGTAACATTTCTGATTAAATACTTAGTTATTTAACTAACCCCCCGCGAATTTGTTAAAGGTTAAAGAATACGCGCAGATTGATAATTGATAGCTGCCACAAGTTTCACAAACTGCAGCAGTTTAGGGCTGTTTATATAATTTTTAGTAGTTACAATTTATTCATTCAGTGAGTTAAAAGTATTACATATTGCACATAAATTTGCGCACATTCTTATAAATATACAATCTACGTATGAAACAATAAAATTACAATAAAAGCACTCAAGAAAAGGAGAGGATGAAGTAAAAATTATATCTTCCTTCCTCTTTCACTTGTCATTATTCTATTCATAAAACTAATTTTTTGACATTAATATCTACAATTATACGTTCTACATAATATTGCACATTACATTATAGACAAGCACACACACACATACCCTCAGGCACACGCACACGCACGCACACACAAGCATGTACGCACGCACACACGCATGCACACACACATACATCTATGTTACATAACTTCATACATGCATACATTATATATTACATTATAATATTATACTGGCAGTTTGCACCCACATAATCCTGTAACAAAATGGCAGCATCTGTCTTGAGATAAACAAGAATTTTAGTATTCTTACGTACGTCTGGTATGTACATCTTTGGTTCTAAATCTAGCACCGCAGGCCAAATAATCCTCTTCTGCAGTTCCTGTAACCGCTCAAAATCCTTTAACCACTTCATCTTGTCGTCCAAATCCCCTATATTGAAAACCAGTATGAAACAAGACAGCAGCAACTTATAATCCAACTCCATTATAAAAACATTTAACATAGAAATATAGACTTTTTCAAATTATGATGATATGTATAATGAAGTATTCCTGACTGTTGGTAACTCTGCGAAAATGTTATTTCATTTAATGGATAATATATCACAGATACAACTGAAAAAACCGAGAACAAACTAGCTGATAATCCGTAGACTGCCAAGTGTCACCATAACTATGGTATTTAATAGATTAGGTGAAACTAGTATACTTACTGAGTGAGTTCTCTACTTGTACTATAAGTGTCGATATCTGATCTTTTTCGGAACATTTTTGTGTATACTTTTTTATGTCTTTTAGTAGCAATGGTAGCTTCATGCACCTCTGCATTGGTGCTATGAGCAAGTCTTGTAGCTGTAGTCGGTTACAACGTTTGTCTTGACTGCACCACTGAAATAGCAAAGTTTATTTGTCAGTTGGGCATCTTAGAGGACTATTCTTGATAATGAGCTAAGTTCCAATCCCGTTACAAATATTTTCATTAAGTAGGTTCTGCTATCGAATGCCGAGCTTCTGCCTGTATAAAAACGTATTAATGAAACGTTTATCTTTCGTTTACTTATTTAATATCAAAACATTTACCTTTATGGAACTTTTTTCTGACGAATTTGCATACAATAGCATATCGGCTAATTAATTTTATATAAATACTGTACTTACGTATTTAATTACTGTTTTTGCATAGGTTAAGCTTAAAGTCAAAAATAAAATTAACAAAAATTAAATTAAAAAACTAAATTAAAGAAATCGATCTTTCACACTCAATCATCAGCTAATTAGAAATTTATGTCGGTTGTTTCCAATACCTTTTCAAACTCGAGAAATTCCTCGTTTCGCCTGAGTAGTTCCAGGTAGTTCAGAGCGTTGATGTAGTTAAGACAATACGTGTGATATGCTGCATACGTGTTACAGTTTGCTCTTGATAACTAAAAAAATCATTTGCTCAGTTAGTTCCAAGTTTCATTCATTCAGTTACTTTCACACTGAAATTCCTGTTTAATTCTTGGTTTCCTCTCTGTCTCTGTCTTTCTCTCTCCCTCCCTCCCTCCCTCCCCTCTCTCTCTCTCTCTCTCTCTCTCTCTCTCTCTCTCCCTCTCCCTCTCTCTCTCTCCTGTCTGTCTCACTCTCTCTCTTTCCCTCTATCTGTCCCGCCATCTCTCCTTCTCTCTTGCTCTTTCACTCGCTCACTCACTCTTTCTCACTCGAGTGAACAAGTAACAAACTACAATAAAAGCCGTTCTAGTTTAATAAAAGATTAAGATGTAAAATGATACAAAGAAAGGCAAAACACATTAGATCTCCAAGTGATGTAACAGAGTCATTAAACTCACCTGTTTGACCGCATGAGCAAAAGAATGAGAGAGAGTGGCTAGAGAAACCTGATGAGAGGGAAAGAAAAAGCAAGAGAGGGAGAGATAAATGGGGAAATACAGGAACAAATCGAGAGAGAGAGGGAGAGAGAGAAAGGAAGAGAGAGGGAGAGAGAGAGAGAGAGAGAGAGAGAGAGAGAGAGAGAGAGAGAGAGAGAGAGAGAGAGAGAGAGAGAGGGGGGGTTCTCGAGTTGTTTATTCACAATAGTTTTGATTAAATTTATCAATTGGATGACATAATTAATGGTCGCTGTAATGCTGCAAAATTAATTAAATTTGGCACTCAGAAACTTTAGTGTAATAAAATCACCATGAATACACTGGCAAAAACCGCTTAAGCCGTCCAGAAATTTATGCAGGCAAAAACACTATTTCCATTAATTAATAAAGCATGTACGCCTTCTTCAAGAGTTAGGCCAACTTCCTTTAGAAGTTTTTAAAGCATTCTCTAGACCCCAGTCAAGTTTGCGGTAGGTCATAATATTACATGGTATGTGGTGACATTTCCTGCTTTTACCGACAGCCGTCTCTGTCTCACCTTCCTAAAGAGCTTCACAAGGAACTCCGTATTTCCGAAATCTTGCAGATTTTCTTCCAGCTGTAGCACCGTAACGAATTCCTTACAAAATGCATAACTCACCTAAACAGATGTTAATTTTTAGACAACGCAACGACGACAGACTAAGAATAAGTCAAAGAAGATTTTATAAACTTTCATATATATCAAGGACTACTATACAACTATGTATAGTAGTCCTTGATATATATATATATATTAAACTCTAAATACAGAATACCGTGCCACTGGCTCACTATTGCTCTTTTTATATGCAAGGAAAATCACTTACACAACACAACATGTCCAAGTTTGCAAACAGGATTTCAGGCTCAGCAAACATTAGGAAACCCTCAACTTGTACAGTCTTCAAAGGTTCCATAAATACCTAAAAGGAAAATCGTTGTTGTTTAATTAGCATGCACCAAAAGACCAAAAAAAAATAAGTTGACTGAAAAGCAACAAGCTTTTTTGCTGTTAATGAAAAAAAAAACAGGCATCTTTAAATTCACTGGAGGTGAGGAACGCATGCACCACTAATACCATTCAATAATAAATTTTCTACCAATAAAAGAGTACAACGGAAAGTGTGTTCCCATTGTATTGACATATTTTAGGTGCAATGTGTAAACAATAATATGAACCCAAAAAGAACGCCATTCTCGCTTTACTTTACTGGACTGAAGGTTCCAACATGCAGTACAGTTCTTTATAAGAAGGCCTTCAGTTTTTTTATGCAGTAACTTCTTTGCTGAAAGTTATTGAATTATGACAACCATAACTCCAAGGAGAACAACAGCAGTATCTTGTAATCAGCAAATATATAAGTTTACTATTAATTTTTTCCAGACCTGTTTTGATATTCATTCTTTGCAAATGGTCACTGAACTTGTTGAGTGGGACTAAAAAGAAAAAAAAGTAAAAAGAAATGTAAAATGCACTCACATGTTTTAGCACTAGTAAGTGATCATATAGAAAGACACATTCACTCCTGAACAGCTCCCACACCGCCTCTCTTCTTTTTGATTCTTTTTCGTGCAGCGAAAGGAAATCTCTCATTGGCGAACTCTCCTCTTTTTGGCAGTTGACAATAAAGTCTGTCCAATGGGAGTCCTGCCAAGGAAAATAGTTCAGTTTTGAATGGAAGTTCAGTTAACGATTTATCAAAGAACTGTATGTCGGCGGTATTTACTGAATATAGAAAAGCATTGAGACGAATTTTAAACTTATCTAGAAATTACCATTCCAGAATGACATCATGTATTGCTGATACATATCCTCTAGATATACTTTTCTATAAGCGCATTTTAGCAAAAATTTATCTGTTAATCCAGTTCTCTCCTCATTGGCTGTGTTAAATAACAATACTAGCATAAGTATTCCATTCAGAAACCGCATTAAAGCACACTTGAACAAAAATACTTATAGTTATAGACCCGTGTTGACATAACAGCGTACAATCTGTTCTGGACTTTGCATAATGAATATGTAATTAAAGTTTCATAGTTAATGGTATTAGTGAAATGTTGTATTCGCTACTAACAAAATAATGTATATACCAATGTAAATAGCACAACTTGCCCTATTACATTACACATTACAAGGCAATCATTGTGTGTGAATAAAAATGATATATATTACGTTCGCGATTAATATTCGTAAAAAAAACTTTGAACATCATTAAATTTTGTATTGAAGCAGTGATCTATTTTCTTAGACAACTTGGTATTCTGTGTTGGAATTGTTTGGCAAATCCCAGCTGTGGCAAGTCTGATGCTATTTAAACAGTTTATTCAAACAATTACTACGTCAATATTGTGGTACATATCAGATATATCGAGAAAGCTGATACTGTACACACTTTTCAGCTTTCTTGTGTGGATGTCTAAAACAGACGTCTTCCCAAAGTCTTGCGGAAATACGTACTCTGTTAACTTTATGTGATCTACTGACTGTGTTCAGTGTAAATTCACTCTGAAACGGTTTATTTATTAACTTGTCAGTGCAAAACAGACATAGTTTACTCAGGGAGTTAGCTGAAACAGATCGTCTAGCTAATAGCTGCTAATGTCATGATATAGCAACAATTCCGACAGTAATCATAAGGATTTTGGCTGGCTTGGCCATTAAGTGATTTCTTTAGCGTAAAACTGTGCAAAACTGTATTAAAACCTAAATAAATTCACGACATTAATGATGCAATGTAGTGAAGAAGCCAGGCGAATCCATGACACTGCTAGTCAAGGAACTAGAAAGATTAGTGACACTGAAGCCCAGATGAAATCCTAACGTTAAATATGGCAGCGTGTCAAGATTATCCATGACCATATAAAAGGCGATATTGAACAGCATGGCTAAATCATTGGCCATGTTGCCAACAATGACAATAACAATGACATAACATCAATGTTAAAAACAAGTAGCTACAATTTAACTGAGATGCTCAACACAAATACAGGCTTTTTGAAGAGATCGAGGCAATCTTGCTTCTGTTCACTACTTTAGTTTAGTTTAGTTTAATTTACTTTATTCCAAAATGCCATCAATAATACGTTGTTACATACATTGCAGTCTACTGCAGTAGACTACAGTCTACCAATTATTACTACTACACAATAGAACAAAAATTAAATTTTCACCAGATTAGTGAAATATCGAAGCCAGGAAGATAGACTTGTACACGCCTGAGCAGAAAGGAAAACGGAAAGAAGTAGAAAATGAAAAATAAAACAAACTAGGAGAATGATATAGCAGGACGAGGTCAAGAGTAATGACAGTGACAAGTGAATGAGATGATGGTGAAAATGAAGATTAGATTCATATGAAACTATAGGTCTAAAGAGAAGCAGATCTATCAGCTGAGTGGCTACAAAAATCAGCATGGAGTCGTGTCAGGGACAATAGCTTTAGTACTTGTTCTATACTTCTCAGTTACAACTTCTTCCTCTTCTTTATTGCTGTACGAAATATGACTAATAATGACTACAATACATTATATTAAGATGAGTTTACATTATACTGAACTAAATTGCATTTCATGCAATCATAGTCAGCACCACTGTTATTATCAGTACACAGGTCAATTAACGCTCACCTTGTACTGAGCTAATTGGTCATCCATGAAATCTGTTTGTTTCATTGTGCTAAGAAATTCTTCTAATCCCAGTTCTTCCTTTGAACGATGCCCAGACTTATCAAACTGAAAATAACGCATAATAGTAAATTATTTAGTCAAACAAACCTTAATTTAGTTTATTTAGTTAATTTATTTAATATACACTCAGTTTATAAAATATAAAGTAGCAAAACCGAATGTTAGCAGTTGTTCTGTATAAGACGCATAGAATAAAAAGTGACAGAAATCATGTAACAACATTGGTGCCAACAACATTATTGTTATTATTCTTGTCGTTCTTGTTTTTTCTTGTTGTAGGGCCTACGCTCTTCACAAAAAGTGCAAAGGTTTCGCATTGGGAGCGATCAGATTATATTCAGATCTGGTAAGCTTGTACGCTGGTAGAACTACAAATACGCTAATGGAGAGCTTTTTGGAATTACTTAATTAAAGGATTTTTTTGAGGGTAAGTAACTCCCGAAAGTACCCGTGCTACTTCTCTGTCATTGTGAAATTGAATGGGGATTACGATACTGACGTACAGAGCACGAATTTCAATTTACCGCCATGGAGGTAGGGTTTGGAGGGGATATATCCCGAAAGTTTCAGCATCAAGCATAGGAAACTGGCCACTTAAACGGAACCGCGCCGAGCATTTGAAGAATACGGGAAATAGAAAAATAATTCATGTACTTCATAAAATAACATGCAACAGACAATAAGAACATGTCTTATTTGTTTTTGCTTAATTTTAGTTTACAATTATATAAGCTAAATAATTACGATTATAAAATCTTGAATCTATCTTGAAATCACCAGTCTGTTAGTTAGTTGAGTTGCAATTTTATAGCTAAAATAAAAAATGTGATAAACACAACAATATCTACAGCAAACCCTAGCGACTCTGTTGTGCCAGACAAGTTTAAACTCGTCTAGACTCTGGTAGATATGGGTTCGAAAACTAGTTTGTCACATTTTTTTCCAGCCTTGTATCTCTGCCGCTGTCATATTTTAAAGAAATTAAGCCCAGTTAAAGCGTATTAGAACTGTCTGCGCCCGAAATTATTGCGCAATTTTGTAATGCGGCATTTTTATCCGCAATTCACCAAAGGCTTTTAAATGGTAACTTATCAAGCTAAATGTGAAATCTATTTCAGGCAGAGGACATTAAGCTTTGCATATAAAGTATGATGCATAAAATATGCCCAGTGAAAACTCAATGCACGTATAATTTCCTCTTTGTAAATTGCTTGATTGAAACTTACAATGAATTGTTGTATCAGAACGAGCAGAAGAGTGAGTGAATGAATGATGAGCAAATAAGCTAACGAACGAGTGAGCGAGTGAGCAACCGAGATGTGTAAACAAACAGTTGAAAAACGGGCGAATGCGTTACCCAATTTCAATGAAACGTAATCATTGAAACTTAGCTTCTAACATTTTCACTTAATTCTAATATAAAGCGACTAACTACAATACAAAATAATTGTGCATATGGTATATAATTATGCGTATGCTTTATCCATTGTCAATAATGAAGTTGTCTAACATATATAGCTTTTATCTACTAACAAACACGGACTATTATGGAAATAATAGCTTTTAAAACAATTTGTAATGTATCCTTGTAAAAAAAATTCATATTTTTACTCTTATTATCCTTATGCCAGTCTGTTCTCCAAAGCCTTTTCCCCAAATTTCAATTTCAAAAAAAGTAAATAACTAGGAGATTATCTTACTAGGAGTTTACATATAGACGGCTGCAGCTCCAATAGCTGTGGGATTCTCGACCATCTGAATAACATCCGAATTATCTCCCATTGATGACTGTATTTTAACCGAGAGCGGAACAAAAGCTAACACTGCCAAGAGCAGAATTCTTTCATAAATGGCCAAAACTGAGAGACTGGAAGGTACTTGTCATTTCGTTAAGATAAATTGCCTCCCAAAAGGCTGAAATTTTCCCTCAGTCTTATTGAGAGATCTAGAAAGTTATAAAGCAGACGAAGCCTTGTGGGAGCAGTTTTTGACGTCGACCCCCATCCATTCACTAGTCTCTTTATGTATCGCTTGCCTACGGCGCCTAAACAGAAACCTTGACCACTGGACTTTCTCCTCGTCCTAATGCCTTCTTTCAGTCTTCTCTTCCTGCTATAATTGGTCTTTCAGTGTTTACAACACCAAACGAAAATTGTTTTATACTAACTCGTAATCTCACCATTGGAGCATAATCAAGCGTCGAGATCTAAAAGTAGCTTACTAAGTGAAACCGAATTCTTAGTTCATGTTCCCTCCTAGGTCTGCTCTTTTTCATGCTGTTTGTTCCCAGCTCCATTCAGCGCAAATTAATCAAGTGGTCCCCTATACATTAGTGTCATAACAATACCTGCCCAGGGAACTAATCAGCCTGCAATGTGAGCTCTGCATAACAGAAGCCGTTTAGAATGGAAGCCATTTAGAGGATTACAGCGCTATTGAGATGATAGAGGTCGAGGAGGAGGAGAAGACGTTTAATTATGGAGGAGAGCGTGTCAACAGTAGTTTGTGATAGCTCTCCAGGGGGCGGAATAAGACGTTTCTACATTCTCAGGGTGATATCCAAGGTAAAACGGCGTCAGAAACGAATCACTACCTGATTTCATCCGCTTCTTTGGTTTCTATATCTTCTTCTTCGTTAGTTTCAAAATAACTGATGCAAAATCGGCAACCTTTAAGTACCCTGCACGAACAGCGGCTAATCGTGAAACCCGGTGGTGTTTAAGTACTCAATGAGGACTAGGTGCAGAGCTTTCACATGCACATGTTTGATTAGCTGGATATGTTTGAACATGACAACAACTCAAGAGAGACTTCCTGAAACTTGATGATTGCAGCATGTACCGGAAATACTGCAGCGCGTACCGGAAATGCTGCAAACAATGGCTGTTTGTCAGACATTAAAGCATTTATTTCGACAGGGTTTGAAGATACATAAAAAATAGTTTAACACAGTAAAAGTTTATTAGCATAAATCATATTTCGGGCAGTTGGGACTCCATTGACTAGGTTACATATCATTAATTACATGACAATTGAAGCAAATTAAGACAATTCCGACTTTGATTTGACTGAAGTTCGTTTAATCAATTTTATTTTAAATATAATCATCATTTGCCATAAATGGCAGAAATTAGGTTAATTACAAAAAGTTGTTTTTACAATAGGCCGTATCAGCCTTGGAATTGATGCAGTAAAACTGATATTACAGCCATACTACTTAGCAATGCCGGCTCTAGGTGGTTTGATGCCCAAAGCAAAAGTACTTTTAGCCCTCCCTTCTCAACTGTCAACCTCTTCCCCCATAGTCCCCACCACGACCCCCAATATTGAATTTTTCTTGTACAATCTTATAATAAACTGTAACGGTACTGTGCGTTAGGTTTATGCATGACTTATACTGTACTAATTAAGTGTAATTAATTACCAGCTTGTGCTGATTGAATTTGAAATTGGATTCTTGTATTCCTTCCCGAAAACTTCAATTCGTATAAGTTCATCTGCCAGAAATAAGTAAATGCTATCGAAAATTGTTTTTAAATGGAAGCGTCAGTCTATAAGCACTTATATAGAGACTGCTGGCAAAAGCAGGATAACGCGACAGCAATTTCCTCGTGGAATGACGTAATACTAGGAATCCAGATAATGCAAAAGTGGTGTTTTGCTACGGGAAGACACTTGTTGGTATCGACGAATCATAAATTTCGACAGGAAAATAACGCAAGTAGTTCGTTTCATTTAATTATTGTTGTGCACTTAAGCAATTACGCATACACTATTTTATTACTTAATTTAAACTTACATTACTAAACTTAAAAATTAAATAATTATTTCCAGAATTTACGTCCCTCAAAATTTGGCACCCTAGGTACCTACCTTGTTTGCCTAGTGGTAGAGCTGGCCCTGCTATTTAGGCCTTATCTGCGCTAGCAAGGGTTCTTTGCAGGTTGTTTTTACTTGCCTGCGCTATTTTGCGTTAAGCTAGTTTCACATTGCTACTTGTGAACAACAGTAGCCTAGCATATCTGGCGACTTAGCTCTTAATTATCTTCTTCTTCTTCTTCCCAGCTTTTCCCTATGCGGGGTCGCCGTTGTGAATAAGTCTTCTCCATGCATTCCTGTTGTTGACCATCTCTTCATTTATGTTCTTCTCTCTAAGGTCTCCGTTTATGCATTCAAACCATCTCAGCTTGGGTCGTCCTCTTCTCCTAACTTGGCGCTTAATTCATAATGACTTTTAAAAATATGACAGTTTTTGACATTCCCATGAAACCAAATCACCAACCAGTGGCAAGGTCACTGACAAACTTGATTTGCCACTGTCTTCAAGTAATGAAACAAGTTTAAGATTAGTAAACATACTGACTGCTTGCTCACTTACCAGTTTTAGCAAATTCCATGTTGAGCACTTGCTTTTCGGTATCACTGTTCGAGGCTCTGAAAATCAATAAACTTATAAATAATATTCATTATTTTATTTTATATAAATTAAGGTGTTACTTTTTAATTTTTTATTTCTAAGAGAAAATAAAAAACTGAAAACCCAAGCTTTTGCCAGCAATTTAACCTGTCTTACAAATATGTTATACGTTAAACTTGTAATTATTAGTCTTTAATCCCAAAAGCCTTAAATAAGGAATTAGTGGCCGTGCCAACCTTGATTAGAATATTAGTAAACGATCGAATTTAGAAGATCAATAAACTTATAATTAAATAGTTCTCATTATTTTTCATAAATTAATATATATCAATTGCTTTTCTAATTTGTTTTTTATCTAGGTTAAAACAGCAAAATGAAAGCGCATAAGTAGGCCTATATTCTTGTATCTAAACTGTTGTTATCAGTTAGCTTTTCTTAAAAAATGTTATAATACTAAATTAGTTGTTACTGATTTCTAATCCTAAAGGCTGTAACTAATAAATTAGTTGCTTACGCCAGTATAGATTAGCTATTAATCAACAATCGAACTTTGATCAGAGCAACACCACTCGTTATTTGATTCATTAATTAAACAAAATCTCATCTAGAAACATTAATAACCTTGGAGGCTTTGAAGAAGCCATGTTTTTCAAGTCAGTGTAATGTTTCTTGCTTACATAAAACCACGTGACCGTGTCTAATTGCTCTGTGTTTGTATAATAATCGCACAGTAAAGACCGGGGAGAGATGACGTTGTTTGCACGAAACAAGTTTCAACACGCTAATGACTAGGAATCAGGGAATATAGTAATGCAAGTTTCATCTGATCTCCAAACGTGATTCAATTAGAGTCAAATTCGGTTCTGAATCGCATTATAACTCAGCGCGCAATTTACTAAAACGCGAGTGTTTACGTTGCTCCGGGGAGCTCAGTGACTTGATTGAAATTACGGCCAGATTTCGCGTTGTCAGAGAACATTATACAGATTCGAAATTTGAGATTTTAATGGTGATTATTATTAAAAGTTAGTAAGTTTATCCCATATATGGTAAGAGTATAAAATTTATGTTTTTTCATCATAACATATTCTTGCTTCCTGGGCCCCATAATTTATCTTGAGAGAATTCATTGCACATTATTAATAAAGAATTCAAATAGAGCTATCTTAAACAATCCTTGGAACGAGACGGATAACCTAGTTATCACGGCTTATGTTTAGCAATGTGTGACCAGCGGGTTTAATACTAGCTTTGTGCAGTTTTGTATGCCTCGTTGAGAAACGAGGACACCCACACCTTTACTTTTCAATGTCTCATATTAGAGAGTTATCTTTGGTAATGAGCTAGGTTTGGGTCTCATCACAACATCCGACACTGACTGCAACATATTATAACTTGGAAAGTGTCACACTGTACAGCATTGCATTTAATGAATTAGCCGACTTACATGATTCGCCTGACTCGATTACTGAGTAAGTAAGAAGTCTTTCCTTACCAGTGTGTCAAGTTACACAACATTCGCTTATTTAATTCCACACATAAATTATCTTAAGAAAAGTCCATAGGCTGTAGTCTAATGGGTGACTAGTAATAAAGGTCACAGGAAAAAGCTACGGATTAAAGTCGTAATTCTGGCTAGATTAAAGCCATAGGAAAAAAGTCACAATTAACTTTGAATAGGGTTAGGATTTGGGTTAATGGTTAGGATTAGGGTTTGGGTTTGGGTTGGGGTTAGGTTTAGGTTTAGGGATAGGGTTACTTCTTATTTCCTGTGACTTTTTTTCTTCTGACTTTTTTCTGTGACTTTTTTATCTTGGTTCGTTTATTAATAATAAAAATCATCATCATCATATCATCATCATCATCATCATCATCATCATCATCATCATCATCGTCATTTCACATGCCCATTGTTAATATTGTGGACATTTTGCAGGTAGAATTCTGAAATAAAAAAAAACTAGCCACGTTTCTATGGCAGCGGCTTGTGAGCACATTTCTCCGTGCAATTCGAAAAACAGTTTCGAATTGGACTTTTTCTCAGTATGGCTAGTTAAAAAAGTTTTTGGACTTTTTCTCAGTATGGGTAGTTAACAAAGTTTTTGGACTTTTTTTCAGTATGGGTGGTTAACAAAGTTTTTGGACTTTTTTTCAGTATGGGTGGTTAACAAAGTTTTTGGACTTTTTTTTCAGTATGGGTAGTTAACAAAGTTTTTAGACTTTTTCTCAGTATGGGTAGTTAACAAAGTTTTTGGACTTTTTCTCAGTATGGGTAGTTAACAAAGTTTTTGGACTTTTTCTCAGTATGGGTAGTTAACAAAGTTTTTGGACTTTTTCTCAGTATGGGTAGTTAACAAAGTTTTTGGACTTTTTCTCAGTATGGGTGGTTAACAAAGTTTTTGGACTTTTTCTCAGTATGGGTGGTTAACAAAGTTTTTGGACTTTTTCTCAGTATGGGTGGTTAACAAAGTTTTTGGACTTTTTCTCAGTATGGGTGGTTAACAAAGTTTTTGGACTTTTTCTCAGTATGGGTGGTTAACAAAGTTTTTGGACTTTTTCTCAGTATGGGTGGTTAACAAAGTTTTTGGACTTTTTCTCAGTATGGGTGGTTAACAAAGTTTTTGGACTTTTTCTCAGTATGGGTAGTTAACAAAGTTTTTGGACTTTTTCTCAGTATGGGTAGTTAACAAAGTTTTTGGACTTTTTCTCAGTATGGGTAGTTAACAAAGTTTTTGGACTTTTTCTCAGTTTGAGTAGTTAACAAAGTTTTTGGACTTTTTCTCAGTATGGGTAGTTAACAAAGTTTTTGGACTTTTTCTCAGTTTGAGTATTGTTATGGATTTCAGAAGCAAAAGGAAAAGCTGCAGTAATGTACTGTCTG
>JAQGDQ010000349.1:112500-130000 GCA_030141605.1 Tubiluchus corallicola
GTGCTGTGAATCAAAAGAATCTGTGGGTCTTTGTTTGCAGTCTCTCGGTACCAAATGGTCCATTTGTATGTTTGAAAACTTTAAAGTGAAAGTGCCTGTGCTAATCAGTGAAAAAATAAAACGAAAAGGGTTTACTGTAGTTAATTCACGGGAAAATAGCCTGAGCCATGAACATGACATGGGCGTGAAACTGGAATTGTGGCAGAAAATTTTGTTCATTGTGTTGCAAGCTGAACTTCTTTGACATCAATGAAGTATTGGCCGTCTCTCTTGCGGCGTGTAGTTTGAAGAAATTTGTGCAAGCGAAACCACGCGCTCTGACTTCGTTTCATAAGTTTGTCATTTGTTTTCTAAATGCGAAGTGAAGAAACTGGTACCGGATTTCATTGTAACATTTTTGTATTAGCGTCATAGAGACAGAACTAAAATGCTAATGATAACAGATGACCCTGGTTACGCATAAAATTATTAATGATTTTTTAACTGCATTACATTATGTCACCATTATTCCAGAGCAGTTTTTAGCATACGATAAACAAAGTGATGTGATCGATTGCCAACCTCTGAGTTAGTGCTAAAAGGAGGAAATTAGTAAGCTCGATCCTTCCAACACTGTTGGGAGCACAGCTGCAGAAATTTACTTTCTTTGTGTTTCTGCTATATCTCAGTTTCATTAAATTTTAATTACTAAAAGCCTATTCATTAACTATTAATAACTACATATGCAGGGTTATAAAAAGACGAACGTCCGTGTAGAACAAGAGCCCACCCACGTGCAGGGCGTCACCCCATTAAATAGAGCATGGCAGGTGTAAATTGAAGCTTTTTGGGCGGAATTAGCAGCACGCAATCATATGATCAATCATGTCAGAGCTTTTAGCACAGAGAGGCCGAGGTTTCTCGTCACGTCATCACGAGCTCTTATTTTTCTCGGGCAGGAATAATTTACGGCTTTTTTTACCTTCCTTCGATGTTCGTCGATGGCTCGTTTTCTTCGTTTCCATCTGGTAGAAACTGAAAAAAGAAAATGATAAAACTGATGATAATTTTATCATATTCCAGAAAATTACAAGTTTTAGTAAGTTGCCACCTTTTTTGGTAGCTGTACTGACACTGACAAGGCAGTAAGCCACTCTCGGTTGAAGAATTCCTGGCGGCTGTGTTTATCATATTCTTAAAAAAAACATTAATTTTAGTTTTTCCCTTTGTGATGTCGCAACTTATTGTTCGATGTTGTAGCTTGCCGCTCGTGCAACAGAATAAAATATGGTCAACGCACAAAAGTTTCAGGCGAGACACGATTTTTAGTCACTTTAATAATTCAGACAAAATCTAATTATTCTTTCTCTTCTCACTGCAGATATACTTCCGTTGGATTTTTTTGTCAATGTTTGAAAGATGCTTAGTTCTGCCCCACGATTTCAAACATGCCGAAAATCGCCGCAGGTCACACGTTTAAAAAAACAAAAAACGTGTGACCTCTGGGTTTCTGTGTATTTTAAAGAAACTCTCGGTACTCCTGCAGCATTTTTCGAAAAATCCTTATAAATTTTATTTTTTTAATATTAGCAACAGCAGAGAGGTACCATGCTATAGTCGTCGAGAGAGAGAGAGAGAGAGAGAGAGAGAGAGAGAGAGAGAGAGAGAGAGAGAGAGAGAGAGAGAGAGAGAGAGAGAGAGAGAGGTTTGAGGGAGAGAGGGAGAGAGAGAGAGAGAGAAGAGAGGAGAAGAAGAGAGAGAGAGAGAAGAGAGAGAGAGAGAGAGAGAGAGAGAGAGAGAGAGAGAGAGAGAGAGAGAGAGAGAGAGAGAGAGAGAGAGAGAGAGAGAGAGAGAGAGAGAGAGAGAGAGAGAGTAATATTATGCAGAAGATACAAAAACCAAGAACATCTTGAATATTGTCACTTATTTCTTAATTACTCCAGTCACTAAGTTTGTCCTGCATTAATTTTTATAGTGATTTAGTAATGTTCAATATCATCATCGTCGTCGTTGTCCTCGTCGCCGTCATTATCATCTCATCATCAGCGTCATCGTCATCGCCACCTGCAAGAATAGCAACAGTAGTCCTGTCACTATCGCCGTTTACAGCTGCTTGATTTTCCAAAAGAAATTGTCAATTAGTTTTTGAATTGACAGTTATTTTGTTCAGAAGGCCAGCAGAATTTAATTACTTGGTCTATGCAATAAGGCTAGCACTCTTGACAAATGCCCTTGTCAGTCTGGTCTTCAATCTTCGCTAGTTTATTACACTACAGGGAGACCAGAATTGACAGTCCAATGAACATAAACCATGCAAAGCGCCGACAACTCCATGTTGCGTGCGTTTTAAGTCTGAATACTGCATGTCTAACAAAAGATAATTGTTTGGTTAAATAGAACATCTAAGGTGAGACATAAATTCTTAACAGGCAGGGATTCACTGAAGTAGTTGTGACTTTGAGGTGAAATTTGTCATAATGGCCGCTTGGAGGCGAATTCAGGAGAACAGCAAGACGGGAGAAAACACGTGGAAATAACGTACTGATTCGCATTCTACACACAAATTCGAGTCGTCTGTAGAATTACATATGTGTAGTTGATTCAAATTTTACCAAACATGATTTTTTTAATTTCGTGTTTATTGTAATATAGCGAGAACGTTAACAGTAACCTCAGTCTAAAAACAGCTGCGTCCGCTTCCCGGGATCTGCGCATGCAATCGTTTCCAGGGATCTTCCAGGCAAAAATGGGCCGCAATGAAATTTCACCTATTTTCCATTCTTTGCAGGAGACATTTTGTATTAACAGTATTTTTAGAGTTCATGAATATTTTTTTAAATCAAATATTAGTAAAACTCTTTCGGACGCTTGGTATGTTACTTCAGTGATAGGAAGAAATATCATTATGCAGTCTAGTAATGCATTAGGTTTCTAAACTTAGTTTCACTTTTGCTAAAAATTAAATAATGGTTGAGTCAACGAGTGTAAAAAACAAATACTAATATATAAACTAAGTGAGAGAGGGAGATTAGATTAGATTAGATTAGATTATTTCAGGATAGTGAGAGAGGGGGATTAGATTAATTTATTTCAGGATAAAAGCTAAACAAAAAACATAAAACAATATCACACTACAATAAAAGTTGCAAATAAGCATTCGCAGCTATCGCGTTCGACGATTGTTATTTACGAACAGCTGTTATTGGGGAGAAAAGAAGAGAGAGGGAGAGAGAGAGAGAGAGAGAGAGAGAGAGAGAGAGAGAGAGAGAGAGAGAGAGAGAGAGAGAGAGAGAGAGAGAGAGAGAGAGACAAGATTATACATAATGCCAATTCAGAATAAATTTAAAATACATATACAACATCTCTAACAATATTTATATATGCCTGGCATACATCTTTTTCTCTTTTAGATAAATCTCGCTTATGTTGGCTGAGGGCAGAATTTGTCTTATATTCATTCGAAATTGATGGTCTACCAAATCACAGTCAAATATAATGTGTTCTGGTGTTTGAGGAGTTGCGTTATTACAGTGACAGCAATCTGCATTTTGTTCGCCTATTCTATACCGAAATGATTTAGTTCCTCTATTTAAACGTAAGTTTAATGCAGTTGTTTCTATAAGCCTTTCGTAATGCGTTAGTGGTAGACACAGTGGCGTTAACATAGGGGTAGGTCTATCTTGTGGTAAATTTGCTATTTGGGTACAATAATAAAATCTTCTTTCCCATTGGGTTGTTAAAAATTTCGAGCCATCCTTTTTCCTATAAATAAAGTTTTCCCTCGGGAGATTTGACAATGTTTGATTTCTCATATTAATATTCTTTGTAATCTTCAAGAAAGATTTGGTAGTTGCCAGGTGAATTTTTACGGGATGCATACAATATCTAGCATTATTTGGCATGGTTTCACATATAGCAATTTCCTTCTTAAGTAGATCATTATCTGGATTGGCTAACACTTTTAACATAAATTTACTACATATGTTATCATACGTTATATCAATGGGAGGCACGCCACAAATATGCTGGATTTCATTTTTGCTAGGATTGTAACCTACACCCGCTGCTGTTTTGACAACATCACACCACAGGTCTTCAAAATAACTATGCTTTTTGACCACCCAGGCAACTGACCCATAGAAGACGGCAGGTACAACAATTGTTTCAAACAGCTTTAAAATGGTGGACATTTTCATACCTTTATACTTATAAGATAACTGTTTAATGTTGTGCCACTTTTTCCAAGCTTTTTGTCTAATTTTAGCTACATGTTTATCAAAACTCATTTGTTTGTCGACAGTTATTCCCAGACATTTAGTATCATTTACATAACTTATCGACTTTTGCCCAATTTTTAGCGATGGTATGGTATTTTCATTTTCATTGCCAAATATAATAGCCTCAGTCTTGTCTACATCACAATTTAAAATTTGCCTCCACTTTTGGCACCACTCGTACAATTTATCACAACATTGCTGTGCAATATCCTGACAGACCTGAGCAGAGACAGCAGAAATATAAACTGTGCCATCATCGGCACATTTAAACTTAGCTAAGTTTTGATTAAAATCCAGTTCATTAAACATGTCTGCTATGTAGAATATAAACAATAAAGGGGACAAAACCGAGCCTTGGGGGACTCCTATATGGCATTGATATTCTGCTGATATAAATTCATTTACCTTCATCACAATTGTCCTATTTTTTAAAAAAAACTACAGATTACATTCAGCAAGTTACCTTTGATACCAGACTGTATCAGTTTAAAAATTAAGCCATTTATCCACACACTGTCAAAGGCTTTCTGGAAATCGCAGAATATCCCAGACAGAGAATAAGCAGATACAGAAAAATGTAAACTAGCGAACAAATAAGCAATAGAATGGGTTAAGAAGCAGCTGGATGTACAAAAACAAATGCATTCGTTTTGACATGTCAAGCATAAATGTCATTGACCGGCTTACCCAGAATTACCGCATCATAGTATTAGGACCTATCACTAATCTAGCTTTATTGAATTGAAACAACAAAATTATGGCTTGGCAAAGTGGTGTCTTAAAACTCTTAATCTCGTCTTCTTTACTTCAATTAATTTCTCGGAGATTTATGCAAGAAGCAGGTGTTTTTCCCCTAAAACTGTCATAATGATGACTAATCCATCTCTGGGGCGCAGTGCTTTTTCATCAAAACTGTCATAGTAATGAATTATCCATCTATGGGGCACTAATAGCCAAATCTTTAATAGCGAAATCTAGTGTGTGTCACATCACGCAATCAATTTGATAGCTCAGCATGTACGAGTAATTAACGGCCACGTTTTGAGCTTATTACGTCATTAATATGTCCCCACTCAATCACAATTTACGAGGAAATAGCAATCTTGGACTTTCTGCTGTACTTTAGCCATAAGCTCAAGACGTATATTGTATAATACGTCATTTTAACCATATTTTACTTTTATTATAGCATTATTTATAAAGTGCACAGTGATACAACTCTTAAATTATAATATAGTATTAACTCTAGTACTGTTTAGCTGTTTCACATTTGTAAATTTCAGTTGTATGAACAGCAGACTGAATAACTCACTGATAGACAGATTGTTAGACAGGCTAGCAAATAATTTCACAAACGTCGAAAATATGGGTATAAGGCGTAGTATGCGAATAGGGTGTCTCAAAGGTCACCATACGCTTTAATTTTTAATTTTCCTTTCATATTTTCAGTTCTGGACAAACTCTCACGTGGATCAAAAGGGCAAATTTTCATGAGTTTCTTTGATCATCAACTGAAGTTCAGCAGAAATTCAGAGCACCATATGAACCACACTTCTCTCCTACTATTAACAATGTAGTTTTTCGCGGACTGTGAGAGGCTTTTTCAATGCAAAATCATCGACTTGCCATTGAATTGGTCTCTAAGTTCTTGAGGTTCTCGGAGAAGGTAGCGAAAACAGCAAAGCCTACCAGTGCAGTAGTTCTTTTCAGATGTTCGTCTAATTTGACTAAAATAATTGCAAAAGGTTTTAGTTACTCTGTACTAATTTTCAATCGTTTTGCTTCATTTGTTAACAAATATATATAGAAAATATGAAGTGTATAGTGACTTCTCGGGCGCCTTGTATATTATCAGTTATGGATAGTTTGTATATTTGTATATAGATAACTCATCTCGCAGGCTGAAAGCGCTAGCAAATACTTTTAATGCTGTCTGACAAACAGCACAAATAAAAATTGAACCGGGTATAATGGGGCTACATAATTATAGCTAAAGCGTTTGCCAATTCACTACCTCTGCTAGTTCAGAAGATTAGCCTTGATAATCACCTAAGTTCCAGTTCTGCTACAACTATCTATTTTAAGGATACACTGCTTTTGGGTGACGGATTGCATCAAACGGCTTGTATGAAACAGCTTGTAAAATAAATTGAAAAGAGCTTGCAATGAGCCGAATTATATAAAATAGAAAAATAGGCGAATAAACAGACTGAAGAACTACCTAACCAATTTGTATTAAACTTTACGTAATGTTTGTTACAAAATAAAGGTTCAACTCAACTCAGCTCAACTGAACTCATCTCAATAACAAGCGGAGAAACTGGCGTGAAGGTGACACTAGGAACAGCATCTTCAAAGACTTTAACCTTCAAAGACTTTAAACGTCTTTAAGTTGTCACGGCCGTGTTGAAGCCCCATTTTATTGACAACTATAATCAGGCTCATTCATTTGAATAGCACGCAAAATGATAGATTTAAATGCGAAACATGGGGGGAGAGAGAGAGAGAGAGAAGGAGATTGCTAGCCTGGATATCGAACGATGCTTCTAAAGTGTGTTGCTCAAGGGTCCAAGGGATGCTTTTGCCATACAATGAAATGCAATTTTTATTGTACAGCAGACCAAGTCCAGACCATAGACATTGCATTAAAATAAGGCACCCATTGTTGCTTCACTCACTCACTCTTTCTGCGCATGTGTGGCATTTAAATCTATGACGTGTATAAAACTGGACGCAAAACGTATAAAACTTCAAGTAAACGGACTGCCTTTAATAACCTAAGGTCTGTATGATGTACAATACGGAAAGAGTGATAGCCTTATAGGTCCAGTGATTTCTAGAGACCACAGTAGGTGGCGCTACCCCACTTACAGGAAGCGTCGTTATAGTTAAACTTTTGACTAAAAAATGAAACGTCAAGAGCGAGTTTGTAAAATTTGTTTGTTCTGCATTCTCATAGAATATTAACATTAAGAAAACTGTAGAAAGGTTCGGCTTTACATTCGTCTTTAATGCTGATGATAACACACTCTTCAAGATATTACTGCCAAAAAAATGGCAGCTGAATGTTTCACTAAATTGCACAATGACAGTTATGCCAAATGTAAGACAGTATTACAACTTTCCTTTGTTCCAGCGCTTTACCCGCCATGCATAACAAATCTGAAATTTGAACAAAGTGCAGAATAACCAAGCGCAGGTTTCTAGTAGGTCACATCATTCACATTAAGCCAAAGCTTCAGACAGCTCACTTGAAATTATCTTCCATAAGTGTCAGTAAGAATTGCATTTTACGTTTACACTACATTAAAACTTTTTTATTGTGGATTTTTGCAACAACACCTAAGAATAATGCAAGTACATATATTCTTTATATATATATGTACATATATTCTAGTAGCTTTCCTCTTTGTGGGAAGCTAATATCACAGATATACATTAAAGCAAGCAGCCTACAAAACAATTTGCAATGAATAGTGACAAGTAGTTGAAAATAATGACTTATCATTGACAGGTCCATGTACGACAGGCGCACAACACTCGCACACTTAGTAAGCCCACACTTGCAAAAATTTCATTTTCAGTCTGCTGCTTGAAGCGTGACT
This sequence comes from Tubiluchus corallicola, assembly GCA_030141605.1. Classification (NCBI taxonomy): domain Eukaryota; kingdom Metazoa; phylum Priapulida; class Priapulimorpha; order Priapulimorphida; family Tubiluchidae; genus Tubiluchus; species Tubiluchus corallicola. Next base: position 120,362 of record JAQGDQ010000349.1, read on the forward strand.
CACGTTGAGTGACATTACTCATTTGAAACGTTTCAAATAAAACTGCAAAACTGCTCGGTATTCTTAGTCTTACCGATAACATATTAAATTTTGCATTAGTTACCTTTGTGGGAATGATTGCTGTGCGGCGAATGAGAGCTGAAGCTGGGGGAGGTCCATCAAGCTCACTGTCATTCGACTGTTTCCTCTGAAAGAAAGCAAAATTAATGTTAGATGAAATTAAACTTTATTTTGGGAAATGACCAAAGCAAACTGCGTGTGCAGCTTAACCCGGAGAAAAGAAAGAATGGAAGGATAAAAGTTGCAAAGGTCAAGAAAAGCAAAAATGGAAGAAAAAATGAAGAACGGGAAACAAGGAGACGAACAAAAGAAGAAAACTGTGAGAGAAAAGACTGAAAGAAAGAAGGAAAACAAAGTAGAAAGGAATGAAAGAAGGAGAAAGAACATAAGACAAAGGGAAAAATAAAGAAAATCAAAAAGAAAAGGTCGAGGGAAAAGGGAGAAAAAGGAGCAGAAGAAAGAAACTGAGAAACTACAAAGAAACGTGCCATAAAGAATCAAAACACAAGAGAGGACATTTCTCTACGAGAAAAGTTTAAAACACAAGAAAATATTCTTCACGAATGAAGCTTAAAAGTCGTATTTAAATTTAATATCACACATGGCGTCTTATTGCATGCAGGGATTGCGTTAGCAGTAGCGCTGTATAACGCTGTGTAAACTCCCGCGATAATCATTTGACGCATCCATTTTAATGGTGAGTCGTTTGAAGCCAGTACAGATAACATTATGTAAAGTTTGAAAAAATAATCAGAGCACATCCTTCGTTAACCAAGCATAAGTTTAAATTATTTTATTTTGCCAGTAAAATCGATAATGTGTCTTATGTGAATGAGTGCAGCACACTGAGATGGAGATGCAGTGACTTTTTACCAGGTGAAGCGAACATTTTAAATATTAAGAATTTTCTTTTTCAGTTACACAAGTCTTTCAAACACGTAAGCGTAATGCTAAGTAATATAACTTTGTATAGAAAGTTTTTTTTTTGATAAACTTCAAAATTCCCTTTTCTTCAATTTTTAATGTTCCCGTTTGTTCCCCCTTTAATGGGCTAAGTTGTTTACCTTATACACGCATAATCTCTCTCTCTCTTTCTCTCTCTCTCTCTCTCTCTCTCTCTCTCTCTCTCTCTCTCTCTCTCTCTCTCTCTCTCTCTCTCTCTCTCTGTCTCTCTCTCTCTCTCTCTCTCTCTCTCTCTCTCTCTCTCTCTCTCTCTCTCTCTCTCTCTCTCTCTCTCTCTCTCTGTCTCTCTCTCTCTCTCTCTCTCTCTCTCTCTCTCTCTCTCTCTCTCTCTCTCTCTCTCTCTCTCTTTCTCTCTGTCTCTCTCTCTCTCTCTCTCTCTCTCTCTCTCTCTTTCTCTCTTTCTCTCTTTCTCTCTCTCTCTCTCTCTCTCTCTCTCTCTCTCTCTCTCTCTCTCTCTCTCTCTCTCTCTCTGTCTGTCTGTCTCTCTCTCTCTCTTTCTCTCTCTCTCTCTCTCTCTCTCTCTCTCTCCCTCTCTCTCTCTCTCTCTCTGTCTGTCTGTCTCCCTCCATTGCTCTCTCTTTCTCTCTCTCGCTCTCTCTCACTCCCCCCCCTCAGTGCACGCAAGGCTTTATGCACTGCAGCCAAACACAGGTTATTGGGTCTACAGTACTGCAGGCTAACATAAGGTTTATTTTATTCAGGCCCCTAATCCTACAGTTCTACTAAATCGCAGTTAACGTGACAATTAATCATATTAGCATTAATTCTATGCCTATGCGTGTTTTACATGGTTGAAGCAGCATTGTCAAGCCACTGGGCACTGAAGCTTCTGAAGCCACTCTGTGTATCTCCTGAAACATTTATGTGTACATCGGGAAAGTACAAATTTTGAAGTTTAAAGTCACATGTATATATTGAAGAATTGTTTTCAACAATTATCACTATTATGTCAACTTTGTCCAAGTGCTTCACGCTACTCACAGCTTACGTTGATGAACGTTGCCAGTTCAGCGTCTCCTCGTAGATAATTAGCCCTAATAATGAAAGCAGGTTCCAGTCACGCTACAACCATCTATATTTTAGTTAGTTCTAGCCACTGAGTGATGGAGTACGGCTTGCAGTGCATGTGCTGAAGGACAATGGTAGTTCTGTGTTGTGCTAACGGCACATAATGAACATTTTAGTTTAGCTCTTTTAAATTTGTTGTATTACAACCTTTAGGTATAGTCACTTGACTTGCCTGACCTGATTTACCGGTCTGTGCTTACAATACTTATACGTAGATTATAGATCTCTCTCTCTCTCTCTCTCTCTCTCTCTCTCTCTCTCTCTCTCTCTCTCTCTCTCTCTCTCTCTCTCTCTCTCTCGCTCTCTCTCTCTCTCTCTCTCTCTCCCTCTCTCTCTCTCTCGCTCTCGCTTAAATTTTGTTGAAAACATAATAGTTGCTGTTCTTGTTATCCAGGATGCCATTTTAGTCACCAAATTGTAAGTTTTGCTAATTCAGATACTATTACCTCTCTTTTGTAAATTAATATAAGAATCGACTATTTTATGCTATAAATTAGAAACAGATTAGGCGATCCGTTTCTAATTTTCGTTTCCGTTTCCGGGATGCACATCATATGTTTGTTAAACTGCTGTAATTTCCTATTTTCGCCCGTTATTTCTCCATTACGGTTTGGAACCACCTTTTTATACCGAATATTAATTTCAGGTTTATCGCACCAGGTGGTGCAGATGTTGGCTTTTTCTTTTGGATGTTTTATTTTGGAGCATGCACACTATGCACTGTGCACAGTTTGAATTCGTAAGACTAATTGCACGAACAATCTTGGAAATGTCAGTTTTAAAGTATGTCACAAAAAACTATACACACAAGGTTAAATTGTGCATAAATTGTCTTTCAAGCATTACACTTAACTGCTTGAAAGACGTATATAACTAGAAAAGAACATTCCTGGCAATTTAAAATTGTTGAGAAGATACAGTAATTTCTACTTTCGGTTAGTTAGTGAAACTATTAACGCTCTGATAATTTTTTCAAATTTTACGCAAAGTTACCTAAATGTGTACGTGTTTCAGATGACCTACTGTCAGAATGACCTACGGTCATCACGAGAGTTTAAATATTCAAGTTTCAAACAGCGTTACTGTTGACACAAGCTGTACGCGCAAAAACGCAGTACGTGGGTGATAAAAAACTTCAATATGCTTTTTGTAAGTGAAGGGCTTTGTTATGCTTTATGAAAGTACATAAAATTCTTAAATAGCATTTGTCAATGGTTCTGATGAAACTTTATTAATCGTTAAATACTTTAAACGTTTGTAGGTTAAGAATTTTGACTTTATTCTCGCTTAACTCTACGATCCTTTGAATAAAAACCAGTCGCAACATCATTGAAAAACCAGCCGTAAAGCCTTAATTCTACTAGTCTCTTTACAGGATTTGCATTTCAGAAACCATGGAATTTGCCTTCTCAGACGGTGTATACTGATGGATAAATTTACAGGCAGAGAGAGTGTGGGAAACGAGATATGTAAATGTCAAATATGCACGCTTTTCCGCGTAGTATTTAAGTTTTTAAGTTTGTGCAGTTTCATGAAGTTCTGATCACTGCATTAGTGTGCATATTTAACTGCAAGCACGTATCTAGTAGGTAATTTTGCCTTCAGCCAAAGAGAAAGGCAGAAAGCCAGAATTTTAATTGTTGTTGTTGTTCGTGTATGATGTACAGTGTGATAATGTTGTTGTTGCAGCTATGGCCATTATTATCGTCGTCATCAGTGTCGCCGCTGCCAATGATGTGGTGTGGTGTTGTTTGAGTCCGCCCTTAACATTAACGCTATATAAGCTTCCATCTATTGCTTGCTGCTACAGGCTTTAGCGCAGCATTACCAGAATACATCGAGAGCATACCCCTACGCCGCCATAGACAACGCCTTTAATTTCGCTGTCAACAAATATGTCACCAATAACGTGCGTCTCTTTGTATAAGGGGCCGTGTAGTCCATTTGTCACGGAGTTGGGCTTCGGCGTTGTAATACAAAGATTCTTCATTCAAATCAAATAAATTTCCTTCTTCTCAGGAAAAAATGTTTGAAACATTTAATATTTGCTGATTACAGACAACTGACTTTGTCAGGATCAAAGCTAGGCGTGCCATTGCTAACACATTGCATTCTTTTCTATTTACGTAAAATAACTGCCCAAATTCCACGCTAGAATTAGCACCTACCTAGCGGGAAGATTTGAAATAAGAAGCTCTGAGGATATGAATGATCTTAATATAGTAATATTCAATTGTAGCGCTGACGTACAGTATCAGGTGCTAATAATAAGCTTCATTACTGTAAGCATATACTTTCTGACTTGATAAGGAGAAAAGTTTATAGTGTGATCTCATGCTCTAAATACTTTTTGCCTCTGGTTTTAATGCGATTTTCATGTACAAAATGCACCTGCGCAAAGCAAAACCGACTGTATAACCGCGACAACAATTTGTCAAGAACAGCTAAATCAAATGTGCCTAAAACATAATTTTTGTTGCTCTCACTCAAGCTACTAAAATGAGCGCTCTTGAAAAGTTCCGGCACTTATGCCTCGCCGGTTAATTTGAGTCCAAGGAGGTAGGTGTTTGTTACTGAAAGTTAGCCGAATTTGAAGAATAACATTCAATATCGCAAAAGGGTTTAGAGCAGTTCAATAATAACTTACTTTAGTGTCCTCAGTAAAACTACTCCAATGAATAAATTCTGTACTGCCGTAAAAAGCACTATGCAACCTTAAAAACTGGCTATTCTCAAGACCTTACAAGTTTCACAACAAATTTGCAAACTTATCAGATTACGAATTCCAGTTTTCGAGTAATTAATATGCCTGAGAGTTTAGTGAAAAGAACTATCAAACCACCGCGTTCGAAAATTAACTTAAATATGACACCAAGAACTTGTTTCCAAAAAAAATTGCATGACAACATGGACGCACTTTAATGATTATAATTTAATGACTAAAAGTTGCACATAATGTTAAACATACTTTGATATATTGGGTTGTAAGTGCACATACGGTTTATATAATAGATTTCACAAGCCACAACAGTGAAAACAATATTTGTAAAAGTATTATCAGTGCTGATGCAAGATTTCCCCCTCACAATAGAGATATATGGCATAAAATACTGTACAGATCAAGTAATAACCTCTGCATACTTGGAGATGCATGTTTTTAGGTCCCTGCTTGGATATACTTGAAATTTTTTTCTTAGTGAAATTTTGTAATTTTTATGTGATTTATTGTTGTTATTGTTTATTCGGCAATATATATATAAACACTATGTTTGAAATAAAGTGTTAAATCAAATCTATCAAATTTCTTGATTAAAAAGGTGCCTACAGACTCTCACGGAAAATGATCAACCGCAGGTGAAAGTTGATCCAGTAGACGTGGGAACGTGATTATTTTTGTACACGACCTCAATTCTGTATACTGCATTCTGTAAATTGTTGCTACTTTATGTGAAAGGTAGTAAGTGCAAAAACCGTCTTTGAGAAAACTGTTTTGTCTAAATGACAACGATTCTTTTTATTTTACTCTCTATTTAATTTTTTCACCGTTCGGGTATCACCAAATGCTACTAATAGAATCAAGCAATATCGCGAAGATTCTTTCGTGATCGTAACATTATGTAAAATTTCGGATTTGTAGGAAAATATGAAAATACCTATTATGAAAAAAAAACGTGTAAAACATCAATATCTTTATTTGCCTTTAAAAATATTGAAACGCACTGAAATAAGATTAAAGAAGTTCAATCAGATTAGTCATCAAATCCAAACACAAAAACATCCAACTTATTAGTTTTTCTTTTGTAATCATGCAACTGTTGAGCATGATAGTTTGTAGTTCGGCCATTAAAACTGCTCTCAAAAATGACTTCTATAGACTAGAGTACAAAAAACTCTGATAAATCTCGTAATGAAGTCAGTAACCAGCACAAGTGAAGCTGAAGAACTTCTTAATGAGGTGTAACCTGCACACGAGATGCTGCATACCTGCGCCAAGCCCCATGTTAGTCAACTCGAGTAGACTATGTTATTAATTGCTCAAAACATGTAACTCAAGATGCTGTTTTGTTTGTTAGATAAGATGACAAGAATCAACGGTCCGAGGGTATAAATAACGAAGGCTGTAACGAAGAAAGGACCTCGCTAAGAAGTGAAGAGAAACGGTATCGGCTTTACACAATACTAGAGTAAACAAACATGATTTATCAATTTTAGGTCATTTTGATAAAGTTACATTTATTTGCCAAATACGTATAACTTCATTTCCCTCTGCTTTATTTTGCCCCACTCCACGCCCCACCACTCCATTTCTACTCCACAGCTCTACTCCATTTTAATTAAATCCACCAAAGTACTCAAAACAAACAATAAATGCAACAGTTACTGTCAAAATACATATCATACGTTGGAAGAGAGTGGTTAAAATATATATTAAACAATTAAAGTTTTATTGTCCCAAAAATATGCCCTGATATAACAATGTTGCTGAATTTATTTAGAGATGAACTGTTTTAGTGATGATTTTTCAATTGTTCAAATGCAAATTCCTAAATATTTTTCAATTGTTCAAATGCAAATTCCTAAATAAATTTATCTGTAATGTGCAACTATAACACTTTCATAGATCGTCTAGTGAAAATTCCATCTATGAACGATCATATATATATATTAAGCGGTTCAACTATAAAGTTTTTGCTAGACTCTCGCTTACAAGGAGGCTGAATAGAGCAAAAGAAAGAAAGCAAACATGAAAAGGTAAAGAAGCAAACGAAGAAACAATAGAAACAAAGAAACAAAGAAAACTAAGAAAATAAAGGAAAGAAGGAATAAATAACAAATAAGTGGAAGAAATACATCAAGAAAGCAAAGTAGAAAGGAGAAGAGGGAAAGAAAGTAGGAAAAAAGCGACACCAATGAATGAATAACTGGTAGAACGAATAAGTAGATGAACAAATCAGCACTGAGTTGATTTAATGTAGCTTTAATCAGCAACATCTGAACTATGGCGGTGAAACCCTAGAACTGTGACTATGAAACAAAAGTTTCTATTTCTAGTCGTTTGAAATAGTCCAGCGAAATAGTTGATAAATAAAAAAAAGTGTTGAAAATTTGTGACACTTTTCAGACGATTTTTATTGCCAGTTTTGTTGGCAAAAATCGTAAATGCGTCAACAACTTTAGATGCAAGTCCTAGTCTGTAACTTGAAGAAGAGTTCTGATAAATTATTAACGCTATCTGCGTGTCTCGTAACGATGAAAACCTTAGCAGGCAGGTGCAACTTCGTAGGATTTTATTATAGTCTGTCCAGATGATTTCATAGCGCTGATATTAGTCGAAGCTGGAATTATTTTAGGCCATAATTCACAATTTACCAATTTACTCTTTTGTGAAAAGCAAAAATACTTGATGAGTTTCTTTGCTTCATATGGATAAAAGTCGTCTGAGGTGGAAGGGGGAGAGGATTGCCAAGACTTGTTAAAAAATTTGTCTGCCGCAAACAGTTAAAACACTCACTAGATGACGCTGGTGTGGAGCAGCAATGTCAGAAGTATATGTAAACTCAATTTTTGGGTAGAAATTGTGGAAAGAATTGTGGCAGAGCAATCGAACAACTTCTGCACAATCTAATGTACTGTTTAAAACAATCAAATGAAGCAACAGCTATTGATTTTTTGCTAACTAAATATCAACACATTACGTTTGTGCAATGTAGGTGGCTTGAATTTCTATTTGTATCATTACATGAAAATATTTAATAATCACAGGTACAGTATAACAAATGTGCCTCATTTTAGAGGACTATCTAGACCATCCTTGACAACCAGATAGGTTTCGATCCCGCTACAACCATCTACGTTGAATTTGTCTTGTGTACACTGATGTTTATTTTCCAGATTTGTTTACGAAGTTTGCACATTTTGCTCACATTTTTTGCAAATGTCGCGTTTTGAATCCAATTTACTCCCTAGCACCTGATGTAATTTACTAAAAAACATGATTATAACATTATTAAATTTTCATCATAATCACATTATCACCAAAGCAAAGAAAGACTACAACTCACACATAAGAGTATTATCTACACACGTCACAAGGGATTATATAATCAGTAACCACTTTCCGAATAACATTGTAAGCTGTTTATAGTCATCTGCTTACAAGACGCTGATGCATTTTTGTCTGGAGTATTGCCCAGAGTTTACTGTTCGAATCAAGCCTGGTACATTATTTTTATTAAACACAGATTGAACTTTCGCTGCAGATTGCAGGATAAATTTACGTCAGAAACTGATTACGTCATTAAGTTTGTAATTGAACAACCATCCACGTAGATAAGCCTATATGTATTTAAGCCAATTTAGCCAATCCCTATGAATTTGGACCATAATGAACATGAGTTTCTTATTGTATTTGAAACTAATGTTACTTTAACGAATGGTTGTTAACTTATACTCCTCAGTACCATAATAAAACCTGGTTTCGGCCGCTGACACACTATCAACTTTTGACGTGTAACTAAAAAGAATTTACAAAATCATTTGCACAGCAGAAACCACAGCTGAGACAAGCTGTCAAATTTTATCACTCTACTATCCCACTATTTTACAAATTGCAAGTTCAGCGTGATTGCCATGAATACAACTTCGCACACTTGCGACTTTTGTCAGATAACAAAACTTATAACTGAAATGCAGAACTTGCTTTAATACAAAAAATTCATAATGCGTTAGTGTCGTTAAATGGTTATACAAAACGACTAATTTAAAGTGTTTTTGATGATCTACCTTTTCCCAATAAGTTTGTTCTCCTGCTGGAGTCTCCTCTTCTGGAATTGTGATCCTCCTGGAATCCAGTACAGTTTCGTACACAACAGAAGGTCTTAGCACCGCATCACTACTCATTTTGGACTTCTCCTCTGTACACCTGGATGATCACCACATTGTACACTAAGGTATAGTGATTGTTTTTTATCTCCTGCACTGACTGTATCTTGCAGACAAGAACACTTCCAAGCTGGTCGACTTCAATCGCTTGTGGAAAGCTCTATCATGCAAAAGACATGCACTTCAGTGTCAATTTTGGAAAAGCTGTTGATTCATGTTAACACAAGGTGACAGGACGCACAAGAAGTTCATTTTGTTCACAACCGTCTCCTCGTGGTGGAACCATCACACCAAACGCCGTTTTCTTTACTCAGTATTTAAATTGGAAATGCATCAACGGCACAAATTATTTGTTTATTTCGTGGCTGTTCTAATAAAATCCGGTAACCAGAGTTAGCATTTTTGTTATTTTTTTGGATGGTAATGTCCGGACAACCGGGCCGTCCTGCCGTCGTCTTATTTGCTGTATATTTCCGGTAATAAATTTTCTCGGGAGGGTTTCATTCGTTAGCGAATTCCATTCCAAATTAAATCAGAAAACTAATAGTCAAAAGCGGCAAATGCAAGCTTTAACCCTCGGGTGTCAGACAAACTGGGCAAGTGAGTTCTGGGTGAGGAATTATTTTTTGAGTCTAGTCAGCTATCTTAGAAAAATTACAACTAGCA
>JAQGDQ010000349.1:132500-185000 GCA_030141605.1 Tubiluchus corallicola
TACATCATTTTTGTCAACAATCCAGTCCAAAGTTAGTACACATGACGTGTTTATATGCCTTTCACCTTTAATTCATTAGATCTCTTTTAGAGGATTTTATAGAGTGATTATAACTTAACAGGTGACGAAATTGTAATGCTTTTATTAATTCTGACCTAAGCATTTTCATTTTTACAACAGAGTACTCTCTTAATAAACATTTAATATGCGTAGCCTTAAATTCGACTTAGAAAGAAGATTAAACTACATAATATTTTTTTATTTTTTCTATATAGTTTGAAAGAGCTTCCTATTAAAGTATGTAAAACATCATAATGCAGATCATCAAAAATTGTCGTCAAGCTTCTGCCTAACAAGGCAGATGGTACCGAAGCAGCACAAGAAATCTAAGTAGCTACAAAATAGTTGACATTCTATGACCATATATTTCCAACGAATCTTTTTGTCTATAAGCTTTTGTGTCAGGCAGATTTACGTGTTTGATTAACATGCGGTTCAAATTTTACCACGTATATACATACGAACAGTACAATTTTGGGCCTCACTATTGATAGTCAGTTAAAGTTTAAATAGTATGTTAATCGAATTGATAGGCACAAATGGCTGAATATAAAAAGATTGTGTTGGAAACACAAGAATCTATAGTTTATAGTTTAGCCATTACAGAGAGAGAGAGAGAGAGAGAGAGAGAGAGAGAGAGAGAGAGAGAGAGAGAGAGAGAGAGAGAGAGAGAGAGAGAGAGAGAGAGAGAGAGAGAGAGAGAGAGAGAGAGAGAGAGAGAGAGATGGACGAAAAATTACAAAATATATAAATTACAGACAATTATGCGATGAACACAAATTCATCTAAATTACTACTATAAGAAAAATAAAATTAGGTCAGGAATATAAATGTATAATACAATATTTACAATATTAGCCAGAAGCACATTAAAACTTAAAAAATTAAAAATACAAAAACCCGGATGATACGCCTCGACGACAACATAGCATCGCTATTCTAAACTGCTATTATTGGTTTACTTAAACTACATTGGGGCGTACCAGCTAGACTATATTATGCATTTTCTTAAAAGAACGTTAAACTATATTACATTGTTTTGCACAAACAAAGCTCTTGCATAATAAAGTGGAACGTCTAACAGTTTTCACAATGACATGTTATACGAAACCTTCAATTTTCTCATGTTATACATGTTGTAATGACGCCAAGCAGCTATGCCATAAAAAGAAGTGCAATACGTTCAAAATAATTGCAGTTTAACGTTAAAAAACAGTTTAAAAATTTTAAAATGAGCTTATTAACTTGACACAAGAGCAGTGACCGTTGTCGCAATATACCAGTATCAGTCCTTATTGTTTTCGTGATAATATGTCCTATGTATTTTTCTCCTTTAAATTTAGAAAGGGTCGACCCACTTAAGTACACATTTACCAAAATCAATGCTGATCATAATTTTAAAGCCCACAGAAATCAATTTGGTTTTATCCTTGTTACTAACAATATTATGGTTAAAAGCATAATGAATATGAATATCAAGTAGCGTTTGGAGGGCAGGTATCGATTGATACATTAGGTACAAGTCATTAGCATACATCAGGTGGTTGATTTAAAAATTTCCAATAGTAGATCCTAATTGAGAATTGGTTAAGTTAAGACTAAGTTTTTTAAAATATTGGTTAAACAGTATTGGGGATAACGAGCTGACTTGCCTAACACCATTACCTATTTTAAACAAATTAGAGCGATACTTTCCCCACCTTACCTACACCAAGTGTTTAGAGTAATAAAAACACATCACACGTGTAATAATTTTGGGAAAACTAGAATCGAGAAGTTTCTAAAATTTTTATGACAATAGATCCAGCCAAATGGCATTAACGCATCGATGAAAACAATGTGTACAAAATTCTGTCTATCAATTTAGCAGTCAAGTAGTCAAACTTCCTTAAGTGTTGTCACGTATAGTTCGGTCCCTAAGTTTTTCGTAAAGCCAAATTGGTTAGGCGTAATAGAAAACTCGTTATCATACCTGTTGATAATGGTAATAAGCAATTCTAGAATTTTGCTGGTTACAGGTGAAAGCGCAATTGGATGGTAATTGCCTTTGTCAGCAATGTCTTCGTCTACTTTATTCACCAAAGGCACTAAAACTTATAACATGAGATTCGTTGGTAAAAAACCATGGCTGACGCAGGCTGAGAATTAAATAACAAGTGAATGCTTACAAGTGGCGATGAATATTTTAACCTACTATCGCTAATGAGGTGTAAAACTGTACTGTGATTTAGGAACAGTGCAGTTTTAGGCTTCACTATTGATAATATGACAAAATTTAAACAGCAAGTTAATCGAACACGTGTAAGTCTGCCTGGCACAAATGACTAAATATAAAAAGATGGCGTTAAACACAGTCACTTGCAGCATACCCGTTACTCTATCATAACTAATTGTGTCTTTTTACATGTTTTTGGATGAGAGAGAGAGAGAAAGAGAGAATGTGTGTGTGTGTGTGTGTGTGTGTGTGTGTGTGTGTGTGTGTGTGTGTGTGTGTGTGTGTGTGTGTGTGTGTGTGTGAGATTATTTAGTTTTTAGTCAATGACATTATACTTTATATAACAGTCACTATTGTTCTGCGAGCGACAATACTATTGTACTGTGGCGCTACTTTAGTGTTACTTAATTATAAAAGGTAAAGATATGAAGTATTTATGTACTGCGTCTGGGTGAGTATGTATATATGAAAATCTATTCTATTTTTTGTAATATTCTGTGTAACTGAATGTTTAAATTTTTTATATTGCTATGTACTTTTAAAGATACGACGTAAATTCTATGTAAAAAAATAATAAATATGAAAGATGAAGTCTTTTTATACGAATCTGATTAGCAAGACCAGCAGGTGCCATAATTAGAAAGTGAAATGCATGGATACGGGTCCAGAAAAGCAGAATTCTTCTTACACAGATTTGCAACTAATAGTAAGTTTCTATTGATGTACTGGTCAAGGCGCAGTGGTAAAGAACTCCACATTTTTGCAAGCAAAACTAAAGCTTTGTGAGATCAAAACTGAAGTTAAATTAGCCCATTATTGTAACTCTCTTTTTTAACTTATCTCGGGTCCTTTAACTCTTTGACACTACCCTGCATCATCAAATTCTAAATAATTTAGTACATAAACGGCTACAAAAATCAACACTTACGCTTGACACGGTGACTGCCATGATACACATTAACTTCGGCAAACTGCATTAAAGCCATTAAGGCCGCCACAGTATAACCACGCAGGCAGACAATTATTATAATTATTACAGCGCAGGTATGAAAATGCAACATATTACCTGGAAAATTAATGAAGTATGAACGTGGATGCAACGCCATGGGATGTTTACTTGGCATTAAGGTAATGTACGTTGTGTTATAAATAGCAATTACTCGAGGGTTATTGGAAAATATGACGACTGTAGTTCACGTTTGACAATACCTAATGTTGCTGCCTGACGTTTGATACTGTTATGCCTATTGTAGGTTTTCTCGCAGTGAAAACAATATGAATTAATTCTGAACATCGTTTTACGGCTTCATTACGTCATTCCATTTTAAGCACTAATGTTTTTTTTTAATCACGATTCATTTTAAATTTTCAGATTATCTCCATATTTTTTTTCTATCACTGTGTGGGACAATCTAACAAGCCCTGCTTCTTGATTGCCCACAACACATTTACCTTCGTGCATAAGTGAACCGTGTTTGAGGCTTTTTCTGTGCAGTAATTCTTTTTTGTATTATATCCATTGTAGGCCCTTTCACTAGATATTGTATAATCATTGTAAATGTGTAAGGTGAAATAAATGACTTAAAATGACTTATGACGGCTAAAGTTTCACAAATCCCCACGCACAAGAAATTAGTTCGTGATGAGTCGGATTAGGGTAAGGGTTATGATTACGAATAAGGTTTGGATTAGGGTTAGAGTTAGGATTACGGTTAGTATTAGGGTATTTAAATTATGTGGTGAATTGTACATTCCTTCCCATTTTACTTTTCAGCATACAAAGTATGTAGACAGCACTGCCTGCAGAAGTACTGCACAGATGCCAAAAAAGACAAAATCGAATAAGAAAAACTCAACTTTAAAATGGCGCCTTTGAATTCATAAACTAGGCTACTACGATGATTTAAAGACCTTTAAACTGCATGTGGTAATCAAGACGTTTCGATTGTTTCCTAATTACTATAATAGCTTTATACATAAATTAAGATAAACGTTAATATTTAGGCCCTATTACTGAGTTGCTCCATTATTTTCGGCTCCATTGCTTTCGCTGCATTCATACATAGTAGTAAGCTAGCTTCAGCATTGTGTATTATAAATTTAAGTGATTCGCTTTGTCATTCAGATGTGGTCGTTCTTTTACTTTGTTAGGATTCGGTATCTCGTTTCTATCAGTTGGGATTAAGGGATCTTTGTTAAGCAAACGTGGAACTTAAAAATGTTGCCACAATTCAACGTGAAACACGAAAACCATCAGTTCCTTGCGATTTAATTAACTGAGTCCCGCTAAGTGTGCCTAGGCGGATGTCAGGTGATCCAATCCTAGCTCTTAAATTAATTCTTCTGAAAAGAAGCTGTCGTTACTACCTGGGTCTAAGAAGCAGTAGGCAACACGGCTATTATCAACGTTATCACTGTGAAAGATCTTGCATTTAAAACTGAAGTAATTTTTGGAGGGAGCTTATTATATTATTAACACATAAACAGGATATCGCACTAAAAAAGGATACAAAGACGTGGAAAAAACACAGAAGCACAACAGTGAAGAACACAAGGGAGAAACACAGGAGTACAAAAATAAACCACCAGCAACAGTCAAAAAACAGAAAAGGACACAACAAAAACCATTCTTAAAGCATGAGAGAGCTCTGCTGAGACTTGTCTTCTTTAACATAAAAAAAACGTAATGCCCTTTATCGTCTCAAAGGTTATATTTTTTTATGTTAAAGAAACCATTCCGTTTCTCTCCCCCTTCTGTGCCTGTGGCTGGTGATTTTTTACTTCTGCGTTTCTCCAGTGTATTTTTATTTTTTATTATCTGTGTTTCTGTGTTTTTCTACGTGTTTCTATTCTTTTCGTATGTTAATAATATAAACAAAGAACTCCCCCAAACAACCAGTTCCATGGGCGCCGCTAGAGTTTAAAAAATTTGACTAACAAGCAGCTAGGGATCTGGGGTATTTTCCCATCAGACACAGCTAAACGGCAGAACGCCTCGGCCACACATGCATTTTGCTGCATTTTAGACTATTTTGCTGTTGCTAGAATCTATTTTCTCAGGCAAGTTCATTAGTTTAAAACTCATTATTGTCCAGAAAAAACAAGAGTTTATGTGTTTTTTGGTTTACTGTTAAAAAATTTATTTAGCCATAAATTTTTTTTTATTTAAGAAATTCTGTGGACGCACGTGCGTCAGTGTGTCCGTCTGCCGGCGCCCGTGACCAGTTCTGTGGTTTTAGTAATTCCTCGTGATTTTTTCTCTCTTGTTGTCACTTTTTGTTAGGCTGAAGAAAAACTACAGTGGCAGTTTGAAGCTTTGTGTTCTTTCTTTCTTCTTTACTTATTTTTAATTGTGGGATTTTTCATTCATAATTAATTAATTACAGCTTACGGATTTCGCTGTTTAAATTTTATAAAGTTAGGAAGAACTTGAGCTAAAGATAAAAATAAAAAAAATATAAATGTGTAATCTTCAGTGCATTTCGTTTAGTCATACGCAGTAAAGAAAATACATTGTCATACTGAATACATACCCAATAAATAAACACACAACAACTGCAAGTGCACGATATATAAGAACACATTTCTATGTTTGTTGTTTATGTTTGTACTGTGTAAGGTATTCTGATAGTAATTGTTGTTATTGACACTTGTGGGTGCCCTGTAATGTGAATGATAATTGCATATTGTTATTTCCTGTTATTGACTGCCAGGATTTTGTCTATCGTGTTAACTGTTCATGCAGGTTATATTAGTGTTAAGGGTGTTGATGCTTACACACGTACTCGTTGTATTGTGTGACGTTCTTTTCTCTATTATTATTGATATTTTGCTATTACCATTGTATATGCGGGCTGTATTTGAGGGTTGCTCAAAATGTATATTTGTTGCTGTTCAGGTCAACTGTGTACGTTATATTGGTTAGTTGCATGGAAGCAGAAGAATGTATGTTGCAATATACCATTGTGTGATGAACCTATATACAATACTAACATTTGCATTATCTTAAGTTACTAATTTATTAAAATTTAAATATTGTTTTTTAATTACTAACATGGTTATTATACAGTCGTATTAATTGTAAATTACATAGACCTCTTCACAAACCGTGAGTTATTCAACTTCTAAACAAGGGTGTACATTAAATCATATTCTTAAATCTTAATCTTAATCTAACTCTTAATCTTAATCTTACGTGATGCTACTTGTATAGGCCGTGAGCGGGTGTCTGCTTCGAATCATAAACAACTAACTAATGCATTACAAAGTGAATGGTACAAACGTAGTTAGAGTTTCCTCGGGCTTAGTTCATTTACGTAATAAGATACTCAAACGTATAATGATGACAATTACATCCGTGCATCAAAACAGCCCACAATGCATCAGCGTAATTATGAGGCCGTGTGAAATAATAAAGAAACGGAGCTGTGTGAACTACGTTGCTCACTTCACCTGTGTCCATCATTCACAGCATTGGCCAGAGAGCAATAGCGCCTGTCTTCATAATTACCTGGTTTCCACGAGTGGCATTATTCATCGTCTAAACGCACAATAGGAGCGTTTGAATAATAGCTCAAGTGCCAAGACATAATCCCCATAGAGGGAAACTATTACAAAAGTAAATTATTACATATTGGTATTGCGAAATAATTAATTCCCAAATGACTAGACTACCTAAGTCTATGATAAATGATGAAAACTGCAATGGCAAATTTCATTATAGTAATTATAATACCTTACATTGTCAAAGCAAAATCGGACCCATTCTTAAACTGTAGGTCAAAACAATCTTCTCTTTAAAATATTGAAAGGAAACGTACTATTTTTTTTTCAAAAATGACTTACGTGAAAGAATTATATTACCACACAAACACAATTTCACGTTCGCGCCTCTAGTTCTTCGCTGTTACATGCATTTCGCCATTCGCTAGTTAGATGGCACTAGCGTCTGCCTTTCGGAAACGCATTGCACAAGAAACAGGATCTTTGCCGCTTAATTCAGATGTATTAGTTTGTGACGGACTACACACGTTTTACAGCTCATGCGTGAGTACAGCTTTAAATTTGAAATTTGAATTTTTATCTTAAAACTTGCCTAGCCTTAGTACAACACGCAGAATATCTTACAGTAGCACTGTACTTCAATTTTCTCTTTTGCAAATGCGTGCAACACGGTCGTAGAATATTTTTGCTATTAAAAATTATGTTCATTTGTGGTGTCATCAATAGTTTGGCTCGACCGCCGTTAATTAAGTTTTTGTCTATTATTTAACTATCAGAAATGTTTTTGCAGTATTATTGGTGTTAAAATGTACACTCTTTATCAGACTTGAAAATGGTATAGTTAGTATATGTAGAATCATCCTGTCTTCCTTTAAGATCATTGGACTATAATGTGCTTAAGGATTAAGCAAATGTTCACAGAACCGTTTTGAAAAAACGACAAACAAAAGTGGTGATAGAATATTGCGGGTAAGTTTACTCGACAATGCTATGTTTACTTCTCTTTGCTATGTTATTCTTTTATCCAAAAATGTTTTGCTTCTGTATATGTATATATAGCTCAGTCATGTTTTAGTAAAATGGAAATACTCTGTAACTCAACTACTACTAATACTCTGTAACACAGCTACTCTGCAATACTCAACCTGATAAGTGCTTCCTCGTGTAACTCTGTTAACGCAAGATATTCTGGGTGGCTTCACCTGCGTATCGGCCATAAAGATAAACATACATTGTTAAAGACTACTACTTCATGATGCAAAAAGTAAAAAAAAATCATGTTTGAGTGGCTTTATTACGTTTTATCTGTAAGAAAAATCATAACAAAATATAACAAACTAATTTGAGCAAAAAAGAAACAAAGAAATTAATAATAAAGTGAGACTGAATAATCAAAATAAACTTACAGCATGCCTCTACTACTCTTGACAAATAAATGGTTTACCTGCGACAAACAACAACAACCTTCTTAGCCAAGAACAGACTGCCAACAGACCAGGTAAACTAGCTCTGTCAGTAGAGCAATGTCAAAAAGAAACAAGACAAGACATACATACGAATGCAGTTTAAAAAGACAGTATAGGGCTTTACAGAATGAGCGAAGACTAAAGTAATAAAATAACGTAAAATCCTTCACACACATTATCTAAAAAAATAAATTCTTCGAATGCCTAGTGGTCACGCTCCAGGCCATGATGATCAAGACGATATAAAAATTCTGCTGCAATGACGGTAATAGTAGTTATCAGATTACAGTTGCCATGGTACCCAAATTGTGATGAAAATTTAGTACGCATTGTTTCCCTCACAATGAGTAAATGGCAAAGTTCTGTATTTACATGAACGAGAATGGAGAAAAGAACAAAAATGACAACACTGTGGAATGAACGGCTGTATGGGATTATTCGCAAGCCTAAAAACGAAGAAACGCAAAAAGAAAGTATTTAATTATAACTTTTGCTTTACAATCTATTGTTGTGCTGAAATGCTCTGTGCCTTTTTAAATGCTTATCACACATGTGACAGACGTTTCTATTTGTGTACAAAAAACAGATGTAGTGCACATGATACTAGATACCTAATACGGTGGGTAATTTCTTGTTAGCTAATTAGCAATTTAGCATGGCAATGCAAACGTCAGATTATTACAAAATTTAATCATGATATCGTAGCTCATATGCAATCCCGTAAATCCTCAAATACTACAAAATAAAATTTTCATTATTTTATGTCAAGCAGGAAATGTTTATTCAGCAAAAAGAGGAATGAGAAATCTCTTTGACGAGCGTTGAGATGGCAGACTCTGTTAAAGCATATCAGTGATTTTCACTCAGAACACCTCTAAATGTCACAAAGGTCAAAACGCGTAGTATTGAGTGGTGCTTTTGATTCTTGAACATAAATACGCGAAACACTGTATATTTCCCATCAAAGTCCAACGGTGCAAATTCAAACGCCAAAATGTGAACACGATATAGAATTGTCCTAGGACCTAGAATGTTTAGTTAACATTTTTTGCCGCTTGATATTACACAAGAAGTACCAAAAAAGCCACCAAAAACTGATTATTACTACCGTGTTTTGACAAAAAAGATAATTTAGTGACGTTTGCTTTTAAATAGAACTACTTTGCTTAAAGCAACACCACATCTGCAGGACAATTGAACTTGTCAAATCTGTATAGTCTATAATAATTGATATGTTACTATTGTTAATCATTCTAGTGAACGTATCAGTGTGGCAAAGCCTTATATAGGCACTAATTTCGGAGAAAGTATGTGCGTCCTTGAGTTATGTCTGATTTGCATACTTAGGAAAGTAAGATTTCTGCAAATATAAGATCTCAGTGAAAATATGACGGTCTTTCAAGAAGCATGTTCTCATGTTCTAACCGCTGTCCTTCAAAAAACCTTTCTTAACGTAGATTTTTGTGGCGGAACCATTTTGCGTGCAGCCTACATCATTTTATAAGTTATTCTTAACAAGGTACAAGGGTGATTGTAAGGACTTACTGCTCATAACAGTTTCCTAGGCAATTCAAAGTAAACAAAACAAAAATCAGAACTAAACGGAAAAATCCAAGATTATCACGCCGTATCATCATCATAATCACCACTATTATCATCATCATCACCATCATCATCATCATCACCAGCATCATCATCACCACAGCTGATAAATGACTGACACATTATACAAGGCTCTAAACGAATTACAGAAATTATTTAGTAAGTGTCACTATTTTGCTGAATAAAGTTAAGGTCTCTGATTAGGATTATATTGACATAGATAGTCCTTCGATGTCTGCCTTGAGAAGATTTCGTGTACAGTTTGCATCATACAGAATAATATAAACGCTTGCTACCCTATATTGTGGCTAGTATGCTCGCCCATTAGACAATTACATTCAACATTTGCTGAAAAACATTTTTCAGAATTCAATTTATTTTCTATGTTTCCCTGAATGCAGACATCTATGAACATGGGAATAGCGGAATATAATGAACGTTCTATACAGTTCAATTATCAGAATATCCAATTACTTTTTATTTATAATCGTAAATGGCAACCTTGGAAGATTGATTAATTAATATTATAAGATATTGAGCAGTGGTATCAAATGTCATAAACAAAATGTTAAATTTACACTAGTTTGGAAAATTCATGTGCAAACATGAACAACATTCGACAATTTTTATCAGAGTTACTTGAAGTTTTGGAGAGTTTCTTCGAAGACTGTAAACCAAAACAAAAATGATTAGCTATAAAATCAAAAATAATTACAGATTTACTGACTCACTAACTTACACAACTTAATAACTGCTGCATTTAGAAATATTAAAGAATTTAAAAGCATCATAAACTAACAATGAAGCAATAAGAGGTAATGGCGTTTTCAGTCGTAGAGACTTCTCTCGTACTTGTTGCGCAACTTCTCTAGGAGAGAAATTGCCAAAACGTTCACACATTATAACTTTACACTTAGAGAGAAGTTGGGCAACAAGTCACCAGAGAAATCTGTACGTCTGAACGCGCTATAAGATTATTATATTTTTTCGAATTATTTTGCTCTTTACAAAAATTAGGTTGCATTAGATTGCTTGGTTATAATATATTTTAGAATGTTTTAGCGTGATAAGTAAATTGACATTTAACATTTTTATTTGACATGCAATCCTCAATAAAGTAATTGTCAGAGAAACAGCTCCATACGTCAAAAGCGTTTGTCGATAATTCAGCATAATTTTATATTTACTTCTACTTAAACATTTTAAAATACCTTGCGCAAACATCAGAAAAAGTGTAAAAGGAATCCCAACGTTGTAAACACAGTGCATAAGCTAGTCTATACAATGCCCATACGCAAGTAGTGCCACGAGCAGAAATTCTGGCAGAGTCCACCAATCAGCTGACAGTTTGGAAAAGTAACAACTGCAGCTGTGATACTGTCATGCAGTACCGACTTGAAGATGTTGGTACATTTGATGTATCAATCCATGTAGGCATCAGTGAGACCTTAATGGAAGTTTGTCTATCAGAGCTACATATGGGCAGTAACAAATGTATTTGTTGCTGCATTTGGCGCAGGCTTTATCGAGATCCTAACTGGGTTATTGGAATAACGTGTATCCGAGACATCGAAGGGCTGCACGCTGTTCTTCCAAAAGAAATGGAACGTCTCCCGAAAACTTTTTCGAAAATCTGAACTTGTCATGCTGTATGCGTAGAAATTTAGAGCATAGTTCATGGTTGCTGAAACGTTGGCTACATGTCTGAGAATGGCAAAACCGAATGAATTGGACACATCTGTAATCATGACTACAATGACCATAACTAAATTTGGGACGGTGAAGACAACGAAAGTGACAGAGATGGTAACTAGAAGAATCAGCAACTTCATTTCCTCTTTTGCGGCCTTCTTCTGTGATACTGTGATGTTCTGAAGATGACGACGCTTGAGAATGATTTTACGATGCGACAAAAGAACTAGAGGATTGAGGACAATCACTACAAGAACAGGAAGTAAGCCACCAATTATTACAGTTGTCCAAACCCAAATACTGTATGCCACGTGATTACGCATCGGGTAGTTCCATCTCCAGAAATACTTTACACTACCATCCTCTTCAGTGGAAACAGTCACTTGTTTAATGAAGAAATCTGGTATTTCAAGAATGAAACAAAATGTCATAATTCCTGCAATAATTTTCCTGATAGACTTTGAACTTCTGAGACCCTCTGTCTTTGATGGAAATTTGATGGCCACGAAGCGGTCAATGGTGATACCCATTACAAAAAAGTTACTGGCACTTCTTGCAGTACGGATGAGGACTGATAAGAAATGAGCACGATACCTGGCAAGGTGAATCGTCCATGGTATTAAGCCCTCATAAATTAGAGCAAAATGGTACCAGAAGATGACAGTCAAAAAATCGCAAATGGCCATCCACCTGAGGTACATATATGTTGGACTTTTGAGTCTCCGGCTTTTCCACAGCACAACAATGTTGAGGAAATTACCCACAGTACCCAGCGAGAAAACAATGGGAAAAGCAATCCTGTAACAATAATACGCCACCAAAGCAACGATGGCTTCTTGATGGTCAACATACAAAGATTTAGTGTCATTCAGAACTGTAGTAAAATTTTCTGGAATCACCGAATTGAGGTCTTTCACGATTTTCATGTTGTTTAATACTAAGATGGCCTAATGAAGTAGGCCCCAAAGTAATGTGGTCATTTCTAATGGTGAAAGAATAACAACCAATGTTAAACAAAGCACTTTTTCACTAACCAGTAATTAGAAGATCTCATTTCAGTGCTAGCGAACTGCACAAGTTTTCTTCACTGAAACTTGTAGTCTACGCAAACAAAATGGTGGGTTTGTCTGTCGGTACCAAAACGTGCTATCAGGTTGTTACTGAATCAAGTCTTCACTCTTTTTAGTTTACAACACATTCTTCAGATTCAATATTTTATCAGTCTGCAGCTCATACTCTACATACAACGTTGTATCAGTCTGCGTTGGTTCAACCCACAGTATATGCAGTATTCACGCATGCGCGCATTATGTTGTTTCCTGATTCTCAGACGTCGTTCTGACATTGTAATATAAAAAAATATTTTTTATACAGATTACACCAAATAAGGTCAGTGACAATGCTAGATAAGTGGCTACAGTTAGAAAGTAAAAATATAAGTAAATAAGTAAGTAAGTAAGTAAGTAAGTAAGTAAGTAAGTAAGTAAGTAAGTAAGTAAGTAAGTAAGTAAGTAAGTAAGTAAGTAAGTATGTAAGTAGGTAGGTAGGTAGGTAGGTAGGTAGGTAGGTAGGTAAGTAAGTAAGTAAGTAAGTAAGTAAGTAAGTAAGTAAGTAAGTAAGTAAGTAAGTAAACAAGCAAGCAAGCAAAGAGCGTTTTCAAACACAAGGTTCATAAAAATATGAATAAAAGTTCAGAAAAGTGAATAGCTATTTCGCTAATCATTAGTAGTATCTATATATTGATTTTAATCTTGAAACAAGCGAATCCATGGTTATCAGGGAAACGGTTTTCTGTTAAATAATACCGTACAGAAGATTTGCATGCACCTGTTTTGAAGCTAAAACTGTCCAAGACAAAAAAGGAGAAACAGCGCTAAAGGTAAGCACTCCAAACAATAGTGATAAAAGCGCCATAAGAATTTTTTGTTAACGAACACAGAACTAGATAGCAATAGCGGTTGTGGGTGGTACAGGTTTTGTGAAAATTGCTAAAAAAATATTTTGTTCCTTGCTGGCAAAGCCTTCTGATTTCCTGATTCTGTTTAACTACAGTCTTTTCACTTTCTGACCCATCTTCCTCTATCTAAGCCAAATATTTGTAGCTTTTGTTTATGAAACAATTAACACATTATGACATTTCAATGACTTCCCCGCGGCTCCCTAAAGGTCTCTATATGAAATGAATTGCTTATTCAGTGGTGTAAATCAACATACGTGTATGACATCGTTTAATCATCAGTCACACCATAATATATACCTCTCTTTTCTAAATTTCAACCACGTGAACAATTTGCGTGCACAGAACAATAAACGGTTATTGTTCTCTTGTGGCAAGCCGAATAGCTAAGTGGTGTTGTGTAGCAGTGGTTGGTCAAATAGTGTATCACTTAGAAGCAGCCTGGGTTCGGTACTCGCTCTAGGTTTAGTTAGCCATGAATTTCTCGGTCCTTGTGAAAAGATTTAGAGGATGTATACACACCTCACATCGCCTGGAGGTGGCCAAAGAACCTCTACTAGATCATCATCTCACGTTAAAGAGTTATTTTTCATAATAAGCTAGGTCTTGCCACATACACCAATATGAATCAGTGTCCTGGATGTCGGCCTGCAGTGTGCCAAATGTACAAAGTAGTATACAATTGTGTAATTAGTGTATCTGCCTGTTCATGTATGTATATACCAGTAATTCACGTTACTGTGAACATACAGAAAAACGAACCGATAACGAACCTGAGCAACGAGAGTTTAATGCGATAAGTATTTGTAAAACTTGTATTTGTATTTGTAAAATCTACAACTAGTGATACAATAAAATATAGTACAGTAAACATTGTTTTTCCTTGGATGCATAAAACATCATAAAACATAGTCGTTTGCATTAAAGCCAAGTGAATATTTTAGCAGAAAATAACAATTTATTGATTCTTTTAGCTCATATAAACAAACACGAAAATTGACAGTTAACTTTGTACTAAAATAATAAAAACTATCTGGGCAGATAAAATAATAAGGATGCATAAATCTCTTACTCTATATCTCTTACGAACGCTGTTACTAATATTCAGTGCAAAAAACTAAAATACATACAAAAGATAGTGAAGTCACACAAGGATTTCAAAGCAGTTTAAAATTCATCTTGCTAATTACAATTGGTCTTGCATTTTAGATTAAAAAGTGTCTGAGCATCATGAAGTAAAAGTCTTAAAATGCTATTAAAGTTCCTACAAGATTTAGAAATTTCAATAATCCTAAAAGACAATCTAGAAATTTTTCTTAGTGCAGATTATTAGTGATGAAGGAGTAGTATCAAATTTATTTAATAAAAATGATTAAATTTATAACAATTCACGGAAAATCAAAGTGTGAATTAAAGTCATTAGTCAACAAGCTTCATAACGATTTTGTGAGTTTCGAGGGTCTAAAAGACCATAAAATAAACAGAAATGTACAAAAACAGCTAGATGCAGATTGTTGGTGGAATTGGGACGGGACCATCTACATGTAACGATATCAAGTTTTCGGCCGATTTCGAGGACCAACCTATCTTGCATTGTAATGGCGTAATCATATGCTCCATCACCTATGTACCCCTTATATTGATTTCATATCGATATCACACAGAATGTAGCTTTTGTACATAATAATGTCTTTTTCAATAATTAAATATATTTAATTTTATTCATGTCATTCTGTTCATTTTGTCTCCCGCTTCATGTCACATTTTCTTGTGAAATGAACCCAAAATTGTTTGAGGTTTTTGTCTTTCCAACAGACAAGCAGTCGTGTAGCACCTTATATCAATCACAATCAATCGTATATCAATCAAACATAGCAAGCATATAATTTATATATTACAAGAAGAAATTGCTGCAGGAGTGTGAACTGTAGCGTCCTGCTGGCTCATTTGTGAAAAAAAACGTGAAGTCAGATAACGATGTAATGACTAAATCACCTACCTACCTTGCTGTTATAATGGTGCTATGACGTCTCCCGCAACCTACCTACCCTAAACTTGAGATCGTTAAATGTGAATGGCCCCGACATTATTTCAGCATTTGTATGCTTCCAACTCGAAGACAGTTTTCGAACAGAAGTCAGAGTTGATAGCCAAAATCTTCATAAAATAATTATCCAGTGCGACGAGAAAAAAGAATTTAAAGTAACAATAATAATTAACGACTATTTTCATTTCTCGGAATATTTTTTACGCCTAATGTCTATTGTTTTGCCTCATTGGGTAGCTTGCTTATAATTAACCTCATTCCTTTAAGGTCTCTTTACTATGCCAACTAAATGTCATTTTTAATCTCATAATAAGTCATTTTAACACTATTATTCCAGTATCTGTTTCCCAGTTAAGTGCTTATTAGGTATGACAGCAATTCAACACGAGTTCTTATCTGATTCCTTTTAAGAAATTTTTAAGACTGTAAGAAAAGCATAAAACACATACAACTGCAATTATTTACACAATGGAGTTTAGTCTTCGGTGTCCGCAGGAGAAGTGTAGTAAATATTTGGGCTAGGTCTAGCCCAGCATTTACAAATAGCATTAGGCCTCAATTTGCTTTTCATGTGGACATGGACAGCATTTGGTACGGACTCGGCCATAGTACAGCGTATGTATTGTTCATTGAATCACAGATTCTTTAGAATCATAGACGTATTAGAATCTTTAGAATCATAGAATCATTAGAATCTTTAGAATCATAGAATTATTTGTCTTTTCGCTATCCTTTCTCTAGTTCTAGATCTATCTATTCATTTTAGCCATTCTTCAAAACTTATTAGCGATTCTCTTACTAATCATGTTTTACTGTAGTATTATAAAAAGATAAATAAAAAATATAATTGAATTGGAAAAATTGAAATAGAATAGCGATATGGAAAGTTTTCATATTACAGAAGAAAAAGAACATCATACTTAAATATACTATACGAAATAGAAATCACATCTACATGTCTAATGGCTGATGTATATATTTATAAACGCATATAACAGAATGATGTACATCAATATAATTCTTTTAATATTATACTTATATATCTAAAATTATAGTACCAAAGTTTATCTCTGAGTAAACTCAGTCAGATCTGCATTCGAAAATTTTCTGGACCAATTTAGCTGTAATTTTTGTAACTTCTACATCTTGTAACGACTTGCGAAAATAATAAAAATATTATTCTCTTTGAAATTACATGAGTGTACAGTGGGCATTCAGTAATTACATGCAGTTCATCCGCTAGTTTAGTCGAAAAAAATTTTGCATACACGTTGTTCTATAGGTATTTTTTTCGGTATGTGATGTCTACCGACGTCAATTGCTAATCGATCCACCAATCACTTATCGAAAAAGCGTTCAAAACAATGCAGAAGCAGAACAAATTAATGCCTTTTGACTTTTGGAATTTGAGTATAAAATGCTAAGGATCAAGTCCTTGTACTGCAGATTCGGTTGCTGTTTTGAAATATGCACACAAATCAAACTTGGTAGAGATTCGAACTGTCAAAATGTGAATCTGGTAAAAGTTGATAAGTTATATATATATATATATATATGTGCCAACTAATCTGACACTAGAAATTCCGACGCTGTAAGCAATCAGTTCGGAAGATCAAAAACTGAAATTTTGCTGTTCCCAGCCTGAACCGGAGTTGAAGGTGTTGCTACAAACATTGGCGAGATGACTTTAACTGGGTTATTGGAATATTGTGTATCAGAGTGAAGTGCATGTTGCTTACGATGCTTACAAATGTAACAGAATGTCTCCCAAAAACTTCTTCGAAAATCTGAACTTGTCATGCAGTAAGCGTAGAAATTTAGAGCATAGTTCATGGTTGCTGAGACATTGGCCACATGTCTGAGGATGGCAAAGCCAAAAGAATGGGACACATCTGTAGTCATGACTACAATGACCATCACCAAATTTGGCACGGTGAAAAAAACAAAAATGACAGAGATGGTAAGAAGAAGAATCAGTAACTTAACCTCGTGTTTTACGGCCCTCTTTTGCGATTTTGTGATGTTTTGAAGAAGACGACGTTTGACAATGCTTTGACGACGTAAGACAAGTACTAGAGGATTGAGTATAATCACGACTAGAACAGGAAGTAATCCACCAATTATTACGGTTGCCCAAACCCAAATACTGTACGCCACATGGTTGCGCATCGGGTAGTTCCATTTCCAGAAATACTTTACACTACCATCCTCTTCAGTGGAAACAGTCACTTGTTTAATGAAGAAATCTGGTATTTCAAGAATGAAACAAAATGTTATAATTCCTGCAATAATTTTCCTGATAGACTTTGAGCTTCTGAGGCCCTCTGTCTTTGATGGAAATTTGATGGCCACGAAGCGGTCAATGGTGATGCTCATTACAAAAAAGTTACTGGCACTTCTTGCAGTACGGATGAGGACTGATAAGAAATGAGCACGATACCTGGCAAGGTGAATCGTCCATGGGATCATATCCTCATGGATGAGAGCAAAGTGGTACCAAAAGATGATGGTCAATAGATCACAAATCGTCATCCATCGAATGTACATGTATGTGGGACTTTTAAGTCTCTGGCTTTTGCACAAAACAGCAATGTTGAGGAAATTACCCACAATTCCCAGCGAGAAAACAATGGGAAAAGCAATACGGTAACAATAAAACGCCACCAAAGCAACGACGATTTCTTTGTCATTAACATGTAAAGATTTCATGTCATTCATCGGTGTAGTAGCATTTTCTGGAAACACATGGATCTTTCATGATTTTCATATTGCTTAAAACTGAAGAGTCCCAGTCATCTATTTTTTGCTATATCTTGCTCGATCACTTTGTAATATGTACATATATGCACAATAATACGCTAAACTGATTGTTTTAGCTATTTTTGCTAATTTGAAAAGTATTCACTCGTTCTATTGTATACCGATTGATTACCCAAATGAAAAGCAGTCATTAACTTCAACAGCTCAAAACATCACGCATGGACACACTATGTTTGATTTCCAGACGTCCTTCTCTTGGCATTGTAAAATAGCAACACACAATGATAATTTTTTATAAAAAAATCAGATTAGTGACAAGTCAAGGATGGGAACTGCAGTGTTAAAAGATGAATACAAGCCCAGAAAGCAGATCGTTTGTTTACCTAGAGAAAGGCATTGTATTTAAGTAAGTGAGACTGTCCCAAAGAATTTCCCAGTACATACACAGTTGAGAACTACTTTGGGTGTTATTAATGGGGAACCTATTTTCTGTTGAATAAGTCTACAGAGTAAACACATGAGAGTCAAACTGGGATTTGTAATACTCAGCGATGTAATATTCCAGAAAAACACAAGAAACTGCAGCAAAAACAAGCACTCTGAGCAATAATGCCAAAAGTGCCAAAAGTGTATTTGTAAACAAAACAAAACTAAATGGTAACAGCAACTCTGGATTGTGCAGGTTTTGTGACAACTGCTAAATAGAATTTTTTTGGTACTTTCTAGCTCATCTCGCCGATTCCCCTATTGTTCCCTTTCGCAAATCCACAGGATCCTCAATGAAAGCATCCCAGCTCTACGAGATCCATAGATTATGACTCTGTGATTCAGAGGAGATTTGCACCAAAAAGAAGTTCTAAGGTCAACATGCTGATATAACTTGATCTGAGAGGCTGTGAACATTTATTTGGCATGCAGGGGCTACTGAGTGACCAGCGTGTGCACGTTTTGGACTTTCACGTGAGCAAAAGCTGTGTAGGGCGCGCAATACACCCATAACCGAAGTAGGTCATTTCCGCTAAAGCGCATGTGCTAACTTTGCGGAAAAGTAGTGTCGTACATGGGCATCCCAAGTAGGGCACTGGCGATTTCTGCCGAGAATTGAGAATTATGGCATAATGAAAAATAAAACTAAATTTGTTTTAGAAAGAAGTAACTTTATAATAATGACGGATAGTCCTTGAGAATTTACCAATGTGTTTTTTGCAGTAATATCATCATTATTATTAGCTCCTTTAATATATCATAACACTAAGCTAAGTACCTAATCCTTTAAAGAGAGAAACTATGTAGGGGACATTATGTAGGGAGCTTACAAGCCAATTTACTTAGTAGAAAACAATTATTTGTCCTAGAGGTAATGAAACTGATCACCTGTCTGTGAAGCGAGACAAAATAAAAAATGACATACTTCAAGAAAATGTTGGGATCGCCTAGAAAGCGGGCTCCTTTCACTTCAAAAAGACTAATATTAAAGCCAAATTTAATAAAACGTGTAAAATTAAACTCCCGCGATGACCGTTAGGTGCAGTCATTTTAATGGTAGGTCGTTTGAAACAAGTAACATTAAGTAAAGTTTGAAAAAATAATCAGAGCGTTTGTAGCATACATGTTGCTAATTAAGTAAAATTTAAAATTACTGCATCTTGTCAGTAAGATTAAAAATACGTTTTTGAATAGTATGTGGCGCACCCTGGAGAGTGAGTCAGCGACATTTTACCAATTGGCAAAAACATTTTAAATTATTAGTCTAGTTACGTAAGTTACGTAGGTCTTTCCAGCAGGTAAGTGAAAATGCTAAGTAATTTACATTTGGACGGAAAGTTTTTTGAGTCATAATTTAACATTGCCTTTTCTTCCCCTGATTTACGTGGCATAGTGACGTCATGTAATGGCGCCGTCAAAACAGTATTGCGGGAGATTTAAAATGAAAACAAACAAAAATTCCTTTCAACGCGAATATGATATGTGCATAAAATACTGTAAAGTAGTATAATCTTTTAAGGAAATTTTTCTGAAACCTACTCCAGGTGCCCCTTTTCTTGTCTTTTAAGCCTCAAAACAGCTGTTCTAGTGTGTCTCGATCTTTGACCTGAAACCACAAAGACACAACAGTTCCTGTATAGAACAAACATTATTTTCAAAAAATTAGCTCTATCAGTTGCTTTCAATATTTGCTGAAGAAGAACGGACAAAGAAACTAACAAACAAAATAAAAGCTTGTCGGGCGTGGACAGTTGGCACTAAATTGATCCTTCTTTCTTCGATACACGTTTTGCTCATTTCACAACAAAGCTAGATTTCCCATAACACTAGAGTAATTACTGCTGCTGCTGTTATTTGTGAACCTTTTATTTATCCAAGTTACACGGAAAAACTTTCTGCAAGTAATTACTATGGCTGTTGGCTGCAAAAGCTGGCGAAGCCACAATGAGTTATCATGGAGGATCAAGTTTTTGATAGAATCTTTAATTAGCTGTGGTAAGGTAAGTCGAAAAAGCACATGAGGTCGCTGTTTTGGTGTTAAGGTGAGTTGAAGGTTGTACATGAGATCGTTGTTAAGTCAGGTAAATTGAAGCTGGTAAATGAGACTGTTTAACAGATTTGCCATTCACAAATATATACAGAACTGAAATTAACATAATTGGCAGATACATGGATGCACTCAACGATTTTATTTAATAAACAAATTTAAAAAAGAGAAAACAAGGAGTTAATTGCGGGCTCCTTCAGTGGACATAATTAGCAATATGCAGCTTCTTCCAAGGTAAATTTTTAAAATAAAAGTCAAACCAAGCCACCGACCTGAACAAGGGTCAAGCAAATACCAGGTGATTAGAGCAATTATTAGTACAATTAAATAAACCGTCCAATAATGTAAAGTTAGTCATTAATTATTGCTCATGTGTAATTGAGTAAACAAATCAAACAACTTAATATCCCAGTCAATGAAACAAACAGTGCAAAAACGAAAGAAACGTGGGATAGCTCTGAAATAAAAAGCCTATTAATAAATAGCCTACTAGGCACTACACAGTGGTAAAATAAAATTATGATAACGCGAGCTCTTTCAAAGAAAAATTATTTTACTTCTTTCTTCTGCTTCATTTTTAAGCATTTCACGCAAATTGTGAAATCCAGCTTGATTGATTTGAAATACGCGTGTGCATTCTGGAGCTAACATGCAACCTATTGATGAGTAGCCTGATTTGCACGACAAAGCCATTAGTACGAGACGCAGGAGGCGTTAGAGTGTTGAGAGTATCTATGCTGTAATATACCAGAATTCAGTGCGGAAACTTACAGCCTACGTTCATTATTTTGTTTCGAAGCTCACAACAGATTTAGTGAGTTCATACAGCCAGCGATCAGATGGAATAGACTAATCAGAAAAAATAACGAACAAGCCTATGCAGAAATTTTGATTCCGCAGGCAATGTTACAAGCCTATGCAAAAATTTTGATTCCGCAGGCAATGTTTGCATAAAAAAATAGGACCTGTTGTTCGTTTTGCTAGCAAGAAGCATTACGTTACGTGACAAGAAAGTAAAAGAAGAGGGACAGAATGGATAGTGAGTGAGTGAAAGAGCGAGAGAGGAGAAAGACAGCGTGAGAGAGGAGAGACAGAACGAAAGAGAGAGGAGAGAGAGAGAGAGAGAGAGAGAGAGAGAGGGGGGGAGAGAGAGAAAGAGAGAGAGAGAGAGAGAGAGAGAGAGAGAGAGAGAGAGAGAGAGAGAGAGAGAGACTGTCGAATTGGTGAAAATATAGTCAACCATGTTCTGTATGCATGTTACAAGAACAGTTGAATGCTGTTGTGGCATATATTTGGATTACGGATGCTCAGGGCAATATCTCCGTTACATTGGCCGTTTTAATTTATGCAACAAATTCTCGCTCAATTTGTAGAAAAGGATATTACATCTACTTTATTCCAGGCTAAGCGATGTATTAGCTTTTAATTTTATGTGCGGGCATGCGCATTGAAAAATTCTATCGCTTGGAGGAGGAAGAGGAGGTAGAGAAACCAAGCGGCTTTAAAGGCTGTCACTGCATTAAAAAATAACGGTATGAAGAGTATGTAGTAACAATGGCATGTAGAAGGAAATATTTGAAACTTGCTGTGAAATTTCCTGTACTAGGTAGTTGTGTAACAAGTTATGTGCGTTAAGTGTTTTTAATAAACTTCACGTAGCTTGAAATAATGGTATGCACTAAACTCTGGGTCCGAAATCTATCGCCTTCCTTAATGGTACATAATTATACCAATCTTTTTTATTAATATTTACATACCATCCATTATTGAAGGACAACTAACTACGCTACTTATTAATATCATTATCGATATTAATTGTACTTTTATAGAAAGTGTATGCTCGTAACACGTGTACCTTAATTTTGCATATTTTTATTGCACATTTATCCTTATGCAACGTTATAACAACAACATTCCTTACAAAATAGAGTTAAGTGAAAGGAAACGCAAAATATTTTTCTCAATGAAAAGATGATGATAAGACTAATAATATGAAACATTATTTAGGAAACATTTTATATTAGCAGTACTCAAGTTTAATGTGGTGGCCATAAAGCTATTAATTTTAATGAAATTATTAATGAAATGAAAAGCAGTCTGATTATAGACCTATTACATTCATATAATTAAGAGATAAAATGTTTTCACTGAACTGACCAATTTGGCACTTTAATAGCAATTGAGGGGCACTTTTATAACTGAGAATGGTTCAGTGGGCCTGACAGCTAACCGTTCTGTTAAACTGTATTAACCGATGTGCCATTTGAACTTTGAAAGCCTCCAAGTAGAATCTGTGTACAGTATCACGGGGCAAACCTAATCTCACAACTGTCCTTTGTAAGAGTTCTGCAGTGGTACTGATATTATCCATGTTCATATTTTTGGTGACCATCCTTACACAAAGCTGCATCAGACCTGAGCTTGCATAACCATACATTTTCTCGACCAAATTTGGTATGCTGGAGCAGCCCTTTAACAGAGGAAAAAACTCCAGTTGTTCCAGCAACTCCTCCTGGATGCTTGAGTTTGAAAACAGACCCCTATCGACTAGAATAGACAGCGATTTGTATTCTTTCTTATATTGTTGCTCCGGGTGTGAACTGTATCCATGTTTGGTTATAAACACAAAAAGTGGAGAAAACAAAACGCTTCTCTCAACGGGCTCAGTAACACCACCCAGATTAGGATCACTAATGCTAATGGTTTCTACAAATTTCGCTCGTGCTGATGTATCTGCTCCATGGTGTACAAGTTTAAGGCATGTCGGGAAATCACCGTTTAACATGCTTAAATGTAAAGCAGTTACCCCTTGAGTCGTGCTCGCGTTAACGTCTATTTTGGTTTCCTTTAGCAAATAATGGAATATGGCCTGTCGTTCTTTCCTGTAGTAACTTATTGGACCGCCAATCAGATAAAACAGCAAACTCCTTGAAAAGCGACCTCTTGCGTTCACGTCCGCTTCGTTCTCACACAGTAACTGCACCAACTTCAGATGGTGTGGTGTCGTTTGTGCTAACATATGCAAAATGGTGTCACCTTTATAATATTTTGTGTTCACATCTGCACCATAATTGACAAACAACTGGACAAGTCTTTCAATGTGATTCTTATATTCGACTTGCGTTCTAATCAGACACGGGCCAATGCCAATCACCTGAGTTTTTTGAAGATAGGGGTCAGACCACATCGAGTACACAGAAAACAGCAATTGGAAGGGGGTGCGTGTGTAGGTTTCTTCTCTACCGCTCGGCGAAATGAGGAACCTCAAGTTTGTATCAGCTCCATGTTGGACGAGTAAACTTGCCAGGTGAAAATTCATTTGAGTTCCATACTCACCGCATAGTACCATGTAGAGCGGTGTATAGTACCCAGGACCATAATTTAGGTACTCATGATTTCTGTGAGCTGAAATTTCCTGAGCTGCCTTCTCGAAATTCCCAGCAGCAATGGCCCTTGTGAGTTCCGTCTCGCCACAAGTTCTGTACCTCAATGGCAACACTTCGTTGTACATATTAAATATTTGAAACGGCTCGTTGACATTTAGAAACACAAAATCTTTCACACTGCAGGTCTTATAATACCATCCAGGAGAAGTCAGATTATCACACTTAAACAGATTAGTCAACCCGACTGCAGCTGACGTTTGGACAACTCCAAGCAAACCAATATTGTGTAGAATGACTCATATACTGCCATACTATATCTACATTACACAACCAAGATACTAAGTTTAACTTGAACCAGAACGCCCATATTATAACAGCAGGGTAAACGCTAGGCGTTGTTTACTCTGCCAGTTTTATCTACAAAATGTGGATCAATATCAAGATGTAGTAAATTCACATAGGTTGACTGCTAGCATATTGCCAAGTGTAAATTAAAAGTTGACAGCGCATTAAATCATTGTGATAGCACAGTCATAAGACTGCTAGATATCAGCTTGTTTAAGTTCACGAAACGTTCAACTATAATAACCATAACAAATTTATAGTATGAAATGGCTTAAATGTTGTACCCCCTTAATATAATGTCTACCATGTGAGCTACTATTATCCTCCTCCAAATATGGGCCTATATGTGTGACATCGAATCAACGACAGCGGCCCTCTTGTAGACTTGCTTGCACTTTATCGCCGTACTATAAATATTATAAGGCAACAGGTATATTGAAACACCTGTTACTTTTCCAGCGAAGTTCACATACGTACAACCTTTACCCTACAAACAAATTTCATCCAAATGCTTCGTAGATTACAAAACGCAAATCTACAACAACACAGCAACACTGTAAAATAGCTGAAGCTTAATAATTCACCATGTATCCAAGGTGGCCCAACACTCACAACTGTAAATATTTAAGGGCTGTCCTGTTCGTTGACCTCGCCAGTGGCGAAATTCCGCAAGAACGAGAGTTAGGTGTAAAGGCGGTATTAATTTAACCACTGCTCAGTCTAGCATACGAAAGTTCGCTGACCGTTCAACGTACGGTTGTACACACATAAATACCAGCCAGTTCACTTTCCCTATAATCTAGCGCTAGACTACAGCTTAACATAGCAGACTACAAATTTCAGGCTTATCATAATTAAATGCTGATCTAGCTGTATTAGCGTATAATGAACAATAAATTGCGAACTATGGAAATCCCAACATTGTCCTTTACCGAGTTTAACGTTTTAACTGGAGGAGGCAAACATATAAAACACACAAATGTCCAGAAGGTGTCGGTTGTCGAAAAAAAGAGTTTAATGTATAGCCGATAATGTGTAACGGAGCAAAGTGAAAGAAATCAACCCTACATAGGGTTCCTAGGGCCTATAATATTACAGCTTCTAGCACATGTATTGCAAAAAACTACTGTGTTAATGATTATATTTCTATTCAACGTAGATGTAATCTAGGTGTTCCACAAAGGTCAGTTACAACACCAATTTTGTTTATATTTTTCATTGTTGATATGTTTCATATCGGCAGACAGCAGTATACAGCAGTCAGTCAAAAAATATAAGTATGACGGGTATTTGCATGTGCCAGTCATAAACCCTTTAATTCTGTGTTTAATTAAACAAAGTTATGTAATATCTTACACAAATGGTGTTTAAAAATAAATTCGTTACCTGGTAAGACAGAAGAATTGTTAGTTAGAGCACGGAATGGAAGTAATAAGCGGGAATAAGTTAAAAATTGGTCATAATGAAATACTATTTGCTGAAGGCAAAACATTAGGCCTTATTATTGATCGGAAATTTACTTTCTCAAAACGCGTTGTTAATGTACATAAAAAGTTTGAGCAGATGGCTGAAATTAAAATAATTTTTTTTAGTAAATGCAGAGATATGATGATTACTGCGACTGCAATTTTTTTTTACAAAACTGCCATTTTGCCGATTACACTGTATGGTGTTATTGCATGGTTAGGTAATACAACTTTCCTTGTTTGACGATATAGTTTATGATGCAATGGTAAACGAAAAGAAGCACTCTTTTGTACATATGTTATTTATTTTCTGAATAAAGATTTATTATCACAAAAAAAATAAAATCGGTGCTTATTCACATATATTTCACTCAACATTCAGGCCATACCATGACTACAGACATTGTAACAAAGTAAAAGTATGTAATTTTTGTCTCCACACGAACATTATCAGCAGAGTTTTTTCATTATTATTTTACTGTACAATTAAAGCATAAATTACCAAATAAGTACAGTTTATAATCTGAATCCACGTAGTAGTGCATAAAATAATTTTTTTATTTCAGCATCCATGCAACTTATTATAAAAATCCAGGTACAGTGTATATATTATTCTACAAAATCGTCTGGTATAGTGAAGAAGGCATTGGTAATGATGACGAAAAAAGTGTAATACTAAAACAGTAGTAACAATCTGTTAACTGACATACTAGAAAACGGTGTATTCTGGAATATACTCAGGCTAGTGGTTATTCTCGCCCTTCTAATATTACGCCAGAGTTGTGCTATATAATTATATTAAATTAAATAATATTTGTTCTCATAATTATGTGCTAGGCAATGGATACACAACCCATTTTATTTTTTAAATTCACACTCTCCACAATTTACAATCTAAGCAAAAATCTACCTGCGGCAAATTAAATCATTCACGAATCCTACATAAATTACTATACATGGTTCATGAGTTTTGAGAACTTTACTCGTTGTCGAGACAAATTCGTTTATGAACGTCTAGAATTTGAGTTGCTATATCAAGCATTTTTACAAGCTTAGAGGGCATTTGAAGTTTGAAAGCTTCCAAATAAAGCCTATTTAAAAGAATAGTAGGCAAACGTAAGTCTACAACTAGTTGCTGTAGTTTAGAGGCAGATGTATCATCAAAGCTAATTTTCTTTGCCAGTTCTCTAACACACAGTTGCTGCAAGTCACTAGTAGCACAACCATACAGTTTTCCAACTAGATTTTGGATATCCGTACAGATTCTAAACTCTGGAAAGCATTTTAATTGTTCCTTAAGTTCATTTTCAATGCTTAAATCGTCAAAGAAACCATTGTCTACTAGTGAAGACAAGTGATTATATTTCTTTTTGTATTTCTGATTTTGATCATAATACGAGAGATGTCCTTGCCTGATGAGGAAGAACATGAGAGGAGAAAATTCCATCCTCCTCCGGCTCAAAGTTGCTCTAATTCCTGTCTCTGCACCATAGTGGATCAATTCTCTTGCTGTTGTAAAATCTCCGTGGCACATGCTTAAATGCAGAGGACCACAGTAGCTTACAACACAAGGTGCACACAGTAAAGGTAAATAAACATGGCCTTCTACATTGACGTCTGCACCCGCTTCACATAGTAACCGCAACAGCGTTGTCTCACATGGAGTTTTATCTACAAGAGCGTGAATAATAGTGGTACCTCTATAAGTCGTGTTAACATCGGCCCCATAGCTGATGAAGAGCCGAATGAGCGTTTCTATTTGTTCTTTATATATTCCTTCTTGATGAATTTGTTGCCAGTCTGCTCCAATAATGGGAAATGAATGAACATGATACATTTTCCATTTTAGATATAAGAAAAGCAGCGTCTGAAATGGAGTCTCAGTGAAAAACTCCCTGCCATGTCCCATTATGCAACGGTGCAAAACGAATTGCAGGTTTGAGTTTGCTCCATGTTCAACTAAACTCTTTGCCAAAGGAAGATGAATTATCTTTTCACGACCACCTCCAAGAACCATGTGAAGTGGGGAGTAGTGGTCTGGTCCTTCGTTCAAGTATTCCTCATTTCTGTGAGTGCTAATTTCCTTCATTGCTTTATTATAATCACCAGTTGCAATGGCTTTTGTAAGCTCTGTTTCACTGCAACTTCTGTATTCTAGTCTTTGGTCACGATTATACATGATGTCACTGTTTTGCTAAAAGTAATATTATTGACTTATTCACCTATATGTTAGGAAATGTGTTCTGTTTGGTAACAGATCAAACTCTTGAAGACGTGTATTCACCCTAAGCTATCTGTGATAACATGTTGACGAAATAACTCTTTTATAACATAGCAAAGTGCAAGAGTCAATGTGTTTACGGCATGCTTTTTATCGTAATGTTTATCAAAGATAAGAGCTAGCCAGAATGAGAAAGGAACATTTATTTTATGACAAAGACAGGCAAGTCTTACGACGCTGTACAGTAGTTTATTATAGGGTCAAAGCATTATTTGTTTTGTTGTGCTCGGCAACATTAATTCGTCATTTACGTTTACAAAAACAAAATTTATATGGGCTTAACGTTCAGCATGAGCTGATCCAACATAAAACGTTCGCACATCTCTTTTCAATTAACGTTTAAAACAAACAATGTGATACAATAGGGCTTTGTTGTTTGTTCGGTATTGTTTGATTGCTTCTAACACTGAAGAGAAAGCTACAACAAAGCATAGAGCGGTTTCAGAGTTGACGCCTACAATAGAAATTGAACCAAAAATAGACAAAACATGCCAGATTATTCAGTTTTGCCGAGCATGCCAATTGGATTTCGTCTCTAAAACCGAACTGCACATGCACAGTCAGGGCCGTCTTAACAGTATTATAGGTTCCCTTGGCAAAGCAGTACGCTGTGACCTCTACTCACACAACCACTCACGGGAATAAAAATGTAAATGGTCGATAAAATTAATCATAATTTATTGTATTGGTACTTGTAACGAAATCAGTGTTTAAACATTAAAAAACATGTTGCACAACAAAGATTAATCAACAAAAACGTTTGAACAACATAACATCAGCCTCGAAAAACACAAATATTTCAACACAGACAGCAAGTCGCATACTGACATGCATAGTTAGGATGGGACCTCTATAATAGGCAACTGCCCGTGTGCCTATGCGTTAAGACGACCCGGTGTACAATTTCTAACGACTGTTATATAAATTTGGAAACATGTCTATCAATTGCTTGCTGATTGAAAGAGTTAGTGAAGGAGAGAAAGAGAAATAACATATTACAACGTTATAAATTATACAGGCGCAACTCTACATAAAGCCCAAAAATGAGAGGCCTATTTGATTTCAGGCGCAGGTATCAAGTTTACTGTCAGCAACTGATATATGATATTATAAATTAATTAATTGATACATGTTTGTTATAGGTTATTAGTGACGATTATAGCAAGTAGCTAAATCAGTGCCGATTTCTATATCTATAATGCTGTGTATAATTACTATAATTTTTTTAGCTCTTTGCATAAACTTTATAGTCGCAATATTAAATACATTAATGTGTATATTAATAGAATTTTTTTCTGCAAAAAGAGGAGCTGTATTATTATTGTTGATAGTAGCATAAAATAAAATTTATTATTATTATTATTATTATTATTATTATTATTATTATTATTATTATTATTATTATTATTATTATTATTATTATCATCATCATCATCATCATCATCATCATCATCATATTCATCATCATCATCATCATCATCATCTTCATCATTATTATTATTATTATATCATCATCATCATCATCATCATTTTTATTAACAATAATTAGGAACCTATTAGGAAACAAAACTGTTCAAAAAAGAAACTGCTCGCTTGTCCTTGACTTCTGGTGTAAAACTATAGTAACATTTGCAGATGTAAAGTGACAGTGTTGAGCTGAACGCCATCTTTTTTTATTAACAGCATAAAGTATTGTTAAGATTTTGTTGTTGTTTGTGTTAATGGAGTTTTCTGTTTTCTGCACATCAGTTTTCATTTGAGTCTCAGAAATGCAATCAAAGTAATATCTTAAGTATGGAATTTCTTCTTAATAAGCACAGTGTGTTATTTCATCCCGTCTCTGACTCTGTGTGTTGTTAATAATTTTTGCAATAGGAAACCAGATGTGACTGGCAGGCAGAGGAAATTAATACGCCCAAAGAAGGACAAACGCCCACATAAAACACGTAGACACAAGTAAACCTAGGCAAATAATAGGACCTGAGTTGCCCTAGTTTGAGGGGTGGGGGGACAATCATCTCCTGACACCCGATAACAGTTGCAATAGTAATAGTATACAAATACAAGAAGACCAAGTTACAATAACCTTTACTAAAAAATCACGAGTCTAACAAGACAAAAACCAAAGGTTTGCATTTTCATTGAACGAACATGCAAATACTTTTACAATACTTTTTCTAACGTTTCTGAAATTCAAAAGAAATAATGGCGGCTGTTTATGTTTTCCTTTTACAAGCTTGTCTATAAATTTGCCAACACTTTCAGGAGTATGTACTTAACAAATGAAAAAAGGACGTATGAGGTTTAGTGAACTAAAATTGATAGCAGGTACTCGTATGACTTTACAATTATTAAGAACAATTCGTCGTACAAGAAACACTTTGATATCAGCCAGTGAAAAGAAGTAGGTTTGATGCAATTTTTTGATACTGAAACCTTAAATTTCGAAATTTAAGACAGTGTTTTTGCCCGAAAATGTACAAGTTATTTGCCACGGGAGGGCAACCGCCCCCCTCCCGACCCCCGCCTCGTTCGCCTAGGCCTAAACAGAGATTTTAGCACAATATGTAAAAACGCCGACGCCAATAGAAAATTAAAAACTTTTAGTATTTAGCAAATTACGAAAAGCTTTAAAACTTTTGTGACGAGCTACCATGATTATAGGAGGACTTCAACGATTAGGTCACGCTGACCTAAGAATAAAGACCGCTGAGAAACAAAAGTTTCACATGGCGGTTGTTCCACAGGAGCCAATTAATTATGTTGCATCTGCGCGCAGTTCGATGAATTTTAGCTAAATAATTTCTGGCACACTTAGTGTATAGTTAATATATACATACATATACTTAGTCATAATATATACATAAGTATACATATATATATATACATATAACTGCTACCGTCTAGACGAATTAGCTTATCAGTTATGTATTGGAGCGGTCCACAGTACGCGATTTCAACAACAGAACTACAACAGCCAAAACAAAGCAGATTCAACTCAGATACCTCAGGACTGCTAATCATTAGAAAGTCATGCGCTGTAATCATCTAATATCTAAGTTTTGGTATTAGGTGGGCGGCAACGATAGAAAAATTTATAAATTGCAGAGTCTGTACGATCTGACACACATTAAACTAATTTATAACTACATGAAGGCTTTATGTAATACTAGTACTAGCCTGGTAAAAATTTCATATAATCAACACGAAATTAGAATGCTCTTTTTCAGACCGTAATCCGCATTAACAGAATAAACAGTTCTACGTATACTTTTCAATACATTCTAAGCTACTAAAGCCTAATTACACTAAACTATTCTAAATCTGCTAAAGCATGCTATCTGCACTAAAAGCTGCTAACAGTGCTAATAGTGGTAGGGTGTGAGTAGCATGGTTTGCATCTTTTAGCGTGACTAGCATGATTAGCTACTATTTAAAAGCTGCATGCCATGGTTTTAAGAATTCATGTAGCGATCGCATTTATTTATTACCGATTTAAATAAAAAGCTACAAGGTGCTGCCACCTGTTAGCGAAAACTACAACCATAGCATGAGAGATTAGAAAGCTTATCTTTCCGAGCACGTCTTAGAAAGAAAACCTTGTTGGAAAACACGTAATGAATCAACGGCTTCATTTTACGCACGCGCATTGCGTACTACCAACTCACGTGATAAACGAACCTACGAGTTTGGCTTCACGG
This sequence comes from Tubiluchus corallicola, assembly GCA_030141605.1. Classification (NCBI taxonomy): domain Eukaryota; kingdom Metazoa; phylum Priapulida; class Priapulimorpha; order Priapulimorphida; family Tubiluchidae; genus Tubiluchus; species Tubiluchus corallicola. Next base: position 164,515 of record JAQGDQ010000349.1, read on the forward strand.
CAAACTTCTGCTAAAGCAAAACCGCACAATACACACAACCATTGTGTTTTAACTCTTTCACTCACCTCTTTATTGAGCGAACGATAAGCGTTCCTTGCTAAGGCTGTAACGTCATCGGTGTTGTTGTCCTCACTTTCAGTGCTTTCTGAAAAAAATAAAATTATAAACATTAAAAAGGTTCAACAAAATACCTTACTCACTCAAGTAATTCAGTTTGTACAGCCTCTAAGAATCTAAGTACGATGAATCGTTAAACTGGTATGGGTACCTTGATCAAGACTGGATGAATATCAGAACCCTTCTGAGAGTACTAAAACCAGTACTAAACAACTTACAAACTGCGGCAGTCACTCAACTATTTACTTAGCAAAGCTTGGCATTGCCTAACTTCAGTCATTATGCATGTACCGTGCCTATATAGATAAGATAGATATTCCTCAATATGAAGAGAAAGCCAGTTTTTGTTCGTATGGGTGTTTTCAGTGTATCGTTTGTTAAACCAGAATCAATGTGTCGAATAAGAACGCCCAAATCGAGTATTGAACCTAGGTCGTTAGAACCGTTCACTGATCAGCTTCGACGTAAAGTTTCGGTCTTGTTTTGTTTTGGTCGCAAAACACTTGCCTGGACCACTTGGCTATTTTCCGAGAGAGAGAGAGAGAGAGAGAGAGAGAGAGAGAGAGAGAGAGAGAGAGAGAGAGAGAGAGAGAGAGAGAGAGAGAGAGAGAGAGGGAGAGAGAGAGAGAGAGAGAGAGAGAGAGAGAGAGAGAGAGGAGAGAGAGAGAGATTGAGAGAGAGAGAGAGAGAGAGAGAGAGAGAGAGAGAGAGAGAGAGAGAGAGAGAGAGAGAGAGAGAGAGAGAAGAGAAGAGAAGAAAGAGAAGAGAAAGAAGAAAAGAAAAAAAAAAAAGAGAGAAGAGAGAGAAGGGAGAGAGAGAAAGAGAAAGAGAGAGAGAGAGAGAAAGAGAGAGAGGGAGAAGAGAGAGAGAAAGAAAGAGAGAGAGAAAGAAAGAGAGAGAGAGAGAGAGAGAGAGAGAGAGAGAGAGAGAGAGAGAGAGAGAGAGAGAGAGAGAGAGAGAGAGAGAGAGAGAGAGAGAGAGAGAGAGAGAGAGGACCAAAACTTGGAAGGGCAGAAAGTCTGGTCAGACTGTGGAGTTTGATCCATTTCAGTTATAATATTATAATATACTTAACAGAATAAACAACTATGGACGACAAATATAATGGACAATTATAATACAACGCTATTTGTCATTATAATTAATTTAGTTGCTTTTTACTCGAAATTTTATGTAAATGCACGTGTGAATAACGGCATACCCCAGTCATCATCCTCGTCCGAATTTATATCAGTGCTGATGCAAGAATAGAATACCAGGGAGCGCTTCCGTCCTTCCTCCATGGCTTATTTTTCATTGCTGGTAAAGTCTCATAACGATTTTTTAATTCGGCAGGAATTGCGATATTTTCTTCACGTTCGTGCAATTTCAATAAGTAAAGCACATGCTGATCCTTGCTATTTGGCAATAAAAGTTTACAAAACAATGAACTGTATAGCAAAGTATCGTTGTTTTCTAAGGAAATTCCTTATTTTTCCTTATTTTGTGTTGGATTACACAATGCATTAACTTTCAATTGTCTCTTTTTCCGAAATACTACATGTCATAAAACTTTTACTTCTGCCACACAACTACTAGTCAACTCTAACATGAATTGAAAAGAAAAGACAAAAACCCCGCTGTCACGAGAGTCCTGCTGTCTTTACTAACAAATTTGAGTAATTTTGCACAACGCTCAATGGTTTGTACCTAGATAAAGCGTGTTTTACATAAGATCATTTGGCGATTCAATGGCGATTTAATATACTCGTGGAATTGCACCGCAAAAACATCAATATCCCTCATATCTAATAACACCCATAGCCACTAATCAACTTATTAAATAAACATGGGAACTAAAAAAACTGCACAGTTAACAAGAATATGTGCACTGAAGCTGGCACAAAATCAAAGCCACGCTTGGAAACAAGTCGCCAATCCAATATTACCTAAATGTCATAATTGCATTGGAGCGGTAGGAAACGCGAGGGGCGACTGTAAGAAAGATGGTCACTAAAATCCTTTAAGAAAAAAGAATAATCCCATATGTCACAAAGTCATTATAACAATTTTCACGGAACAAAGTTTGCGAAGTGGATAAAGATATTCCATGCACTCTTGGCAAAACAAACTATAATTTTAGAAACGGTTATTAATAATATTTCTGCTACCAACCGTTTCCGTGGTCTGTTCCCAGTATGGCTACCGATTCAAGAAATTTTAGCCTGTAATTCGATAAATAATAGACAGCAGTAATTGATGTGCCCGCCCCAAATGCATTTGCTGCGACATTTTTGAGGGAAATAGGCAGTTAAATAACATCAACGATTTACGTCAAAAATTACGTTTCGACATTTTCAATCTCGACAAACCCGACGGCATAGCTTTTAACGTGCACTCAGGTTTCTACTGTGTCCAGTGCGCATGCGTTTTTGTGCCTGTAATTCCCTGTTTCCCGAAAAAATGACATATCGGCAACCGATAGCAGTACCGATGTGGGTTCGGTTATGGATTGATTAAGGTGTTTTTGCTATAAATGCTCGGTAATAATAGTTACTGTTCGTAATAATTACTGATTGTAAACTCACTAATATCTTGCAAAGGAAATGCTCTCCAGATGGAAAAAATCGTTTTTAATAACTTGACTGCACACGAATTAGTCAACTAACTGAATAATAATGCGCTTAATAATCTTATCAAAAAGCTTGAACTAAAACTCGGTGAATATGGTTTTCTGAATAGCGAAGTTCCGGATTTCTGGATATTTGAATAACATTCATTTTCAAATTTGTGAACATTTTCTGTAGTAGTGCTTATTTTTTGAAAGCATGTACAAATGAATCGAGTTAAATCAACAACAACAGCCATGACACCCAAGAACTGCAGACCATTTCCTATATATCATGTTGTTTCCTTGGACCACTTAAAAAAATCCGAACCAGAAAATTGTTTTACTTTAACAAGATAATTGAAACCTCGCCTCTTCAGTAGATGTCTTTTATCACTAACAAAGAAATCATACTTTTTATAAACTTGTAAACCAGAATTTATATTTTCGCTTTTCTGCTAGAACGTATATTACTCTGAATGACCACTAGTATTGCTTGGGTCCAATTGTGCTATACAAAAAAGTCGTCCTGCCTATATCTTTCAAAATTAAGTAATAGGCGGCGCCACGACACAATCAGTTTATCACTGGGCAGATACCTTCAGTCACAATCACCTCTCCTCCTCCTCCTCCTCCTCCTCCTCCTCCTCCTCCTCCTCCTCCCTCTCTCTCTCTCTCTCTCTCTCTTTCTTTCTCTCTTGCTCTCTCTCTCTCTCTCTCTCTCTCTCTCTCTCTCTCTTTCTCTCTTTCTCTCTCTCCCCCCTCTCTCTCTCCCCCTCTCTCTCTATCTGTCTGTCTCTCTCCCCTCTCTCTCTCGCTCTCTTTTTCGCTAACTCTTTCCCTCCCTCATTCTTTAAGCTCCTCTCGCGCGTGTATCCTCTGTCACTTTGCATACTTTGATCTCGCACTTTTGTCCTTTGAAGCGAATGCACACCGAAGAAGCCTCATACTCAGGGCTGCAGTATGCTATACTTATACCTACACTTGGACTTACAAAGTAAAAATAAACATCACGTAGGCCTATGATATTATATTGTTCTGCTGTTATAGTTTGCGAATCACGAAAGCAGTTCAGACAAATTTCACCGCCTCTTACTAACATTCTCACTATTTGCTGAGAGCCTACAATTCTGTTGATCAAGTGAAGCCACTCTTGATGCTTCAGGCGACGTTAGCTGCTGGTAAGATTGACAATACTCTTCTATTTACGATCCATCAACTAAAGCTATATAGGCCATCGGTATGTCATCTGATATAGCTGCTCGTCAGCCTTGCGTGTAAGTGAAATGGCAAGAGAATAAATACTGCAAAGGAAAGGTATTTCTAACGTTAAAGTAAAGTATTGCAATACAAGATACATAGGACCTGTTAATATAAAAGGGTTAGTTTGTATTTTGTTGTGTTTATTGTAATAACTAAATTTCACAAATATATTTTCAGTGCTGTTGGTAAGAAAAAGCCACAAATAAAAGGATTTTTTGTGTTTTCACTCGAAAAACGACAAACTCCTTAACATGTACTCTTTCTGTATGCACGTAAGTAGAAAAAAGTTCATCATACGTAATGAATTTGTCCTATGCCGACTTACGAAAGCAGAACACAAACATTCTTTGCAAAACAGCCTCAACAACTGCTTAAACCGGCGTACATTGAGGGAAAACGCATTACTGTTATATTTCTGTAAGTTACGGAAATTTTTGAAAACAGTGTGAGTACATAATTATGCTATAAGATGTTATTTTAACTGGCTACTGCGCCTCCTGGGTACGGCTACTCTACATCATTCATATGTACTAATGTTAAAAAACGTGTTTAATATAAAAATTAATATTAGGTTTGTCACACAAATCAATAATACAAGCCAAACATAAGAATGCATATTCTGTAACTAATTTAAGGAACAAACTAAAAATACCAATCATAGAAGCTCATAAAGATTATCACACATTATTATTCATTTTCAAATATATAAATAATTTAAGTATTCCATTCAAAGGTAACAAATTAGCACTACTCAAAAATGCCGAATTAAACGCCGGGTTGAAACAAACTAAAAAGAACAATCATTTTGGAAACAATTCAATGGCAAAAACGCAGTCAAGCTCTGGAACTCACTGCCAGTCGAAATCAAACGTATTAAATCATTAGCCGCATTCAAAGCAAAACAAAAGCAATAATGATGTCAAGATTTGAATGCGCAACTTACCAACATGACAAATTACACACTAATGCAGAATTCATTTACCACAGGCCATATTAAATGACTCAATTTTCCTGACAGTCAGTTGGTAAATACGTAAAACATGTAAAATTTGAGCTTATAGTTATATTTTACATTTTGCACCTGTAATTTAGTTTTTGTACTGACGCATTTGCCCCCAACAGTGTATGTTTTTAACTATCACTGATTGAGCTTCTTAAAGGAAAACCGGATGATTGTGTAAACACGAGTTCAGAATAAAGAATGCTCTAAAATGTTGAAAACTACAAAAGCTTATTTTAAATCAAAGCTTAGATTAAATAATAACTACTTCGAATACTCAAATTTCGTTAAACTTTCAAAGCTGCGCGCGGCTCAATGAATCTACTAAGATTGGCAGCGGCGCCTTTTTGTCATGTGCGCGTGGCCGACAAATAAAAGGCGGTACCGTGATAACCATGATCATGAACTGCTGTGTTAGTTTCATGACGTCATATGATGTAAAGCCCATTTTTGTGACATCATGTGTTTAAGCAGTACTGTAACACCTATGGAAATGTGCTTGACGCGCAAGGGAAGACGCCTGCCATTGCACATACTGTGGTTCGTTTCTGACGTAAGCAAAAGCTGTGTTCGGTTGCCGTTAATTAACTTTCTAAGCTAATTATTCAAATATAAGGAACAATTGCTAACCTGTATAAGCAAGAAAATGTATATTTTGGACAGTAAATTAAAATGAGATTGAGTCTAAACAATCGTCCGGTCTTCCTTTAATATTCTCTTATGATTCTCAATTATTATGGCAAATAAAGAAGTTATTATACTATACTACAGTAGCCGAGTAAAATTAGATTTCCCAGGTACAATTATCACGTAGACTAGATCAACAAGTTCTTAGCATTAAGTACTGAAATCAATTCTTTAATTACCAGACCTGAAGCTCATCGCCTATTGAGAACTTAAAACTACTAACAGTTATTGATGAGTTATCTGTGTTGAACTACTTGAAACTTTGAATTAACAGATGTGGCCTTGGCTTACTGAGTTAAGCATTTGGCTATTTACAAAGGATTACGAAAAGAACGCAGCCAGCAGGGTGCATTAAAAGCGTATGCGTGCGCTGCATGCAACAATCGATCACCGATTACTAATGACCAAAGTTTCAATGCTTTTTTCTACAGCTGTCCCGATTGTTTAAATGATTTTTGCAAGGGCTATAGCATATGGCAGGCATTTGAATGTCCTTAATTGTCCTGGAATGCTAGTTTACCCAGATTCACATGGGTTAGCTAGATTCTCATCTCAAAAACTACAGTAACTAAGCGATATATTTTTAGGCAGGGGTGCCCTAACTGTCCTTGAATGCTAGTTCACCTAGATTCCCATAGCTAGATTCCCTTAGGGTTAGCTAGATTCTCATCTCAAAAACATCCGTAACTAAGCGAGATATTCTTAGGCAGGGGTACCTTAACTGTCTTTGAATGCTAGTTCACCTAGATTCCCATAGCTAGATTCCCTTAGGTTAACTAGATTCTCACCCGAAAACATCAGTAACTAAGCGAGATATTTTTAGGTAGGGCTGCCTTAATTGTCCTTGAATGCTAGTTCACCTAGATTCCCTTAGGTTAGCTAGATTCTCATCTCAAAAACATCCGTAACTAAGCGAGATATTTTTAGGCAGGGGTGCCTTAATTGTCCTTGAATGCTAGTTCACCTAGATTCCCTTAGGTTAGCTAGATTCTCATCCCAAAAACATCAGTAACTAAGCGAGATATTTTTTAGGCAGGGGTGCCTTAATTGTCCTTGAATGCTAGTTCATGTAGATTCCCATAGCTAGATTCCCTTAGGGTAGCTAGATTCTCATCTCAAAAACATCAGTAACTAAGCGAGATATTTTTTAGACAGGAGTACCACCGAGCAGCTGGTATTATTACAACGCGCCTAGATTATTGCAATTCTCTTCTATTTGTAATCATAACCTTGATAAGTTGCAACGTGTACAAAATGCTGCAGCACACTTTGTATCCAAAACAAAGAGATTCGATCATGTGACACCAATTTTGTTTGATCTTCACTGGTTTCCTGTTAAATACAGAATAGCTTTTAAAATTTTATTTGTTTGCTTATAAATATGTGCATGAGCTGGGTCCCCACTATCTTCAAGAGTTAATTTCGAGGTATATTCCACAACGTAGTTTGCGCTCAGCGAATTCAATGAACTTAGTCCAACCTAGAATAAAACTAGTCACTTGTGGCGGACGGTCATTCTCATCTGCGCTCCTCTATTTTGGGATCAAACAGCTATTCACATACAACAGTCAGAGTCAGTCAGTATCAATTTTTAAAATAATCCCGTAAAACCTTTTTATTCGAAAAAAAGTTTAATCTGTAATTACAAAATAAAATCAATTGAAATTGAATTTTCATTATGTCTTACATTTTATCTGTAGAATTGTGTTGTATGTATTATTTAACTATTGTTTTACTTTTATTGTAGCGTATAATTTTTAAGTCCATTCGTGATATATTTTTGCTCACGCTTTTTATCTATTATTGACTGTAAAGCCCTAGAACATTTCTTGGATTCGAGACAAATAAATAAATAAATAATAATAATAATTATTATTATTACCTAGCTGGTCATACAGATCATACTGAAGATTGCATGTTGGCGGGCCGCATGGAATAGAGAAACAATTGGCTTTTGTGCTGCTTCTGCATTTAGGTATATAGGGTCGGCTACATTGTATGCCCTGTAATAATTTTTAGGGTCGCTACATTGTGTGCCCCAACCAAGATGTCATCGAGGCGGTCAGTAAATGGATGGATGACTTGTCTGTTAAATACTGGCTCTATGCAGTTTCATTCACTGCAGAACTACTCATTCTGCCCGTTTACCTTGTTGACAGAGGATATAGCTAAAACACTTCTGCTGGTTCAACGGCTCATCTTAAAGGAATATTCTTGATGATGAGCCAGATTCTGGTCTCATCGCAACCATCTATATTAAATGTTTTATTATTTGGTCGTAGGAAAGAAAGATTTTATTGAATGTCTGCATTATAACTGGAGCTTGCAACAAGAGCACGTGACTGTATATGTGTCTCACTGTAAACTTCCTACAACCACCGCCAGGTATCGCTAATGTGACTAATTCCCACATCTACATCAAATTTTTAGTCACTTGATGTAATCGCTCGTATATCACCGTAATCGTAATCACTCCGCGTGCAATATAGAAGCAGCTGCGGCACTAAACCTGCTCCAAGTCCAACGAGGAATAGAGGTATTAATGGAGATCATTTGACTCCCAGGGCACATGTAATGATCACTGCTAAAATAGGCAGTTAAGCCATATTCAGCCAAAGATTGTGGTCAATGGTCACTAAAGAGCAGAATGCGTTCTGTTTGGGTAATGGTCGCAGTATTTTTCTCGATATTGGTTATATGTGAAAAATTAAGATGATCACCCCCCCCCCCAACTTGGAACTTATTCACACTCGAGCAGAATGTACGGTAACGGATTATGTTGCAGATATGGCAAGGTTAAATCCAGTATATGCACAATAACGTCTTGTTAAGCCTAACTGCAGTAACTAGTTTGTACTGCCAAATATTTTGCACATTTCAGACTTGCAGTTGCTGGACGCAACGCAACAGCCGACCTGCATACTCTATATCATTGCAGCAGAGTGTGAACATACCTTTAGTATTTTAAAACAGATTATACTGTGTTATTATTAATGGATTAAAAGGTTCACGAAAATGAACAAATGAACAAAGAAATATAATCAGTGTATTTTAAAAAGGAAAGAAACATTAAAGAGATGGGTATATGATTATACTGAATCAATAAGTTGCAATAAAAAAAGTTTTTGAGCTTTTGGCATTGTGTTGCAGATGCACTTGTATAGTTTAATTTTTATGCACTTGTCAAATAACCTACTATAATACAGTAAGAAACACTGAATACAATTAAATTTATATCATCGGGGAGGGTGGTGGACCCGTACAGGGCCCGAAATAACCTCTAAGGCCGGCTAGGATCAAGGCAAAGAATAAAAGCCTAATTTACTCGTACATGCCAAAGTTTCACAAAACTACGGCTCTGTGTTATTCGCAAAACTAACAATTGGCATTGAGCGCTACAAGTGAGAACTTTGTCTATATAATCGTTGGTTTTTATCGGATTGAACAATGTTTTTCTTGCAGACACACAAGATGTGTAACAACACGCTTTCAGGCTTGGCATTGAAACTTTGTATGGCTTCCATTACAAATCAAACACAATGAATCGAGCAAAGAAAACTGGAGAGAAGACAAACGTTCTGTGCAAACAGAAAACGCAGCGTTAGAGCTGAGTTTTTGGAAAATCGGAAATAAAATGGAGGAAACCGCGATTCACACTCGCCCTATTTCGTTTCCAGGAACATTTTTGGTAGGTGTTCGGGTGATTACAATGAAGGTTTTACTGCCGACTGTAAACAAAAGAAAAAAGATACAAACACTTTTTTCACACGAATAATGACTGTTAATACTCCACTTTAAAAGTTTATACAGTCAGGTAGAGCAACAACGACATCTTTGTTAAAGTCTGCGGTCTGACCCGTTCGCGGTATTGAACCCACAACCTCACACAGCATTAAAGTTTTCGATTAGACCATACCGCATGGTATATAAATTATTCTTATTCTTATTCTTATTCTTATTCTTATTCTTATTCTTATTCTTATTCTTATTCTTATTCTTATTCTTATTCTTATTCTTATTCTTATTCTTATTCTTATTCTTATTCTTATTCTTATTCTTATTCTTATTTTATTTTTTTTTTTTTTTTTTTTTTTTTTTTTTTATTATTATTATTATTATTATTATTATTATTATTATTATTATTATTATTATTATTATTATTATTATTATTATTATTATTATTATTATTATTATTATTATTATTATTATTATTATTCATTAATACATGTCATTCCATTCAGTTTAACTGATTCTGCGAGTTTATACAAAATTCATATTCATTCTCAGTCGGATATCTAATAAATAGAATAATCTTCAGCCAGAGAGACTGATTTTGAGCCATTTTAAATTACTCCCAAACATTTTTCGGCTCTGTTATATGCTTTATCTTTTCCGTGCCCCCACATGGGCAAAATACTTGTAGTCAAAAACGTGAAAGTGACGCATTTTTTGCAATTTCAAAACTTCTACACTTAGGTGGGTAAAGATAGCTTCAAATAATGGGGTAACTGTAATAAATTAAAATAGAATTTTTCCCTTCAGATTCTATTAGAACATGGTTTCAAGTACGTGGGTATTAACACAAAATCGGCTATTATACTTTTGAGATATGCGCATAAATCCAAGATGGCGCTTACTGGGGTAAAATCAGTTATATCTCCTAAATTATCGAGCCTAGGTAAAATATCTATTATTGACTGATAGGACAGTGCACCCGAGGATTGCAAAAATGTTGTCGTTTTGGATTTATGGATTTATGCGTATATCTCAAAAGTATCAAAGCTGATTTTGGTTGATTTTTTTGCTGTCGGCACCTGAAACCATGTTGTAACAGGATCTAAAGAAAAAAATCCCATTGCAATTTATTTTACGTTGTTTTACGTTATCTTTACCACACAGCTTACCCCCTAACTGTCTGTTCTTTTGCTTAGGGCCTAATGCTATTGTGTGTTAAAACTAACTCACTCCTGTGCCTAATAATCACTTCATTTGTTCACAGGTGAAATTGGTGAAGCAAATCAAACACACATCAATGCAGACATTAACATCCATTTTTGATCGTTACTGTCATTGTCCTAAATGCTTGTTGGTCAGTAAGGCAACTGAACTAACAGGCTAACAGAGTAACAGACGAAAACGGCATTATATTATAGATATTTTAGGAGATGTAATAATTATTCACCTAGCAATGACATCACTAGCTATCACTGTGAATAAACACTGTGTTTTATATCTGTAAAGCTTATGTATCAGAACTTTTTTTTGCGTAAATACTTACCTTTTGGATGTGAAAATCACATGACTTAAAATGTTCACACATTGACTAAAATCATGAATTTTAAAATAACAAAATTCAGTATTTGGGTTGCTAGTTATAGCATTTATACGATTTCTCACAGCAGGATAATATGATTCGTATTGATAGTCGAAGCATGAATATAAATTAGCTACCGAGTGTGTCCTAAGTCACTATACACTTTGATTTATAATTTTCTATTTAGAATTTTCCCCAATCTCAACAAGCTGTTATATGAATCAGACGGGTCCTTTGGCCATTCTTTTCAATTTTCATTTGTTTTTTGACTGGAATTCGGTTGCTATGGTGACGACCGTAACGTTAGAAATAAGGTGCAAAGTCAGCCTAGCATGAGGTCTTTCGATCACCAACAGAGGGTGGAAATTCAGAGCACCATATGAACCACACTTTTCTCTCACAATTAACAAGTTTTTCGACAAGGTACAGCCCTTCCTCAGTACTCAAGAGCTGTGAGAGACTTTGTCAATGCAAGATGTCCTACTTGCCACTTGGAATGGTCTCTAAAGTTCTGGAGGTCCCAACGGAAGGTAGCAAAGCCTGCTAGTGCACTAGTTTTTTTTTCAGATTTTGGTCTAACTTAACTGAAAATTATAAATGTTATAAAAGATATAAAAGTTATAAAGTTATAAAAGTTTTAGTTCGTTTGTGCCAATTTTCAAACATTTGTTTTGCTTTGTTTGTTAAAAAATATAGAAAATGTGAAGTGTATAGTGACTTATCATCATCTTATGCCCGCTACGTCTTTTGCTGACAATGGGACTGCGGAAATTAAAATAAAAGAATTCCGCCCTCAAGACAGGAAAACACAGCAGTAATCCAACAAAAACTAGACACTGCTGTGCCTGTGTCTTGTCACCACCTTTTCCGTTATAAGTCCGTTAAAGGCACGGACTTATGAGACACCCTGTATAAAAAACATCTTTGCTTAGTATAAACCCCTTTTCTTCCGAAACTTTGTTTCGTTTTAGAACAATGATAGAACGTCCCTGTCATGTCATAACACAATTTAGAATGCCAACGTATCTCCCGGCATTTTTTGCAGGTTCTTCTATTTTAGAATTCATTATTTCAGTCACTGTTTTAATTTCTCAAACTAATTCAGTTTCTTTATTACACCTAAAGATAAGCAAATCAACTGCCAATTGTTTTGATCTTCATAGATGAAAAACATGGTGAAAATCCCGTTTGTAAAGTTGCTAGCTATTATATTGCTAAACAGTAAACCGGTATACCCGCGTAAACTTCAGTACAAGTACAGGGGAGCAGCAGATAGTACCTGGGGTGAAAAATATGGCAAGGAAGAATGCGAACAAGAGAAAGAATGCTTAGAAGATTGTTTTGCAAGCATTGCTGCTTACTATAACGAGCAGATAGGCAACAATCTAAAAATAGGAATGGAACAAAATCTCACAAAAACCTGGTTTCGGTTTGGAAACGGAATGAAAGGCTACGACTTAGGAAATTTACCACATGAGACTCGTAACTTTGATGGCAATTCCGGGAATTTTTCTAGCGTATACCACAGGCACAGTATTCGTGCCGTCTTTCGAGAGGAGCTTCCATACGTTTCAAGGATTGTTTTTCCGCGCCGCAATGTCTGTAAGCCAGAAAAGAAACCAAAAAGGCCAACAAAATTCTTTATTCTGTTTGGAGAACAAAGTGCGAGGTATGCATTACCCAGGGAGCTGAAATTTCTAGATGAAAGGGGAAACAAAGTTGATCACGTGGCAGTGAGAAAGAACAGAGAAACTGAAGTAAGTTTTCTGCCACCCGTGAAGTTCAATGGACTTACATTTGAAGACTGCTACACTGACATGCCGAAAGCTACATATGACATTACCCTATGTGAAATCCCCAGTCCAACCCCAATATGTTTCAATATATATGTGTGTGATGGTTAGAATGATGTTATGGCTATACAATAAAACTATCTTGTGATACCGAGAACAGTTGGCATGGCTTTTATTATGCTGCTGTTGCCTGGAAGAAGTGATTCTAAAACCTGATTAAATCTTTATGTTTTACTACTCTCTTAGGCGCTACTGCCTTTTTTACTAATGGACCTATTGACGCAATGTTAGGTAAAAGCAGTGATATGGTATATCACCTGATGTGCTGAAAACGGGGTAATCTTGTTGCAAATGTCTGTCAGTTTTATCACAAATTACTGGCATGCATACAATGAATAAGCCACTGTCAGGATGAGTGACTTCAAATAGTTACTCTTCAGTAAATTTATTATAGAGTGTGAACCATGAGTTAAACAGTAACGTTATTTGCAGTCATGCAGTAATGTCACGTACCTAATTCTATTCATAAACGTCATTCTATTCATAACAAATGTCATTGATTGACTGAATCAACATGTAACAAGAGTACTAGCAGCAATTATTGCAATTATGTAGAAATTGCGTGCTTTCATTGTGGCAAAACAAAGAAAACAACGTAGAATATGGCAGAAGTAATAATGTGTGTTGATCACGTTGATGATAGCCATGACAACAATGATGACGGCGGTAATGATGGTGATGATAATGATGATGACTATGACGACGATGACGACGACGATGATGATAATGATGATGAAAACGACGACGATTATGATAATGATAATGATGATGAGGAGGAGGAGGAGGATGACACTATGAAATATTAATTGCCATTTTCACCATGAATCTCATGCGAGTGGTAGAAAGTAAAAAATGTGGTACAAAGTAATTTTTCCAATTTATTTTCATTAATTAATTATTTATTTTCAAAAAATTTAAGGAACGTAATAATGATTATACGCGCCATCTTGGATTGTAATATGGGTGCAGTTAAAATCCATTACTTCGCCTTAAATATCCAGGTTTCCTAGGAAGAGAATTAGTGGTCCAATCACAACATATATTTCCTCCAACATCAGTCGATTAATAATTTATGGCACTTAATGTTTGAGTGAGAGAGCCATTTTAAGTCTGAAGGTAGCCGATATGTGCAAGCCAAAAACTCTTTAGAATACTATTCACAGTTCGGCCATTCACGGGAATGAAGAAGTCTTGACTATAATTCTAGCACCTTCTACTAGGCCTTGCTAGCAGTGATTTAGGGGTTTCATAAATTCCGCAAAGAGGACAGCGCAGTGAGCACAATAAATTTTCGCTTCTTGAGAAGCAAAGTAAGAAATAATTGTCAAAGGCATCTCTACTAGATTATACATACAGTAAGCTCAAGGTGACATGTTTCATCAATACACAACAGCACAAAAGGTAACCGTATAGAATGAGAAATAGATACAAAACATGAATGTTGAACCAGCAGCTGGCATGTAGAATGACGTAAATCGATACTACGCAAAGTTCAATGTCGTCAAAACTTCGTTGCTTGCTGTTATTGTAACCACGTAACCAACTCTTGTTGAAACCATTGACTTACTGTTGTTGAAACCTGGTGATTTACTATTGTTGAAATATGTGATATATGTTGTTAAAACCAAGTGACTCATTATTGTTAAAACTCTGTGATTAACTGTTGTCAAAATCCTGTGACTTGCTGTTGTTGGAACATGGCTTACGCTTGTAAAAATCACCTGACGTAGTTAAAACATGACTTATGCTTGCCAAAACAAACGCAAAAAATGATAAAATGTTTGAAGTGTCCAATAGTGTAAAGCTACTTAAAATGCAGTAGCATTATTATACATGACGAACTCATTCTTTATTATAAGAAACCGTTAATTAATCGTCCTTTGAGCTTTTGTTGTTCTTTGCCAAGTAAAATACACGTGCGGTTTTACACACAAGACTTTTACTCACATCAAAATCATCACATCTAACTAATGAATTGCTTGACAATAGAGATACTCAAGTTTTAAGTTTTTAGCCACATTTAGCTAAAAATACAACCCTAGTCTTAACCCTATTGATGGTGACATTGATTGTGTTGTTCAATTCAAATATTTAGTTTAATTAACTATACAATGGTATCGTAAGAAAAGCTTGAAATTAAACTCACCATAGGAAATATCACTGATCAGCGGAAAAGCAAACGTACGCGACCTAATAAGAGTAGGTGACACTTTCTCCCTAGATGTAGATGTCCACTCGTGATAGCTCTTGGAAAACTGCTTCATTGATAAGATGTCAACCATAAACGACGTCTTAGACATAACACATCTAACTTAAGTTTAGGGGGTTCACCTGACAAATTTCATTTGGTATAGAACTTAGGCGAACTAGTGTTTTCGCGGCACACGTTACTTAAGTTTAATAGGTTCACTTGATAGATCAGACGGGTCTTATGAAAAAGTATTTTCAAAACGATTCCCGCTTTTTATTTGATAGTTCAACACTAATCAACCATAAATTCTGCTACAAACAAGCACCACTTCCGCATAATTCAACTTAAATAAATCAGCCAGTATAAGTCAGTTACAACTCTTCCACAGAACAGAATTTCAGGGTGATTCCTGTTTCCCGTTTAGCTCACATTTAATTAATCTCTCAGCAATTAGCTCACAGTAATTAATCTTTGACACCATGAACACACGAAGTAAAATGTGCAATGTTGAAATTTGTGCAGGTCAATGGTAGCCACTTCTTGAATATCTGACTTGAATTTCTAATTAACAACAAGTAATAATACAAAAAAGCGTCAACTTTCTGGACATGAACCCCCAACCTATTTCAATCTTGCAGTGCATCACCAAAACCCAGCTAGCTAAGCGCGAATAGTTAACGTTCTTATAATTTGTATTGTAAGATTATGGCAGCTGGGGTCGAGAGTTCGCGTCTTGCCAAAACAGATTTCTTTTTGTCATTTTTAACCGTACAAACTTGGCAATTTTTTTGTTTTAGCACTAACAAGCTTAGTGTTTTTTTTCAAATATTAAAGAATATTATATAAGGAATTACGACACACTGAATTACTTTGTGAATCTACCTATGTAGTTAGACACTATTATGTACCAACAAATGCATATTTCGAATTTTTTTCTTATAAAATTCAAAATAGTTGCAGGACCAGAATATAGCTAATTGCTAAAGATAATTCCCTGGGATGAAATATCCAGTCGGCAGAACTGTCTTATCTATATCAGGGCCGGTTTCACAAAGCCGTTATTAAGTTAATGACGTCGTTATTACATTAACTATTAACCCTGGAGACAGTCTTCCTTAACAAGAGAAATACCCAAGAGCGGTATAGTAGTTGAAACCATGCAGAAACGATTTCCTGGCGGTCACGTATCAATTTACTAGACAAACCCAGCATTGCATAAATTGAGTTAATTGTTTCCTTGATAAATCTGAAGCATGGGAAACACATGGAGAACGCACGTGCGGGATCAGAAGTGAATGTAAACTTCGAATAATGAATGATGCTTTATTTCTACCTAACCTATAATATAACCAATAATAATGAATAATGAATAACATTCTATTTCAGGCAGAGGCTATTTAGCTATTAACCAATACAGTTCATACATACGTGAGCGTCAATTTTACGCATGTGCCCCATGAACTACTTTTTCCTATACAACTACACTTTTTTAAAGGCGGCTCAGAATTTCGCTACGCATTTCGTACGCTCTTCAACTTTTCGGGAAGATGGAGCATAAGTGAAAAATTTATAAATTTTAATATTCCTAACTATGATATTATTACACGAAAGATAACATTATCCCTTATATATGGGCTGGCAGAACTACCTAATCATATAATTAATAAATTGTACGTTTCCTCTGCATATCACAAAACAGTCATATGGAACAAAGATATAGAACAAACTTTGTTTTGCACTGTGAGACCAACATCTTTTACCATTTCAAAGGTGACCTTTATTGGGTTTTATGTCTCCATGTATTGTATTTTTAGTGATCCGTCTTGTGTATTTATGTTTTGTGTCTGAGTGGGTATGTATGTATATATGTAAGTTTTTTATTATTCTCCATCATAATTTTATAGTATAGGTTGGTGTTTCTTATTTTTGAATAATGCTATGTACTTTTAAATGTATGAAATAAATTTGAAAAAATCAAAAACAAGTAATAATAATAATCCGAAATTGCTTATGCACCACAGCGGCGTTGTGTATTGCATCATAGACACCTTGACCTACATTTTAATTTCCATCTCCCAGGTAGGCTCATCCACTCAACGATAATTACTGAATAATTCTCCCACTGTATGTACAATGCTCTAGTCATGAAGACCGCGTCAATCAATTACTGCATAGAAGGCTGATACTTATCAACTTCCAACACGCATGCCTGAGGAGAGCTGCTTAGCAAATGATTAAACGAATATTAACTTATTTTAATTAATTAATTTAATTACGAGAATTACTGAGTAGCTAAATGCTGCACTTAGCAGATCTTGACACCTATAATTCTCAAATGTTTCGTTCTTTTCTCAAGTTTCGCATTTACCCTATATAGATTGACTAATCGAATTTCTAAAGTAAACAGAAATGGCTGAAAAAGTAGGCGTGGTTTAGAACACAATAATAACCGCAATGCAGAACACTACTAGGCTAACAGCTTTGTTCAAATGGTGAAAAATATACATTAATGCTCCTTAGAAACTTTTTACTACAAAGCTTTTAAGAATTACTAACGATTAAAACATAAAGCAATTTACAGAGTTATCGATGTCGCTGGAAAAAGGTAAATTTATTGATAGAATAGCAATAAATGAGTTTTTGTTAGGAATGTTCGTGAGCATGCGCGCCAGTGTCGTACGCATTGTTTCTAACCGACCAATCAACGAATGACATCCGTCGTCTTGTCCAAAATCACCCAATTGCCTGCTGCCGCTAGATGTGAAAACTCACCCTCTCTCCACCCACTACTAAAGCAGGAACGTAATTTTTGTGCGCAAATGGTTTAGGTACTTTTAACGTTGCAGTGTTTTCTCTGTAGTGTAGAATTTTTACATATAATGTACCACTAAGTATTGTTAAAACTGCTTTACTAGGCGTTTGGTATAATTTTGTAAAGTATTGTAGTATCGAAAACAATGCTTTATTATGTTTATCATCATAGACGCAAAGCAATATTGTGATTAGTATAATCACGTATTGGGTGGGGCGGTAATTGGGCGTGCCCCACCTTTTTTTGCCTTGCTATATTGAATGTATTGTCATTTTAATAAATGACCTCAATTAAAATGACCTCATTTTATCAACTAATTTGATCAACTAATTATCAACATTCTTGGTTCTTTTGCAAAAAAAACTAGCCAGGTTCAGCCAATTTTACCTTTATGAACATTAGCTTACAAAAAAGAATGGTGGTTCATTATTATTATTATTATTATTATTATTATTATTATTATTATTATTATTATTATTATTATTATTATTATTATTATTATTATTATTAGCCGTTCATATTTTAATTTTCCTAATTAGAATAGACCAGATTCGGCAATGATAAATCAGATTCAAAAAACTTTTTTATCAAACTTAACTAAGCAGGCTTTCTTACGTGCAGCTAGTCAGGTATTTGACCTAATCAGCAGACCTCTAATTGAAACGTGCTGCACTTTCCATGTGCATTGTTATAAATTATTTCTATCGCGTCCCGAATCAGCTTTTTCAGTAGTCACCCATTCACTAACTGACTAGTCTCAGCGTTGCGTGACTAAAGCACGCATCTTGACCACTTAGGCAAAATGACACTGAAGCACATAATAAACAACATTCTATATATAGATCCTACATAATTATGCGATGTACGTATCCTGATACTCTATTTTTATATCCAATGCCCTGTATTTATTCTGTGACTGCAGTCTAGTCACGGCTCAGCTGCAAGGTGAACATGAACATGAAGCTCGTACATTCTGCCTCATTAACTTGCAATAATTACAATAATTACTACCTACGATAACTTGACTGTGATCGCATTTTCCAACAGCTTAATTTTGGCGCTTAGTTACGGCGTCCTTGGCAAGTCGTCGTCATATGTACGACAAAAGCACGAATTGCTGGGTGGAAACATACAGTTGACTGGAGGCCGAGAGAATAAAACTAAAATTCAAGAGCACATAGTAAGTCTTGACCTTTTGTGATTAGTTTTCACATGTAGGCCTACTCAAGATCTGGCAAACAATGAATTCAATCTATGCGTCGTTGGGCCAAGCATTGCAGTTGTTTTTAATATATTTAATAGCGGTGCATTTAATAGCTCGAGGTTTATAATAAATATATATGTATGTGTAACTATGTGTACGTTATGTGTATGTGAAACTATGTGTATGTTATGTGTATGTGTACGTTATGTGTATATGTAACAATGTGTATGTTATGTCCATGAACTTGATTCAGAATAAAGCGCTAATTCAGTCAAATCATGCCATGCGTGTCACTTGCCAAAATTACTTTTCCTTTTAAGAGTTTTTTTAATGTGAACTTGAATATATTTCTTTACCTGTCCATTCGAATTCCACATTTAGACCTAGGCTCAATAAAAGATATAGAAATATGTTTAAACATACGAAAGAGTTAATAGTTTTTAGGGTTTTACGATAACCTATAAGAAAGGAATTCTGTGAAATTATAGCTTTTCGTGCTATAGGAATAGACGCGGCTATTGAAGTCGAATTTGTGAATGTCAATCGACCCACTTGAAAAACACCCTCTAAGAAACTGATTCTTTTAAATACGTTCAGTTACAATGTAGATATTTCATAAAAAGATGTACTTAAAATATGTCAACAAGACAGTTACATTTGAGACGTTTTCTTAATTTTCGGAACGTTAAACTTGGTAAAATTTTTAAATTTTTTTTTAGGTTTTTGGTTGTTTTTAAGAAAGAAAACCCCACAAAACACAGTTCTGGCACGGCGTCAGAATCTAGAAAGTTTAAAAAAAACTTCGTACAATCGGTAAAGTGAATTTGTGGAAAATGAGGCATTTCAAACTCATTTTCGCGATTTTGCAAATTGGCACTAGCTGTGAAAATCAAAAATTAGAAGCAACTTTGCGCTAGGTGTTGCTAAGAAACCACGAGAAAACAAAAGAACGTGTAACAAACTGGTAATACTGTTCGCGAAAGCACTAAAACTGTCATCAAAAAATAATCATGGCACAGTCGCCACACTAAAATCACACGCACTGAATGCACCAAAATTTGAACTAGCCACCAGCAGAGGATAGCCACGCGAATATTTCACAGTTTACAATGAAGCCGCGTGCTTCATCATATCTCAGTGTTTACTATGAAGCCATTGATGTTAAACGCTGGATGGAGGCGTCTCAGTAAAGACGGGTAGATCTCGTCGGCTGATTAGAAGAGCTCTGAGACGTGTTCATTCATCAAGACAGGTTGTAAGCTTTTAAACCAGACCACATCTCCAAATCTGTGCCGAGTGATCCGGCGACAGAGGGCGCAGCTATGCATGGAGACGCTTTAGGAGAGCTAAGAACGAACGGACATATAGATCGATGAATGTACTGACAGATTAAAAGACATTGTTCGCACAATGAAGAATGATGTGAATGAACAGACAGAGAGACAGACAAAAAATCAG
>JAQGDQ010000349.1:187996-250736 GCA_030141605.1 Tubiluchus corallicola
TTTTTAACTCATTGAATAAAAGAGGCAGTGAAACCAGATTATTGCTATCATATTTGTGTGAGAAATCATGCTCCCGGAAACTTGCTTGCCTTACGAGTTAAATCTCTTACTATAGTTACACGAAGCCTTGTGAATGTTACCAATGTAGAAAAGGCGTTTCTGTGAAATGTGTCACACAAGAATTGATACGAGCAGAAACTTTATAAATGAGACTGTTAAATAAAAGTTTTGCTCTAAACGCGTATAAGAGAATTCCACAAAAGAGATAGCGTTGTTATTAACGGTTTTACGAAAGAAATGAATTGCAAGAAATTGTTTGTTATTACAGGCAGAGAGGCGTTTCGGTAACTCACACTATGGAAGCCATACAAATGTGGCTTTTGGTATAATAGTTTAAGCCTTGCCTTCTTATACATAAACCCATGCAAGAGCAAGGCCTTAAGTGGCGTTTATCTGGCATCCGGAATGCGTATGCGTTATCCGGATGTGGAATATATAAAATCGGTTTATGTTGTTTTCAATGCACCCGTTTATCAGACCTGGAATATGCGTTATTTTCTTTCAGCAGCTACTTCCTATTGGCATTTAATACGCAGTTATTCCACAGGTGGATAACGTATAACGCACACACATTGTGGATACCCAGGTAAACGCCACTTTATAAAGGCAATTTATGTAAAAAAAGATTTTTTATAATTACTAGTGCAACACAGCTACGTAAACACTAATGAAGGAGGAAAACTATTTATGTGCAACATATTTTTGAAAATGTTTACTGATTAGATTATTCGTCCTCACTCGTACAGAATACCATGAAGGAAAAATCCACAAAACAGAACAGAAGGAATTGAAATGGAATTAAACAACGCAAACAACAAAGCAGAAGTAAAGCAAACAAAACAGAAATTAACGAGACAAAACAGAAATGAAGCAAACAAAACAGAAATGAACGAGACAAAACAGAAATGAAGCAAATAAAACAGAAATGAAGCAAACAAAACAGAAATGAAGCAAACAAAACAGAAATGCAGCAAATAAAACAGAAATCAAGCAAACAAAACAGAAATGAAATAAACAAAACAGAAATGAACGAGGCAAAACAGAAATGAAACAAATAAAACAGAAATGAAATAAACAAAACAGAAATGAAATAAACAAAACAGAAATGAACGAGACAACACAGAAATGAACGTGACAAAACAGAAATGAAGCAAACAAAACAGAAATGAACGAGACAAAACAGAAATGAAGCAAACAAAACAGAAATGCAGCAAACAAAATAGTAATGAAGTAAACAAAACAGAAATGAACGAGACAAAACAGAAATGAACGATACAACACAGAAATGAACGAGACAAAACAGAAATGAAATAAACAAAACAGAAATGAACGAGACAAAACAGAAATGAAATAAACAAAACAGAAATGAACGAGACAAAACAGAAATGAAGGAATCAAACAATAAGTGAACGAGACAAACAGAAATGAATTTAACAAAATAGAAATAAATGTATTCCACAAAATTAGTCATAAAGCATCGCAAGTGCTAAGCGCATAGTTCACGGATGCTTTTTGTACGTGGTGTTCTGCCAATTTTTGTAAAAAAATAACAGGCGAAAGGAGCACTTTGGCAGTTTTTAGTCCTGCACCTGTCCAGGGTCAAAATACTATTTTCTTGTCCCCTACCCATAAAGTTTCATTGAAATCTGTTTTTGTGTAATAGGCTTACTGCTGTAACAGACAAAAATAAACAAACAGACAAACAAACAGGGTTGAAGCATAATTTCGTTGGCAGAGATAAAAATAACCAAAGTATTTCTTTTAACTTATCACCATTTGTGTCGTTTCTTCCAACTTTTTCTTACGCTATTACGCCTGCGTCAGTTTTACCCATATTAGGCTATCATTATATTTATGATCAAAAGTGGTTTTGGATGCTTTCGCTTTAACAATAAAAGCGATTGATCCACATTGTTGTATAGCTTACTTCATCCTCTGTCCCAAGAGCTACGAAACTGCCTTCATACCTTCCAATAAGTGCCACACAGACGTATTATGTATAAGGTTGTATGAACAAAAATCTGTTTGTCAAGTTTACAATCGTTTTGCCCCTTTCATTTCTCTTTTTCGTGGTCATAACTGTTTTGCGCCGTCTCGCTAATTTCTGTTTTGTTTGCTGCATTTCTATTTTATTTCATTCATTTCTGCACTGTTTGCTTCATTTGTATTTTGTTCGCTTCACTTCTGTTTTGTCCCGTTCACTTGTACTTATTGTTTGATTCCTTCATTTCTTTATTGTCTTCTTCATTTCAGATTTGCTTCTTTAATTTTTCTATAGTGTGTTCTTCATTTCAGATTTTATTCCTTCATTTCTCTATTGTCTTCATTTCAGATCTGATTCCTTCATTTCTCTATTGTCTTCTTCATTTCAGATTTGATTCCTTCATTTCTCTATTGTCTTCTTCATTTCAGATTTGATTCCTTCATTTCTCTATTGTCTTCTTCATTTCAGATTTGATTCCTTCATTTCTCTATTGTCTTCATTTCAGATTTTATTCCTTCATTTGCGCCATACACTCGCACAAAGAGTTAGAGAGCGCCCTCACAGTATATATATATATATATATATATATATATATATATATATATATAGGCATTAAGAAATTTGGGGAGAAAAGCAGAAAATTTGTGTAGGTTTTCAAAGCAAATTTTGATAATGGAAGCTTATGTTTGCCTCTGAATTTCCTCCCTGTTTTCTTTATGCGAGATTGAATAAATTGTCTTCATTTGACGTTTTTTTGATTTCGTGGAACTTGTTTCTATGATTGCTAGTAGACTTATTGAAAGACTCATCTAAGAATATCTTGTGTAGAGCTAAGCCACATGTCAAGAAGTAAGTCAGCACACGGCGCCCATACAGACGTGCGACTTCTTGAACAATAATTAATTTCATTACAGTTAATAGTTGTGTGATAATAAATTGAAGATATTTCAGCAGGCGGCGCTGAAATGTGGGAGGGAATTCAAAGGACCTGCCGCCTCTAAACCCTGTGGTTTGATAATGGTCTTTTGATTGTTTACATCTTTTGATGTAGTTGTAGAATTTTTTCGAATATATCCAGAAATGTCCTAAGTTGCCGCATAAGACATTTTATGAACAAAACAAAGTACATAACCAAATAAATCTAAATAATCTATACGTTTTTACTTTGCGTAATAAACCATCCAGGCATTTAGTTTGCTTTGTTCCTCAGCAATATGCAAGCAAACGTTTCCAACTTTTAGAAAGCCTTGTAAATAGCACGATTTTTTGCAATCAAAGTCAATATGTCTATTTTGCAAGGGAAGCCATGGAACAAAATGACTGCATTGCTTGCGCAGGGATTTTTGCACGCAACTACAGTGTATACAGCGTATCATCAACGTTTTCAAATTGAAAAACAAATACTATACTATATTGTTCGCCTGTCTCAGATGACGTTCGTCACATTGACTAGAAACTTCGTATAAATATTTTGGCTTTTGTACTGTCGCGAGGTACTCAAGGATTCGTTATATACTTTTGCAGCCTGCTGCCTACTGCACGACTTTTGCACTCATTAAGTGACGTTTGCTTAGCATCCGGAATACCTTATACGTTATGCTTATCCACCTGTAGAATTGTTGCGTATAAAAAATCAAATGGAAATAGCTGCAGAAAAAATAACGCATAACTCAGGTCTGATAAAACGGGTGCATAGAAAACAATATAAACCGATTTTATCTATTCCACATCAGCATAACGCATGCGCATTCTGGATTCTAGCTAAACGGCACTTTAATCAGGTCAAGTACAGCGTTTGTAATAATAAAGCAAGTGACTACATAACGTAAGTTACTTTTTCGTCTCGTGAAAAATTCGTGGGGCAAAAAACGTAAATCACGTTTCATCATAACCATAGATACAAAAAAGTAAAAAGCAAAATACTTAATAGAAAACCAATATATTGATGTGTTTAAAAGTTGAGTTTAGGCTCTACGTTACTTTTTGTTATTGTAGGACGTTTGTTGTAAGGGCTCGATTCCACTGACTGACTGACAGTCAGTATGGATCCGATTCCACTAACTGACAGTCAGTATGGACTAGATTTCAATGACTGAGAGTCAGTATGGACTCGACTGCACCTCAAGTGCTTGCCACTATATGCCATAATTGTCTTTCTAGGGCAAAGGAGTTAAACAGACAGTAACTTTTGTCATGTTTTTGCAGTTATAGTGCAAGTTTGAATATGTGTTTTATTTTATTTTTTATTTTTGTTTCATAGTAATGTTAAACGACTGGTCTTTCCTGGACATAAGATTGTGTCTCAACATAATCTTTGTCAATGAACTACTACTACAGTACAGTGTTTTAATCTTTTCTCGTCTCTTAGATGCTTCGGATTTTGCTGTCATTTAAGAACCATCACCCACGAAGTCTAAAGACGTTAGCTACAATATTACTTAGAAGTTTCAATACAATTGGAACCGTCAAAAATACTGTTTCCACCTGCCCTCAGAATGGATGATAAATAGTTATTGTATTTCATCTGTTTTGTCTGTTCACAGTCCTCAATGGATTTAATTCACAGGAAATTAATTATAACTGAAACAGCTGCTACAGGCAGCAAAAAATCAAAATGTCTTTTGGCTGTAAAGTTAATAAGCCCAGTCTTGGATGGTGAATAGATCGAACATTGTGGGCAGTTTCCGGGCAGTTTATCTACCATTGTAACTTAATTAGTTTACTTGATTAGTTAGCTAGTCAGTCTGTCTGCGGTCGGTCGGTCAGTCAGTCAGTCAGTCAGTCAGTCAGTCAGTCAGTCAGTCAGTCAGTCAGTCAGTCAGTCAGTCAGTCAGTCAGTCAGTCAGTCAGTCAGTCAGTCAGTCAGTCAGTCAGTCAGTTTGTTAGATAAGTAGCTGGTTGGTTGGTTGGTTGGTTGGTTGGTTGGTTAGTTAGTTTAGTTGGTTGGTTGGTTGGTTGGTTGGTTGGTTAGTTAGTTAGTTAGTTAGTTAGTTAGTTAGTTTGTTAGTTAGTTAGTTAGTTAGTTAGTTAGTTAGTTAGTTAGTTAGTTAGTGCTTTCAGTTGTTTTTCTCATTAACGGAAGACCTACAAAACACCCGAACGTGACTAAGACCTCTGGCAGTTTAGTGCTTGATTTTACAAGATTACATAGATTCCGGTCCAGCTGCAACTATACATATTAGTAGGCTACCGTTCAATACTAGACTATAGTTTGCACAAATCTCGGGTATCACTCGACGCATAAAATCCCGATTAAACCCTCTTGGCGATTACCCCCCCCCCCCCCCATGTGATTTTCAGATCAGTAGTTCTTGAAGTAAATATCATAATAAATCTTTGTATTATCATAAATTATAAACAACAACAATGATAGAGCTCCTCTATTTGCAGAGAAAAATTCTACTAATATACACACTTGCATATTTAATATTGCGACTACAAACTGCAATAGCAAAGACCTAAACAAAATAATTTAAACAAGAAAACAAAACATAATTAAAAAATCACCTAAATTTACAATGATTGGACGATTAATAAGAAATAATACTGTACAAATTACATGCAGATAATAATATTATGTTGACGTGTTACGTTGCGGGTTTGTAGCAATGAAGTAAAATAGCTTCTTAAAAAATCTTTTACACTCTCCTTCCTGATGAAAAGAGCAAGATTATCCTCTACTACTTATTTATTAAAAGGGTGTTTTATACAGTAGGGACAGAAGGAATTTGCCCTGAAAATGTTCGAAGATGCCCTAGCTTGAGTGATGTGCAAATAAGGGCAAACGACAAGCCACACAATTATAGAGGATATAGACTGACAAAAGTTTTTGAAAAACCAAATACTCATCCCTATATAATGATTAAGTTTTATCTTTCTTAATATAAACATAATACTGTAGCTGCAATAGTATGAATACATAAATGCACAAAGTTCAAATAGTAATATATTTTGCAAGGAAAACATCATGAAATCTAACAAGTTGTTTTCACTGAGCAAACATGTTAATATTCATATATGCTTTTTCTAATGTTTTATAACATTATTAGTACATTGATGATGATACACTTAAAAAGTGCATAAGGGACTTATGTGGTTTAGTGAATTTTATAACACGTACTATTATTAATTTTAGAATTATTAAAAGTTAAAAACAATTTGACGTACAAGAAACAAATAGGAGTCAGTAAAAAGAGATGTTATATTATATAAGCATTTTTTGAATATTGAAATAGTACATTTGCCGTGGAAGGTATTATTTCCCTGAAAATAATCAGGTTTTACCCTGAAAATATAACAACTCACTGGACCTATGGGAGCTGCCTGCCTACCACCTAAACCCCACCTCCCGCCACCCTGACTCGAACAACCATACTCATTACAGGGTACCTAGCTACTATGACTACTGTATCTCATTAACCGTTACGGCGACATGATATCTGGTAGAATTTGAGCCTTGTTGTTTTCCTCGAGAAAGTCCTTCGAAATTTCTGCATAAAATTGGCGAGCAAAAAATATCAATATCTAATTTTCATTAAAAACAACGTGTACTTTTAGATAGCAAGACAAAATTAAAACTATGATGATTTGCGCGTCTATGAAATTTTAACTGCTAAATGCTACCATCATAGCATCCATTTAACAATAAAACGGACAAGCTCTTATAACATTAGAAAGTTTACACCGGTCATCAAAGCATCTGCCGTGTTTTACTGGCATCTAAAAAGACATCTCATGCCTTTAACTGCATCACTATATTCCAGGCAATTGCGTTTGCACAGCATGATAGAAACTAGTAAAGCATACAATAAACCTAAGCTTTATACTCCTCTACTTTATAGCTCTTATAGTTGAGGCAAGATGGCGTACAAACACATACTCGAACGTCATCGAAATATCTCTGCTAGTTTATCTCATATGCTATAATAATATAGCTTCCGGTTCTATATGAATTATATACAATTATACGTATTATATACAATAATTTCTGTACATTGATTTTCTGAAATTTGTTCGTGTTTCTCCTTTTCTAAATTTCGACTGCTAGTGTGTGTTTCATACACATTAAACACATATATATATATATATATATATATATATATAAAGACATTTATATATGCAGTTTGTATACAGCATATATATATATATATATATGCTGTATACAAACTGCATATATAAATGTCTTTATTTGGTAATAAAATAATGATAGCATACATTATAATGTCATTCACTGTGTTACCTGCAATGCTGGGCTACACTTCTAATAGGTTTATGCGTCAACTAAGAGTGCAGTAGGAGTGCATAAAAACCAAGTAATAAAGTAAAAAATGACGTAAGCTACAGAAATGCACATATCCAAGAATCAAAACACACTTTTACAAATACAATCATTCAAGCAACTCGAGTATAACATTATACAGGTAATACACACGTATTTTGACATGAGCACAAAACACATCACACAGTACAATTAGACATTCGAACGGTACAATAATTTCTGTACATTAATTTTCTGAAATTTGTTCGTGTTTCTCCTTTTTTAAATTTCGACTGCTAGTGTGTGTTTCATACACATTAAGCGCACCCTTACTGTTGAGTCATGAGTTTCTGTTTGCAAAGTGTCTTTTCTTGAAATATTTATACAGCAGGTTGCCCAAACAACTCGAACAAACTAATAGACAATTAGACAGTAATGATAGAAATTGTTACACCCCCCTACCCCTAAATATTTGAATCCATGCACTGAGAAATGGCGTGACTACTGATAGTGTAACAATGTGTAACGTAAATCCAAGCCACTTTCTTAGGCAAACAGAAACCAGTAGCATGATAAGATTGGGCATTTGATCAACTCTCAGTGCAAGTATACAGCATAAGCCCATACTTCAGAGATAACTTCTCTCTTGCTAACATAACAAATCTCATAACAGATGGCGCTAATGTATCATAATTACATTTTCTTGTGCTCGGCCTGCCTCATGTTCACATTAGTCAGGTTATCTTTGTATGTATAAAGGATAAAGCAAAGAATCAGTCATTTTATTCTTAGCTCTTAAGAGGTGACTGTCTAACATACGACATAATGCATTCATTTGTTGTATTCCTGAGTGCAAATTAGATCCATGTACATACATTTCAGTTCCATTCACTTTTCTTGAAGGTTGCATAACTTGCTTAAAAGCGCATTTATATATAACCTCAAATAAGTGAACTGCTTCGCCACACGATTTAATTTCGAATAAGTTAGGATTCATAATAATAACAAAAACTATAGCAATTGTTATTCAGTTGGAAGTACAAATTTCTCGTCCGAATGTTTTGTTTACGTTTTGCCCCAAGACTGCTGAAACAACTGTTATCTAAAGTGACAGAGAAGAATTAAGAATAGAAGAGCACAGCAAAGATAGGACAGAGAGAGAGAGAAAGAAAGAGAGAGAGAGAGAAAGAGAGAGAAAGAAAGAAAGAAAGAAAGGGAAAAAGGAAGGAGAGGGAACGAAAAGAGAGAGAGGGTGGGAATAGAGGGAGACATAGAAACAGTGAGGAAAAAGAGAAGAGGAGAGAAAGCTGTGAATAGTGGGGGAAAATAGAGGGAACGAAGAAATAGAGTGTGAGAGGAAATAGAATAAAGGAGAAGAGAACGAAGAATGATGAAGAGAAGAGAATGAGCCGAGGGGTTTGTAGAATGAGAGAAATAGTCGAAGAGAAAAAGAGGAAAGAAAAGGAACGTGAAAATTTGGAAAAGAAAAGCAAAGAAAACATTACTGTGCACAATATTCATGTTCTGAGGTATTTTTTCAGTGTGAAGTCTTATACTTCAGTGAAATTCAAAGTAACTCGCACGTAGCACACAACCAAGTGAAGCCCAGCTGTGTGAAACAACCAAGCCAGTCTCGCACAGCAACATTCTGCTGCCATCTGTCAGTTGAGCGCGAAACTAATCAGGAATTCTGATTTCATTTTTGTTTTCAACCCCATAGGAAGTAAGTAAGTAAGTAAGTAAGTTATTTTATTTCAAACACGAGGTTCATAAACATAGTTACAATAAAAATTAAAATTTGCAAAAATTATAAGGTAAAAGTAATAGAATAAATGTTTACACAATAGAAATGTTAGCTAAACTGCAGCGAATCACCTGTAAAATGTTAATCACCAAAATCGCCAGTTACGTAATTCAGAAGTAACCTGAATATCTGAATTTCTTAAACAGCAAATAATATTATTATCATAATTAATCAATCATGTCCTAAGCGAATAACAACATTTTCGTAATAGAACGTCAAAATAATGAATATTTCGATCTATACTCATTTGCCGAGCACCACAACCAAACGGTAACTTAAACAGTTTTTTAATACAATCACTGTATGTAACCTTCAATTTCCGATATGAATATGTAAAATAATCCTGCCGGAGCGACGCTCCATACATATACATGTTTTAAAGTAGTACAAAATGTTTTAAACAATCGAACTCTTATTTCATCATTACATTTAGAAATATTTCTGATTAAAATATCAATTCTAGCACCTACTAAACATTTTGC
The DNA here is from genome assembly GCA_030141605.1 of Tubiluchus corallicola. Lineage (NCBI taxonomy): Eukaryota > Metazoa > Priapulida > Priapulimorpha > Priapulimorphida > Tubiluchidae > Tubiluchus > Tubiluchus corallicola. The sequence goes on from JAQGDQ010000349.1 coordinate 197,584, forward strand.
ATTACGTGTTTGAGATATAATGTGACCAAGATATTTTTCACTAGAAGCAGGTAACAATTTAGATGAAGAACAGTAAATACTGCCTCAAAACGGTTTTCCCGACAACGGGAAGTGTGAGTCAAGTGAGTCGGAGTCCAGAAGCTATGAGCAGAATACAGCAGGGCGGAAAACAAAATAAAAAAGAAAGAGCACGATAGTTGATCTTCTTTGACAGTGAAATAAATGAAGAATATAACGAATACAGTTGCAATAATAATAATAATAATAATAATAATAATAGTAATAATAATAATAATAATAATAATAATAATAATAATAATAATAATAATAATAATAATAATAATAATAATAATAATAATAATAATAATAATAATAATAATAATAATAATAATAATAATAATAATAATAATAATAATAATAATAATAATAATAATAATAATAATAATAATAATAATAATAATAATAATAATAATAATAATAATTTCAAACTTACGTCTAGAGTTTATTTAACGCACAGGAAAACACTGTTTTCATAAATAAAGCTTAAAAAACTCATCTTGCAATTTTGCATCCCAGGCTTACATACTGTCTTACTGCACACAGAGCTTGCGTTATCAGCAACGTTTTAAAACATGAAATTCAAACACCCGCGATAATCGTTAGTTGCAGATGTACGTTTGAAATCAACTTAGATGGCATTGCAAAGGTTTGAAAAGTTAATGAGAGCATTCGCAGCGCACACTAGCTAAACAAAATAATTAATTAGTTTATATCTTGTCAATAAGATTAAAAATCATTATGGTGAGTCATATGTCGCGAAGTTCATCTCATAATTACTCATTAACAGCCTTAACATAAGCTTAAATTTAACTCGACTTATCTCCTATTTAGGCTTGATATAACATTGAAATAGCTTAAACTTCCTTCTAATCTTATTGTACTTATTTGCTTCTGAATGACCTATTACATTAATAGTGTTCCAGTTTTCTGTATTTAAGCTGTGTAAGACAGGTCTACATTGAACATTTAGGCCTGTAGGTGATCCAAGCTAATTGTTCCGCTGTGTTTAGGTATATATTAATATAGTAATATTTAGTAAGTTAGTAATATAATTGCTCGTGACTTGTTAATAATTATGTTATTTGATTCTGTGATTGTACAGACATAATGTATCTTTTTCTTAGGTGAAAGTTTTATGGTTCGTGCCGATGGTATGCTTTTGGTATGCATTTGAACTGTTTCTTATTTGCATTTTTGTCAGTCAGTCATATTATGTGTTTGATATTTTTGACGTCATGATAAATACTGCTTCTTTTTCAGTGACTGTTTCTGCCAGTGTAAACACACTTGTTTGAAATGTTTGTGAAAAACTCCTTTTTCTAGCAACCGTGATATTTTATTTTTTCACCCAACTTTACCTTTTTGTTATGCTCTGAAGAGTTGTTTAACGTTAATGTATGGCAAATGTGATTGTTAATCTTATTTTCTTTTGTTTTTATTTTCATGCAGTTAATAGTGCCAGCAATGATTCATCTTAAAAACCTACGACTTTACAGGACCTGGAAGAAAACCATAATATAGTTCAGTGTTCTTTAAAAGCTAACAGGCTTAATAATTGTGGGCAAGTATTATCTTGGTGCTTGCTCTCCCCCTGAAGTTGTTTCGGTGACTTCAGTTTTCCTTGAGTCTTTTGTCTTAGCTGCGCTTAAAACATTATCCTGCAAACTCATCAGGATATCACAAAACAATAACCTAACCCTTGCCCACACTGGGAAGGTGACATTTTACCAGTTCGTGCGGACTTTTTTAAATATTTTAAATTACTAAAAATTTTCTTGTTCAGTTTCATAAGCCTTTCAAGCAGGTAAGTGCATTACCAACTAATATAGCTTTATGTGGAAAGTTTTTTGGGACACATTTTAAAATTGATTTGTCTTCCCCTTTAATTTTCGTCAAACTTTTGCAAACCGTGCACAGCAGTATAAAGACGCCTCGTTTGAGAAATAGCAAACACTTTAAAAACGCATTTTCTTAAGAGACAATATGAGAGAATTAAGATTACCAGTTTTAAAACGTTTTTAGCAATACGCACTCTGCAAACCGGATCCCAGTACTGCTATTATTTAATGAAAATATTTGTGGCAGGACCAGAATCTCTTCAGATTAATAGATAATCCTAAGTTGAAACATTACATAATACAATAATCTTTATTTAAAGTAGGTTTTTGGAAGAACAGTTAACATAAGTTCAAAGAGCTTTTTGGCGACCGTAAATAATAACAACACTATAACTACTTGACAATTATTACCTAAATACCACGCCCCAGACAGGGCAACTGCAGATACCATTTTAAAGTCTTTGTTATTACTCGGCCACAGTATCGAACTCACGACCGAAAGCGGGCATTGGATTGTGTATATGCTCTCCCTCAACGACCTAGAAGCGCTTTACTACCCATTTACAAACCAGGCTCGATATTACTTAACTTCGGACGTAAAACGCATACAACGATTATTCAACTTTTCTTCTCACCCTCTTCGCATTTTATGAAAGATTTTTCCTGTAAGCAGATTTATTTATTTTATTGTTCCTACGCAAAGCATGCAAAAGGTCAAAAGTCACAAGCGATGCACGTTGGAACTATGTAGGACCTCTATGCGACACAATTATATTTCATTTGGGGAGTTCGTCAACATCAATAGACTGTTTTCTTCACAATATTAGATAAAAAAACGCCATTTCAAAATTTTTCTGATTCTGACTGAAAACTGATCTTTGAAAATGGTAATTGTCTTCGCAGACTCACGCGCAGCAATAATTGCTGAAATTTTCGAAATGGCGACTTAGATTTTTTTGAATCAGAGGCTGTGATTTTCCTGCTGCTTTAATTTGAAGCAGCGGAAAATTTACAACAGAGGCTGAGTTTGTGATGTAATTTTCCTGTGATAATTTAGACGGCACAAAAAAATAACGACTCTGCTTTTGTGGAACAGAAAAGATGAAACAAAATGAAAAACATTGTTAACAGACAAAATTAAAGTTTAAGTATTGAGTGGTTTTAGTACAGTCTTTTGTAAATTTCACAAAAAGTAAAAAACAAGTGCAGTTTATCACAGTAGCTGGACCAGGCACAGCAGCGATAGGAACTGTTGCAACAACAACAACGACAACGACAACGACAACGGCAACGACAACGACAACGACAACGACAACGACAACGACAACGACAACAACAATAGCAGCAGCTTTAGTAGCAGAAAAATAGCAACAATAGCAACAGTAACAACAATAAAGACAGTTTCAATAGCAGACACGAAAGCTGTAGTAGTGGCAACAGTAACAACAATAACAAAACAAAAGCAGCTTCAATAGCAGTCACGGTAGCATTTGCAGTGGCGACAGTAATAACAATAACAAATGAAAGCCGTTCTGTAGCACTCACGGTAGCATTAGTATTGGCAACAGTAACAACTATAACAAAAGAAAAGCAGTTTCTGCAGCAGTCACGGTAGCATTAGCAGTGGCGGCAGTAACAAGAATAATAAAAGAAAAGCAGTTTCAGTAGCAGTCACGGTAGTATTAGCAGTGTCAACAGTAACAAGAATAATAAAAGAAAAGCAGTTTCAGTAGCAGTCACGGTAGTATTAGCAGTGGCAACAGTAACAACAATAATAAAAGAAAAGCAGTTTCTGCAGCAGTCACGGTAGCATTAGCAGTGGCGGCAGTAACAACAATAATAAAAGAAAAGCAGTTTCTGCAGCAGTCACGGTAGTATTAGCAGTGGCAACAGTAACAACATTAACAAAACAAAAGCAGTACTGTAGCTGTCAGGGTAACAGCAGTGGCAACAATAACAACAATAAAGCAGCAGCAACTACAACAGCAAGAAAATCAGCAGCAATAGGAGAAACAGTAGAAACAATAGACCAATGAAAATGTGTAGCAGCATCAGCAGCATTAGTAGTAGCAACAAGAATGGAGAACAGCAACAGCAGTGGTAATTGCAACAATAGCAACGGGAACAGGCGCAAAAGCAGCAGAAACAACAACAACAGCAGCAACAGTAGCAACAGGAACAAATGCAACGAATTAGTTGGTTACTGCAGCATCAATGTTTATTTTGAAACATGCTGTAGATTACCAAGCAAAAACGACACACCACAAATTAACAGCTAGTCTATCTTTTAAAAGTTCACGTGAAGGTAATTTTTGTAAAAGCAGCAATCATAACTTATTTAAGCACCTGTACCTATATCAGTCGCTCTTCATTAATTATGTAAAAACAATGGGTTACTTATTTGTCTTTCATCACAGGAGTGCATGAAGGTACGACGTAATGAAATGGAGTAGACAAGAATTAATAACATTTTCCCCTCACATTAGGTGTAACTTATTCTTAAGAAACTGCAACTCTAAGAGAAACCAGTAAGAATAGCGTACTGATTTTAACTTTTTTTCCTTACCGAAGTGTTCATGATTACAAATAATCACCGAGTTTTTCATTTCCATTCTATAATCTAAAGCCATTATTTACCTTACAAAAACGGATGATTTGACCACTGTGAATCTTAGCGACATCTGGTGACAAATTGTTTTCTCTAATGCAAAAACTACCACCTTGTCACGTGTAGCCTTTGCAAAATCAGCAAAGCCCCGAGGAAAGCAATGGCACAATAACACCAAACCAGGGGTAAGAAGATTTCCCGTAATCAAGAAATCAAATTTTGCAAAAATTCGCCGTTACGAAAGCAAATAAAATTTTCATTCCAACGGGCAGAGAATTTAGCCTACAGTCTAGGCTAGGGGATTTTAGAGACAGAAGTGTTTGCTCTGATGATTGCACTGCAGAAAATAATTATTATTGCAGCAAGAAGGAAGAATGGTGAAAAATTTATTATTGTAGCACGCGACATTGTAACATCACGTAATGCGGAAGCCGATTAGCTTGCTCTTGCTGACAGAAGCCGCTAACATAACAGTAGCCCTGGTCGTTTCCACTGTCGCTGTCGTTTGCAACGTTGTCGTCATCATCATCATTACCATCAAAATCAAAGTCATGTTCTACAAGAACACCTGGGTCACTTGGACACATACGCCATTTAAGACACAAGAATTCAAAACTTGTAAAGAGTAGGACATTTAGCCATGTGCAGTATACTTCTCTTTGTCCAACGTTTTCGATTCTTTCTCACAGGTAGCCTCAACTGACGAACCGCAACTCGCCTTTTGGTTAACCCAGGCGAAAGGGCATGACAAATAAAATCATTCCAATGCATCACGAGTAACGATAAAGGCTGTTGAAAAATTTGCACAAAAACTGGAAAACAATTCCACAACAACTAACATTTTTTTATAGTTTCCGAGAAGCTTGACGGCAATCTGATCTGCGCATGCGTCCCTTCGTCTATGCCCTTCGGTTGCTGATAGCCTAAGGTCAGTGAAACCCTTAATCCGCTGGCAACGACCATGTAAAGATAGTTAGTAGCTGTCTGAAGGAAACTTACTTGATGATAGTAAATCTTATGAAATAAGCTTACGCTTAGAACTAAGTTGCTTGCTTTAACACGATGTGATAAACATTTGTTCATTAAAATTGAATAAATTTGCCAACTTTATTAAAAATTAATTGGAGTGACCAATTTTATTAATTTGTTAATTCTGCTCATTAAACTTATAAGTATTGCTTAGCAAAAATTAGTTTGTTTTCGTTCTGTTCTGATGACGTCATGACGGAAGATGTGCATGATGATGTTCATGACGATGAATGATGATGTTCAGTATTGGTGAATATTGACTTAACAAATTAACATTAACTTAATGTAACATTAGGGAACATTAACTTAAATTAGATTGCTGGAAAATGTAAACATTGGATAAAAGGTAAAATATTTTATTAAATTAATTGCCAAAAACAACTTTCTGCACCAGATTTAGTGGGTCCTAATACTGTAGGATATGGATATGGGCTATTACTGTGTTGCCTTAATAAATTGTTTTTTACTTTATTATTCACTATACGAACAGTATTTGTGTTCTTCTTCATGTGTATGAGTCGATTTCGGCCAAATAACTGAATTATAATTCGGCTAAATTTATTTATTTATTGTACAAAAAGTACGTTAACACGAGGCAGTCGCACAATGCGTCAGTAACGTGTATTGTGTGACTGTGTTGTGTTAATGTACTTTTGTACTAATAAGATAATGATTCATTGAATTAATGCACAGGAATAAGAACAGACAACAACAAAATTACGTTTCCACTTTTTTGGTTCTCAACTAACATGCCATGTGGCTTTGAACACGTTTTTTAACGTGTTTTATTGATCATAATATAATAAAGATGTTTAATTCGTGGGGTAAGTCTTACTTGATAAATTCTAAATCTAAGAAAGTTCAAGATCAAATTACCTCTATCAATTTTATCAATTATCGTTACTGATACGTGCCTCTCGCATTAAAAATTCTTCTGATAACATAAATAATTCATTTAGTGGCCAAATTTGACTATGATAGCAATAATATAATCGATTAAAACGGCAACTGAAGCGACAGAATTAGCGCACAAAGTCGATGTGTGAAAGAAATGAATAAAACTCCCAAATGTGATTAGATTTCCTGCGAATCTGCTTTAGGTTTTTCAAGGAATTTATGAGCTCGAATAGAGGAGCATTTCTCCCGCTAATCTCCGTCAATGAGTATCTAATCTGCTGCAGCCGACTGAAGCGTTTTCTAAACCTGGCAACATTCACATTTATAACACGCTGAAGGCGGAAGTGCATTTTACAGCAAATAAAAATTTTACGTATATCAATGATTATTAGCAGTTGATCAGTTAGCCGGTCGGTCGATCGATCGATCGGTTCGTCGCTAAGTCAGTCACTTTGCCAGTTAAGTAAGTTAGTTAGTCAGTCAGTCAATCAATTAGTGAGTGAGTGAGTGAGTGAGTCAGTCAGTCGGACAGTTAGTCAACTTTCCTTCAAGTAGTAAATCCAACTTCCATGCCCTAAGATCTCTCATAATATCATAGTAGTTCTATCTTCTATCAGTATCTTCTATTTGCCTTTTAAATTGATTTTTGCAATCTTATCTTATGACAATAAAATAAAGATATAAACTTATGCAGTATACGTTTAATGGTCTAAATAAAACACCAGCTCCAAACCTTCTACGTGTTTACCATAAGTCGAAAGCCATCTCGTGCATGGACCCGCCATCGTCACCATGGCACAATCTTGTTACCAAGCGAAGCGTGACGGTCAAAGGAAGAAAATATCCAATGAATCTACACAGCGGCTTATCTGCTATTCCTAAACGAGGCAATTTCCCGAAAGCAGGGAAAATTTGAATTTTTGAACTTTGCGCTGAATTTTGTTTAAGAATGTTGCGCGCTTCTTTCCTATTAACTCTCTTTAATACGATGGTGGTATTTGCGGTGTTTGAAAAACGATAATTTCAAATGCAAATTGGACGGGATGTTTAAAAAGACCGATAAAGGAGACGAGTTTCCGATTTTCTTTTCGTAAAGTTGTGATTGGCGACCATAAATTAACCTGTTATAATCCTGCTTATACTGCCGAGTAAAATTCATCTAAATTGCCTTATAAATAAGATAATTATAAGATCGACAAATCTCTATTTTAATCCTAAATTGATGATGGGGAGCTGCATATTTATCCTTTTATGGAAATACACACAAGCAAAACGATTCAAATTAACACGCTCCATCACTTGCTCAACAACTAAATGGTTACTTTGTCACTACAAGGTGTGAAGTTGAATGATGTAAAGCAATCAAATCTAAGAATTTTGTTTTTTAATAAAGCACTGTAGTACTAACGGAATCATTTAAGACCTGCTCGAATGACGTGCGTGAAGACATTCAAGTCAAAGAATCTTTTATGTGTGATCAAAGCGCATGTAGTGATAATGGAAAAATATCAATGCAACTGAGGAGCCAGCAGCCATTAAAACTCTTCCGTAAGTACTACAGTGTTTTGATTATAAGTAAAATTCTTTAATTTGAGTGTCTTCTTACTATTCAACTTTGCACCTGGTGTAATGAGCAACTGTGGGAACCGAAGTTTTCATTTGTAAAAGATGAATATGTAGAATCACAAAAGACTGAATTCATCAGTCTTGCAGATGATGACCATAATGATGATCATGCAGGTCAGCTTTGAAACAGTCTGCTTGTGTTTATTTTCACAAAAGGATGAATTCACTTTTTTGTGATTCTACATATTCATCTTTTACAAATGAAAACTTTGGTTTTCACAGTTGCTCATTACACCAGGTGCAAAGTTGAATAGTAGGAAAACATTCAAATTAAAGAATTTTACTTATAATCAAAACACTGTAGTATTTATGGAAAAGTTTTAATGGCTGCTGGTCTTGCAGATGCAGATGATGACCATAATGATGATCATGCAAGTCAACTTTGAAACAATCTGCTTGTGTTTATTTTCACAAAAGGATGAATTCAGTTTTTTGTGATTCTACATATTCATCTTTTCCAAATGAAAAATTCGGTTCCCATAGTTAGTGACATCCAAACCAATAGTCGATATTTGAGGGGGTGACAAATTAGAAGAGTTGTTGTACCAAATTGGATAAAATGTCAACAAGAACTTGAGATTTTCATCCATGGACTTCCATGCAGGCAATATTTTACGAGTCGACTGCCTCGGTAAGTGATAAAAGTCACTAAAAGCAACAAGCCACAGGGAATGGGAAACCTAGTGACAATGTACGTCGTCATTCCTCTTGGAACTATTTGTTTCCGTCCGAAGAGTTTCCGCTACACCTCCAAGGCTTGATGCACACGTATTATATAAGTTTATTGATGAAGACAAGTGGCAGATAATACAATGCAATAAAATGTATATACAATACAATACAATACAACACAATACAATACAATACAATACAATACAATACAGTACAATACAATACAGTACAATACAGTACAGTACAGTACAGCACAGCACAGCACAGCACAGCACAGCACAGCACAGCACAGCACAGCACAGCACAGCACAGCACAGCACAGCACAGCACAGCACAGTACAGTACAGTACAATACAATACAATACAATACAATACAATACAATACAATACAATACAATACAATACAATACAATACAATACAATACAATACAATACAATACAATATAACACAACACAATATACAAAGACAATAAACCTAAATGATTGGTTTGGCATCATCGTACGATAACATTTTGTATACAATAGCATAAAAACAGTACATTTAAGGAAAAAAGAATAAGATTATAAATAAATAACCCGAATGGCTGAGCACAATAATTATGAGTTAATACGTGAATTTTAAAGTTAATTGCACTATTAAACAGATATTCAATTATCCGGGCCTTATTCTTGTTTCATAACTTCTTTTTATTAATTTTGCTACTAACATCCTCAAGAAACTTATAGTCTCAAAAAGCTCCTTGAGTTTATGCAAATCAATAAACCAGAATTATTAGTCCTTTGACTCTCTATCCAATGACCTTTAACCTTATACACAAGTGTGCAAAAAAACGTTTCTCTTTTCGCAAAGCGAGTTTCTCCTACGTAGTTTGTATACACGGTTCAACTGTACCTGCCTTTCATTTGGCTTATGAACACGCATTGTGTTTCAAAAACTATGTAGTGTGGGCAAACCAAACTTGCTTTTTGTATAATATGGATACTAGAAAGGCCATGTTGACCTCTGCACGTCCAATAACCTCTAAACTTATGCAAAGGTGCGCAAAAACAGCTGTTGTCATGTTTTACAGCTATGCTTCGTTAATGCCATTTGCTTTCTAATTTTATCCGTTGTGTTACTAATGCGATTGCTAAAGATAGTAAATCAAGTTTGACTGAGTAAAACAATTATTGTTTCATAGCGATTTCAAAAATATCTGAAGCTCGCAATTCTTCTAAAATCTGCTGATATACTTAGCCCTTCATCTGATCGGTTTGGCTTCAAGCAAAAACATACAACTATACACGCAAACAATGCTTTAAGAGAAATCTATTCTAGTTTCTCTGATAGTGGCGGACAGTACACCCCATTATTTCTTAGATGTCACTAATGCCTGTAATGTATTTGAAAAGATAAACCACCTTTAGCAAACTCGAGCAGCGTGAAATGCCCAATTTGTTCTTACATTTATCCGAAACTGGTACCTGCCAGATGTTTTTACTGTGATTATCGGTGCTAGGCAGGGTGGGGTTTTCTTTCCCTACATATTCAGTGTGCACGCAGACGACCTCAGCTCAAAGCTGACTCTTTTGGGTCTAGGCTATGAGATTGGTAAAACCATTACTAATGATTTGTTTTATGCCAATTACACGGCACTCCTAATACCTTGTGATGCTGCTGTGCAATTACTAATTGACAGCTGTGCGAATTTTGCTAATTCTCATAATATCATGTTCAGCACAACCAAGACCAAATGCAGGCTTATAAATGGCAAATTCTGCATACCTTGGATTTGACACATATTCTGAAATAATGATTCTCCTCTTAAATTTCGTAATTATTATGATTATTTCAGGTTATGTACTTACTTCAGATTTGCGTGATGACGAGGATGTGAAACGCAGTTAAAAGTTCTTTATGCAAGGGCAAATACTTTATTGGTTCAGTTGGCTGAGTGTTGTGCAAATACAAAGATAACGTTGTTCAAATCGTATGCACGTGCCTGGTGGTGTAACTTCTAGTACAACTACACTTTCTTAAAGGTGGCTTATAATAATGCATTTCATAAGCTCTTGTTGTGAACTTGAACAAGTCCACAAGTCTCTGGTTGTATTGGTGTGTTTACGCATAATAGTTGGTCTGATTGGCCCTATTTTTTTGAAAGGTATGATTGGCGGATGAATACTTGATTGAGGGAAAACTTTTTCTAGATCGGTTTTGAGGCAGGTGTGGCTTTAACTTTAGAAAAAACAGGTTGTGTTACTGATTCTAACCAAAACTATGGAATTAAAATTCTAGAAATTTATCTTGGAGTTAAGGTGTTTTGTGATTAGGTTTTAAACTAGTATACTGAATTTCTGTGATAAAAGGAAATTCACGACAGCTCTTCGATTTTTGCAAAGATGTAATTTAAGTGAAAAATTTATCAGTTTTAACATTCCTAACTATGACGTCATTACAAGATAGTTCATTTGTATGTGAGCTGACATAACTACTCAATGGTATGATTGGCAAACTACATGTTTGCTGTCCGGATCATGAAACAAACAAGTGAAATTATTGGAAAAGATTATATTTAGCATTATGTAATAAAATCTTTAATGTTTTTAAAAATGTAATTTTTATTGCGTTGTATGCATTTAGGTGTTGTATATTTTATTTATCTGCCTTATGTATTTATATATTGTGTCTGGGAGTGTACGTAGATATTTTAAGTGGTTTCTATTGTAAATTCCATAGTAATCTGTATAGCTGAGTGTTTAAATGTTTTTATAAGGCTGCTTACCTTTTAAATGCGCGAACCAAATTTTAAACAAAAAAAATGAAAAACAAAAATGTTTCTACGTTTGCAAAGAAAATTTCTCCTACGTTCGAATTGTCTGTATACAAGGTTCAAGTGTGCCTGCCTTTCACATATTTTATGAACGTGCATTATACCTCAATCATTCTCTAGTGTGTGGAAAGCAAATTAGTTTTATGTTCAAACAGGATACTACATGAACTAGATGCTAAAAAAGTCATTTAATCTTGAGTACAGTCCAGTAAAACGTTTGACCTTCTGCACAGGTATCCACAATTTTTGTGTTTGTCTTTATACAAAGCAACCAGGTGCGTCTGCCTTTTATATACCTGCTTCAATCGATGCCATCTGTGAAAGTTGTAACTGTATATTTAGGTGCTGCCATCTATTGATTCGTTACTTTAACATTTACTAGTTCAATTCACCCCTTAATGCATTTGTATGGTCCAATGAATATTCAAACTCACTGTATCTCCCCTATTTTACTGTAATGGGATATGTGAAGCCATGTTTTTGCATAGTTCTTTACATATATAAACTGGCTAGATTCCACTTCTAGCCACTGTCTACTCATTCGTGATCACTGCAGGACACGCTGGTCCTCAGTGTAACAGTCATGTTACATATAACTATGTAGTGCAATAAAAGTGTTTTAGTTTGTGCAAATATTTAATCTTGTGTTTAGTTGTTTCTACCAGTGTTCAATTTCGACTTCACAAATATCTTTCACACCATCTATTCGTGACCATCACAAATTGTCTGAGCACTGAGCAGCCATTAACTGTGGTGTTTTCCTCATTCCCGTAAATAACGCCGGTCTTCTGATGTGATAAATTCCGTAACAACATCGGTTAATCATGCCCTTCGAGTCCTACTGTGATACAAAATTAAATTATGGTCTGCATCACGCTATGCCAATAATTCTGGGCTTCTCGATTACACTGTCATTCGATTGATGTAATCAGATTTGTCTAAAAGGTGTACAGGATGTATCTTGTGTGCGTGTTAGGTTTTATACACTTGCGTTTGAAAAAAATCAGGCACGCTATGGATAGTTTAATGAAAAAACAGGAAGCCTTGTACTTGTGGCATGTTGTATTTCGTTGTCAAATTTTCTTTTTTATTCTTTATTTGTTACTTATTACTTATTATATTAATAGCTACTTGCTGCTAAATTCGTGATAGTGTTCACTTCGTATAGATAATGATAAAAGTGATTTAATGCAAATGTCCTCTAATATGAGATATTCAATGGACAGAAGCTTCTTGACCAAGTTCATGTGCACACGCGCTCATTCGGTGTGTTAAATAGCAAAGGGCAGTGCGACAGAATCACTTTCAAAAAAGGTTTTCGCGCTCGTCACCCATCCATTTACTAGGCAGTTGCAGGTTCAATGCTGCTTAAGTTCGTTGCTAGACACATTACATGATTACGTAGCTGTTCCGTCCAAGTTAGAGATTATGGAAGAGTGATTTAGAAGCAAAGGATTTATTAGTTGTAACTCTTTTTTAAGAGTTGAAAAGCATGCATATGATTTAATCATAAGAAACTCCCATCAAGAACAAAGTTCCAACACGTTTATTGAAATGTTTACACTAAGGTCATAAATCATAATTTGATTGATTGTAATATTAATATTAATATTAGAAATAGTTTTTCTGGCGGTCCCCATCTAATTACTAATGCCTAGATTACTGATCGTGGTAGGCAGTCTTCAACCTCGTACGGTAAGTACATACTAACAAACGTGTTTAAAATTTGCAGATTCTATAAATAAAAAATAGTTGGACAAATTGTTTAACCGGGTCAGACTAAAAACGTAAGGCTTCGTATATCATTCAAATTGTTATTAGGTGTTTTGAGGTTTGTGCTTTCAGCTTTTCCCGCATTGTCAGCTGACGCGGACGTATTTATTTATTTGTTTATTCAACCATTGAGCAAAGTAAACTACAAAAGAGAAAGAAAAACTAGACATAAAAACATTCTTCATTGAAATAAAGTAACCACGCGTATGTGGTATAATGCTTCAAGCAAAAACCGCATACAACAGAGCAACATACATACATACCATAAAACTTAATATTATTACAGTTAGTCAGTCAGTCAGGCTTGCACTAAGTTATCTCGGTCGAGCCTGCGTTAAAATCTTTTGTGGACCAATTTAGCATTAATTTTAATAACTTCTACATCTTGTGACGCATTTAAAAACACGAACTTCTCATTAGAAGACATGTAATGAAAGTTAGGCCAAAAATCAGAAAAAATACAAAAACGTTCCTGTCTTATATGAGCGTAGAGTGGGGCATTCAGTAATTACATGTAATTCATCCTGTTGTTTGTTCAAACAACATTTTTTATATACTGGTTGTTTTTGCAGGTATTTTTTCGGTCTATGATATCTACTGATTTCAATTGCTAATTTATGAGAACTAATAGGAAATGTTGCTAAGTTAGTTTTGACATGTTTTAGAATACAAATCAACAAATAATTTTCCATCTTATCAGAATATTTAAAAAGTTTGTACGTTCTAAATTTCTTGTTATTTTCATTCGGTGTAACCCAGTTCATTTCCTGCTGCCAGTACTGTCTGTACCGAGATTCAAGTTTATCATTGAGGGCGTTGATAAATTTCTTTTTTTTTAAATGTAACTTGGCTTTCAAACATGCTCAGAACCCAAATCGAACAAAACGTACCCAGTATGACATCCCGCCCATACTTTCAAATTTTGGCGTAATTTTGGTCCGATTACGAAATGCAGCGCCTTTGAGGCTTTTGCAAGATAAAAGCTGCTTATTTAATCGGATCAAGCGACTCAATAACGGATTTAGTGTCGCTTCTCGTCGTGTTACAATGACCTAGCCAACTTCCCAAGGGCAATTAGGTTCATTTAAACAACCTCAGTAGCCACCAGCTTTATCGTGGAATAGATAATCATCAGTGCGACTGTGAAGAAACGAAGACCAAGTACTTTAATCACTTCTTAGGTCATTTACAACAGCACCCGAGTTCAACCACAAGAGCTTTGCAATCCAGGACCTCTGACGAAACAGCACCTAATTATAGAGAATTCTGCGGTATGCTAGGAGGGCAGCAGAAGCTGCCGATTAAACTTCATGTCGAGATAATTGCTAACAGATTCTGTTTACTTGCAACTACCCGTCCACTTTCGCTTATGACTGTCATCTCGATTTTCTTGCATCGCTGATTCACGGTTACATGTTATGGGCGGCCAAAGAAAAGGCTTCCCAGGAGTCATCCAAGCGTAGGAGTCAGAAGAGAGCAACTATACAGAGTCCTCTTCTGCAGCTTTGCACAGAGTCAGACATCATGCGTAATAGATTTCTTATGAATACTAGCATGACGTAGCAGCTTTGGAGGTTGTTAAACCGTATGTTGCAAAAGTCGTCTCGCGAAACACTTGGGGTTTAGATGAGTTATTAATCTCGGGTCACGAAACGCAAGTAATTGGATCGGTGAGAAACTGCTTCTGAACGATTTCATCTGCCATACTGCTTCTAGCGGTATTCTCTTGATGAAGAAAGATGTTTAATATTGTTTATGCACCGTAAACACACCTCAGCCAGTTTAGTGCTTTATTTCAGAGCATTTCTTTGATTGTTAGCTAGATTCTGGTCCCGGCACAACCATTACCGTTAGTAGACTGCTGTATGAATAACTGAACCCTTTTCATAATAAATAGCCATCAACACTTTTACATTTTCCCAAACATGAATATGTTTCCGCCTTTAAGGCGTCATCAGATCATCTACATTCTACAACAAGAGAAACAGTAATATTATTATCAAGTTAATCATAAAGGTCAAAAGGTCAAATCATTAAATTAGAAAACAATTCTCACCTTTAGTTATTAGCTTATATGATAGTTATTGTTTTTCTTGCTCCAAATGCTCTGATGATTACTTAAAAGACGTAAATATATTCCTGATTGGAGAAATATAAAAACTGTTGACGGTTATTTGTTATCTTAATCCTACCAAGAGCTACTACTAGAATACCTTTTCATGTCACATATGGATATGGAACGGGACGACTAGTATAATTAAGCGACAGTTATTAGTGATAATAATTGATGTGAAAATAATTACTTAGTGAAAATGATACTCTCTTTTTGGCACTGAGTTGCATCTTTATTTTGAAAAAATTTAACTTCCAGAGCACGCGTTTTGTTACAAAAATATGACGTAATACGTATGATATATAGTATTATGTAACTCATTACATGACGTATATGGCATGTGTAATGTGTGATGTATTTTTTGGGTTTGACTGAAAGTTTACTGCAATCCGATATGAGGAAATAATTGCCAACAGAAACCATAAAGAAGAACCTAATAAGAGCTGAAAAAGTGATGAAAAATTCGACACTTTGCAAAACTGCGAGGAGGAAAATATGAAACCGACTGAGATAAAGTGTAAAAGCTTTTGCAGTCAGGAATCAATGATGCTGTATGACACTTGCAACTACTCGTGGGATTTACAGCTGATTATAAATTTATAGCAGAGCATGTGTTAGTACTTCCAATATGGCTGCGGCAGGCCAGCCACTGAAGGCATCAAATAAATTGTCATTGACCTAATAATACTGTAAGAAGTATGGCTTGCAATTCTCTACCAAAAAGCGAATTCGGATCGAATCGGTGGCTTTCGAGCTCGAACCAAAACGAATTTCGAGATTTTCGAATCCGTATCAAATTTGAGTTCAGCTTTAAAGATTTTCAAATTAATTTTCGAATAGTTAATAAAAAGCGGTCTTACTAAGAAAAAAGATCATATTTCTTAAATTTGTTTTGCAATAAAAACACTAATATTTTGTTAAAAATTGTGCACAGAAATCGCAGCTAAATATTGCATGTTGTATTGAACGTTTTAATGATAAGGAAGTTAATTTTAGGTTAATCCATAATTTTAGGTTCGAATCGAACTAAAAAAACACGTTTGAATTCAATTCGAACGTTCGAGTTCGAACATTCGATGCTCAGGTACCAAGTAAAAACACCATTGTACACTTTAAGAAACTCGTCTTTAATAAATTTGATGAAGTGACTGAGCTTTAAAAATTGTTAAAAAGTTTGTCACTTTCATATTGCCCGCTCTTTTTAAGTAACTATTGCCTTAATTAACTGCCAATAACAATATTTTACAAACGCATTCAGATATCATTCTAAAATGTCTATACAACTGAATTTGAGGTTTTGCATGAACTGCAGGAAAAAGACTTTTCTAACCGACTATGCATCATTTGTGATGTTAACGTAATAAGGCAAGTAATACAAGTCACAAAATTCAAGAATAAACTACATAGCAATTCAAACCATATCTAATATCTTGCCAGCATCAGGCAGCATCGCATGATTATTGTTGCTTGGAGGCAGGGAGACCTTTGAAATGAAATTAGAGCAAATTATGCAGGTATATATATATATATTATTAATATTATATGAATTGATATATATAAATTATTGATATTATATGAATTGATTATTGCCTGCGTTAGTCATGGGACTGCTTATGATTTCCACTGCAGATGCTTATACTCCGATGAAAGATAATCCCATAAGTACTGAGATACATAAAACAAAAATAGAATAATCTCTCTCTCTCTCTCTCTCTCTCTCTCTCTCTCTCTCTCTCTCTCTCTCTCTCTCTCTCTCTCTCTCTCTCTGTCTCTCTGTCTGTCTGTCTGTCTGTCTGTCTCTCTCGCTCACTCTCTCTCTCTCTCTCTGTCCCTCTCTCTCTGTCTGTCTGTCTCTCTCTCTCTCTCTCTCTCTCTCTCTCTCTCTCTCTCTCTCTCTCTCTCTCTCTCTCTCTCTCTCCCACCTCCCCCTCTCTCTCTCTCCATCTCTCTTTCTCACCCCTTCTCTCATTCTCTCTCATTCGAAGACGCAACAATTTTCTGCTCGTTTTCAATAATTTGGTTATATTCATGTTCGCCGATGAAAGATACTTGAAATGTAAGGATTTCTTTAAAAAATTGGAAACCTCTTAGAAATGCGTAGTAGTTCAGATAAAACGTTTCTGATTTTTGCTGTTTTTTGTGCTTAGGCATTTACCATTTCCGGCAATATCAGTCTTCGAACGTTGGTTTTGTATGTCACAATTTTGCATTTTGCAGGCGTTTTGTCCTTTTCCACTTGTCGCTTTATTTTCGTTTCGTTTACTACAATTTCTGCTTTTCTCTGCGACCATTACCTGGGGGATAGTTTCACAGAATTGGCCGCGTTAGCTGACGTAAGTTTTCTTCCTTGTCAGTCAATTAGCTGCAACACTTAACTAACAGAAGGCGGACTTAGCAGGAAAGAAAATGGGATATCAGATTTTTATTTTTTAAAATCATCAAAAATCAATACTGTAAAAGGTGTAAACTGACAAAAAAGACGCGCGTCACCCCAAACAGGAATTGCACAAAATGAATTTTTACTGTTTAATAAACTAACTGTTCAATTTGAGAAATATTTAAAAATCTTTCTTAATACTAATATTAATCAACTTGGTGAGTAGCTTTATACCTGCAGAAACGTTGTGACATTAGAAGAATAATTTGATATTCACAATGAGTAACACGATGTATTTAGTAATCTGATGTTCAAACTGAATAATATGATACTCAAATTGAGTAGTTAGGTATTCAAATTATCGTGTAACACTATGTCTAAATAAAATAATTAAATGCTCAATCTAAGACCTACACAAATTATATAGCATTGTGTTCATTTTGAGCAATGCAGCTTCAATTCATTTTGAATTTATTATTAAACTCTTCACTTTGTCAAGATAGACTTTTGTTCTTTCGGCAACTTTATGCACATTTGTGAGGTTTGTACATAAGACTATTCAAGAAAAATACCTTGAATAGCGAAACTTCGAAGACTTGAGATTTGTGAGATTATTTGCGTAGGTAACATTGCCTTAAAAACGTTTCACAGGAACATGTTGCTAAATCCGCCATAGTTTCTGGATAACAGATGCTTGTGCCTCAGCGTTGTGTGTTTGTGTCATTCCATTAAAGAAAGCAGAAATTTCTCAATGAGTTGGAAGTGCTAGAAGAACGACATGAAAATCAATACCGATTCTACAATCTATGCAGCCTCAATGTACGGTTCACACTACACAGTAACAAGCATTGGTGTTCATTTCAACTTTAGTTTGTTTACCTTCCGTACCGAGTACTAGTAGGCTTATTGTGGTAGTAAAAACAAAAATGAACAAAAAGTAAAAAAGAGCCAAAGACAATGAGACCCCAAAAAAACAAAGTATTCATCGTAATAGTAACCAAATCATGCTTCAAATTCTGATGTTAGTATCTGTAAAGAAATTTGGCTATTTCGCCATCATCTGATGTCTAAAAGTGACACGGTTGTTAGACGATAACAATAATATTGAAAGAAGGGATTCTTCAAGATATTTTGGCAATGTATGTACTTTTCTCTACTGTACCACCATTACATTACAATCTAATAAATAAGACAGATTTAATCTGCAGTGAAAGAAACGTTTACTAGAGACAAAATCCCCTTACAAAGAAATATTGTGGCTCTAGCATATAGAATAAATAATAATTAATTCACACAAGTATTAAAAATAGGTATCGCAACAATGTTACATATAGTGGTACTAATAACTCTTTACAGAATTGTTACTAGATTTCATTTAGACAATAAATGATTCCTAGTCTAAAAGGTTGATTCCAGAAAAGCTACAATAATCTTGCATAATTTGATATCTTGACCACTCATTATAAAGACAAATTTACCATTGTTATTTTGTCTGCAATGTGAAAAAACTTAAATTACCTAAATTGTAACTGAATCATATTGATAATACTTGATAATTATTTCTTAATTTTTATAAAATATCATGATAATGCTATTCACGAAAATCTAGTTAGCACACTTCCAACAAGTTACATACATTTTGATTGCAGTGACTTTCTTAGGCTGTGTTACACAGAGAAAGATGTTAAGGATCAAGCCGTAGTCCATAATCCGTAAGCCATAAGGTATCTTTCATATTCGCAATACGTAGAATAAAATTAATGGCCAAATTCATTTCGCAATAAGCCGCCTCAGGAACTGCTCAAACGGCTTGTGAGGAGCCTACCGCGGATTATGGCTGACGGCTTACGCAGGCCAACCGCGGTAGGCGGAAGGCAAATGGATTATCTGTGTGACAGGGACAATTGGTTAACGTGCGTTAGTTTTTCATGAAGCGGCTTTTTCTCCTTATGGCTTACCACCTCACGTATTACGTCCAGTTCTATGTAGTACGGGCCTTAAAGTGGTCGCAATTTTTGAATTTAATTATTTTGTAAAGTAAACCAGATTGTCGAGTCAGTGATTACGCAAGAAAAATGAATCAACGTGAGGTTGATTTGATCTGCTGGTTAGTCCTTCCTGAAGTTCCTTGAGTACCTGCAGATAACTTCCGGGCAAACTGCAAAGCCGTGACATCAATTTACTTATTTATTTATTTTATTTTATTCACACCCAATAAATATAAAAGACGTTGGCAAAAACATACAAACACAATATTTACAAGAGTGTGGTGAAGTCACCAAGAGATTAACTGCTTACATGTGTCTATTGTGTACAAGGAATTCATGCTAGTTAACTTTATTTAAGTGGTCTTAAAATAACTTAATATTTTGTGCAGTTACGAGTGGTGCACCATCAACATATGCAGGCAATGGGTTCCAAATCGGTACAACTCGATTTGAGAAAAATTAACCAAATGATATTTTAGCAGTTCAACGCACGAAAAGTTTCAGTAAAAAATTTGTCAAAATCAAGGCAGGTAGATAGACATCAAGAGACAGAAAACAGGGAATAGGCTGACATAGAGGACATAATATAAATTTTAGAAACGTCAGTGGCAAAGATCATGATGGCGAGCCACAGGTCAACTGCTGACCGTAACAGTGTCATCAAGAATGATGTTACAGCCACATGTGAATGTTGCATTTTAGACACAAAAATTTGAAAGCAGGCACTGCTGTTTGTCATCATGCATTCGCAGCCATACTGATCGAATTTCTTGAACATTTGCAGAAATCGAAAGCTGTAAGCAGTTCACAAAACAGCTCTAGCTTAGCGCAACGATTTGCGAGAAAAGGTAAGCTTGCCACAAATTTAGTCAAGCTTTCTTTCATCAACGGCATTAAGGCGAAATAGATCAAACGACCTTTCAACTTGAAAAGGTTTTTGTCTTGATCGAGTATGTTCTCTTCAAACAAAGGAGAAAATTGATATTCTGTGGTTTTTCTTGTAACCGTTTTTAGAAGGTTGATAATAATAAAGAAAAAAGATGGTGATGCTGCGAATGAAAAAGCAGCACTGACAATTGATGATGATGATAATGAGAAAGAGAAGACGACAAAAGTACCAACGACCACAGTAATGGAGATGAGGGAATCTGAGATGATGATGGCGATGGCAATAACGTAGATGATAACGATGATAAAAACGACAGTAACGACAATGAGGATGGCGATGACGATGACCATGACTATAATGACAGCAATGAGAGTGGTTGGACGATGACGATTGTGGCACTGGCAAGAGATGCGCTTACGCCTGGTTCAACTTGGTTCTGCGTCAAATAAATGATGGAACAGCTTTGCATGAAGTTTGCCGAAGAGTGACTATAAGCTTAATATGAAATAATCAGAAGCAAAGTTGTTTGGACTACATTACTGCTGTTACGACACAGTGTAAAAACAACTGCTTAGATCTAAATGTGATTTAGATCAATGTTGGCAATGTATCCGATTTTCAAAAACAAAAACCGTAAAAAGTATTGTAATTGATGACATCTGTGAGAAGTGCTTCGCCATGGGGTCGGATAAGGCAGCTTTGGATTACGACCTTAACAAACTACAACATTACACACTACATACAAAGCCTTTAGGTAAAATGGTAACCTAAATATGTATCGATGCTTTAGTTAAAACTTGTTTAAAACTACATATAATGTACTTAATTGGACCTAAAAGACTCAAAGGAAAAGTAAAAACTCCTTCATATAAGTACAGGAATAACGCATTTCTACCTGCAGTTTTATTTTCATTTTAGCTGCATTTCCATCTGCAGCTGCATATGAGTCTGTTTCTATATCTGTGTCTGCACCAAAACCTGTACCTGTACTAGTGACATTGCTCTACTTTTGGCTCTCTGCCAGATTACGGATTTTTAACGGTGATTACTTTTTTTCAAAATCACAGGCTTTACTTGCACATTTCCCAGCTGACAGCCTCAGTGTATTTGCTCACAGGTGCTAATTTCACAACTTTTAGTTCCACTGGGATGCCATAACGCTGTGCGACATGCTTGACATATACGCCTTAATAACAAAGCATTTACCGTTTAGTGTAGGCAGCAATATGACAGTAGCGTGAGTTACGTGGGAAGCCCTGTTAATTCACACGCTTGCTCTATTTGACGATAAGAATGTGTGTTAGAGAAGATTGCCACACACAAGGAAAAAATGAAGCAAGAGAAATGAAGCAAAAGTAAGCAGTAAAAATAGTGAATACTGGTTGCGAGAAGAAGGGAAAGAAAAAGCCGGTGAATTAGAATGAAAAATCGTGACGAACAGCGGAAAGAGGAATGGAGAGAGCCAAAGGGAGAGAGAGAGAGAGAGAGAGAGAGAGAGAGAGAGAGAGAGAGAGAGAGAGAGAGAGAATATGTTAAGCTCTAACGAAGATCGTTTTTGCTTTACACCTTGTGGTCCTGTTGATATAGCAATGCACTAGGGAAATGAGCCAGCATGAAATATGGCTTTAGTGACATTGCAGTAACAGATTACTGCAGTAATTATGTGTATATTTGCACTGTAAATGCTAAGTCTCAAAGCACCTAGCATCTTAGTTAACTAAGATACCGAGATGACAGGATTGCTACAAGTCTTTCCTACACGCTACGTCTCAATCCTGCTCCTTGACTGAAAACACCACAGAATAAACTGCCGCTAACTGGAATTCTGCTCCCGACAAAAATAATTCGGTTTTCTCCACAGCAGGGAAACAGAATTTTGTACTGATTAGGTCCCTGATTCAGAAACCCGAAATTATCCGAATTACAGTAGCTAGACTTTAGTGCTGGGTAAACCAGAATTCCCTTAAACAGCGCCAAAATTATCTTTGTCATTTTGGCTCCGTGAGTAAATAATTAAGTAGGCTGAAAAGTGAATGAATATGTGACTCAGTGAGTGGGTGAGTAGATTGATGCATGACTACGAACTAACCAAACAACAAACAACCAACTAACCAGCTAATTAGCCGGCTAGCCAACCAACCAGCTAACAATCCAACCAACCGCTCAAATCAGCCAATCAGCGACAACAAATCAGCCAACCGATTAACTAGCCAACCACTTAATTATAACTATAACTAACTAATTAAATAGGTAAATAAGTGAGCAAGTAAATAAGCAAAAATAAGTAGTGCGATAGTAAGTTGGTAGGCAAATACAGGATGTAAACAGGTCGATAGCTAGGTAAGTTAACTAGACAAGCACGCATGCAGACAGACAAGCGGGTTGTTACGAAATTGAGCAAGTAAGAATTGTGAACTTCATGCGGCAAATGTCAATCTTAAGCGTGGGCGAAAATTTGGAAATTTATCTACCATTGGAAACAATGCATTGTATTGGTTTAATGTTAAAAATCTTTAAAATGTCCGTGGTGTGTTTTCACAGTAACAGTAAGCGTCTCATTGTTTATCGTTTTCTGGCAAGTGTATAATCAGGCTGAAATGCACAAGCCAATTAAAATCGGCATCCTAGCGGTCATGAAGAAAATCAGTGCTTTTTGCTGCCTACGTTTATTAGTTTAATTATAGTAATAACGCACAATTCCTCCTTAAAGCTTTGTTTTATTACGCTCTGCTGCGCTTAATTAGTTGCGCCTGGACACAAGTTAATGTCGGCCTGCGATTCGCACAATTTCTTGGCTTGTGTTTACTACACAAACGCGACGTGTTGTAGTTTGCTAAACGAAAAATTTGGCATCTACTGCTGAAAAATTTTGACATTCACTTCTTGAATTAAGTTGTGATCAATTATGAGAGTAGTCAAGACATTTAAATGCTCTAGTAAGGTAGACGGCGTAGAATTGTTAGGGGGTTTCAGATTTGAAAAAGTCGCACTCCGCCGATGCCATTAGTGCCATATAGTATATTAAAGTTTTATTTATTTTAAGTGGATTTACAACACAATATAGCCGTTAATAGTATTTCCACTATGTGCTGCTATTTCCGACCATTTCCAATGTTTTAATTGGTACCACCTCAATATTTTCACCATAGTTACAAAAAGTTACAAAAATTCTATTATTTTTGGACGTATATTGATTTTTTTACCTTTTCACTGCAACCATTCTTGTTTTCAGTGGCTACTAGTCAGTTGCCTTGTTTTGGCAATCTTGTGTGAAAAGTTCAACACGTTTAAGCATTCTTGTTGACTGCCATAAAATTAAGATTGCCATGCAATGTTTGGTACACCTCACCATCATAAACTTGATATTGCCATAGATTGTTTTGCAGTAATCACCAAAGCACTGCGCAGCAGTATTAGACCTTGCTCTCAAATTTGCCAGAGAAAACGAGTTTCGGAAAAATACAAATTAGTCAAGTGAATTTAAACCGCCTAATGTAATTCTGCCGCGCTTAAATCGTCTCTTAAAATGATTCAAATTAGCATCTACTCAGTTTGTATCAGTCGGCTAATCTTGCCTAATCGTACGCTAACCATAAATCCTTACGAAACTGTTTAAACAGCTTTCATTAAAAACTGTTTCAAGCCTCAAGCGGCTCATCAATCCTCGGCGTGACCTTGAATCAAGGTCACCAAGACCCAGTTGCGCAGATGCCAAAATTGAGAAACTGCGCAGACTTCCGCTGATGAAGCGCCTGCAATTGCTAGGGCTATGATTGTGTAATCATTCTGTGATTTGTGCTTATGGCTAAATCGACTGTCATCTCTGTAATACGCAGCTAGCTGTAGCTATTTTTTACACATTTGCACTTTGCTGGCGCTAGCTAAAAGCACTACTGCACTGAACTGCCACCTGCTTAATGTAGAAGGCTATAGTAAGACTGGAATCTAACTCATTATTAAGGACAACCTTCTAGCTCTTGCTGACGAAACAGCAGATGCATATACATCCTCCCTCGGAAAGGACATAACCGAAGTCAGTAAGGTAGATAGTATAGCTCAATTTTCCAGGTCACCCATCCATTTACTAACCAGATTCAGTAGGTTTATCTTCGGTAGCTAAGTTGTAGAGACTACTCAGCTATTTACATCCCAATATTAACATTATTTTCATTTTTAACGCAGAAATTAATTGTTTTGTTATCAGTTAACTTGTTTTGTGATTAATTAGCTGATTGGCCAGCAGGTAAGTAAAAGTCTGATTTACTGGCAAACTAGCTGACTGACTGACTGACTGACTGACTGACTGACTGACTGACTGACTGACTGACTGACTGACTAACTGACTGACTGACTGACTGACTGACTGACTGACTGACTGACTGACTGACTGACTGACTGACTGACTGACTGACTGACTGACTAGCTGATGACTGACTGACTGACTAGCTGATGACTGACTGGCTGGCTGGTTTGTTGGTTAGGAGGCTGGCTAGATGGCTGACTAACTGGCTGAATAGTTGGCAGTCTGGCTGACTGACTGGACTGGCTGATTAACTGATTTTTTTTAGATTTAGGGGCTTATTTGAGGTTCAAATACAAAACAAACAATGACTACACAAAAGTTACAAAAGATAATAAATAAATAAATAAATAAATAAATAAATAAATAAATAAAAATAGCAAAATTTCACTGATAACGACTTGCCCAAGGAAGGACACCAAAAAACATACATCTGCAAGGACTGACTCACTGACCGACCGTCCACCTGACTAAGAACCAACCAATAATCTAACAACTGATTTTATACAGAATTTCAGCACTTCAAGAGCAAAGATGTGATGTGTTTGCAAGCAAATGAATTCTGCCCTGCGCAACCTTAATACCGAAGTGAGCAACCTTCCTGCTGAGTTGACGGATAATCTAATAAGATTCCGCTCGAATAAATCCAACTGCCAATTAGTGGTAAGAAATCTAGCCACGAGGCCTCTTTCAAGGCAGCCAGAGTCGTAACTTTGATTGCATTAAGTCTAATTTAACCCTATTCATTCTTGCTAATTTTTTCAGTCTGGGAGCGCCATGCACGATTCCTATTCTGCCAGTGTTCATGACGTCAAGTGAAATTTGTTTGCAGCCTTCTAACGTAGAGACGCGCGTAGAACAGGCCACCTGTGGGTCTAATAATGGCCGTAAAAACACTGCTCACTTCCCACCCTAAAAACCTTAATTAGCAAGATTAAAGGCAGCCAGAAGTTAAAATGCTGCAGAAATCTTTGATACAGTTCGACATATAAGTGGTGATCCAGCGCTAAACGCCAGGCTGCTATTAATGTTGAACGACAGACAGACACCGATTGACTGACTGAGTAACTGACTGATTGACTGACTAACTGACTGACTGACTGACTGACTGACTGACTGGCTGGCTGACTGACTGGCTGGCTGGCTGGCTGGCTGACTGACTGACTGACTGACTGACTGACTGACTGACTGACTGACTGACTGACTGACTGACTGACTGACTGACTGACTGACTGACTGACTGACTGACTGACTGACTGACTGACTGACTGACTGACTGACTGACCGCCTGCCTGAATGAATGAATGAACGTGGCAGGACCGAATCAAGATAATTATTTAAGGTAAGACACAGATCTTGTAAAAATGTAATGTCTTAGCAGAAGCAGTTCTCTCGACAGTCACTCACCCATTTATCAACCAGACTGACTCTTGCTCAACTTCTATTGCTGAGCAAAAGCTTAGACCACTCAGCTAATCCTTACAACAACCAATTACACCCGAGTATTCCAATCAATCTGTTTAACATGCACCGTAGTTATTGTTGCGCTCTCGTTGGGTTTATTTTGTCTCTCTCCTCTTTTCTCTCTCTCTCTCTCTCTCTCTCTCTCTCTCGCTCTCAGTATCTAAGAGTAAATTCCCACTGATCAACTCTCATGCTCCTCCCTCAAGTAGAAATCTTCCAGCATCCCAGTGTGGACAGAAAAGCGGCTTGCCTGTCAGCACTCCAACATTTGAGAAACATGTTGACAGAAGCCAGTGACCCATCCATCTAAAGGCTTCTCTGGGTTCTCTCAGCATGGCATGTATAATACATAATTTAGAAAAGAGCAACATGAAAAGTTACTGCTGCGCTAAAACGCTCACATAGAGCGATAATGGCGTCATTAATCTCCTAATTAAATTCGGTAAATTAATAACAGAGAATTAATGGGCCCTGAGTTGAAAAGTAGCGATTATATGCCTGAATTTGCAAGACAGTCCGCCGGTCGTTAGTTTGCTAACTTCTTAGTAAGGTATTTCATTCACTCCTTTCTTTCTTTCTTTCTTTCTTTCTTTCTTTCTTTCTTTCTTTCTTTCTTTCTTTCTTTCTTTCTTTCTTTCTTTCTTTCTTTCTTTCTTTCTTTCTTTCTTTCTTTCTTTCTTTCTTTCTTTCTTTCTTTCTTTCTTTCTTTCTTTCTTTCTTTCTTCTTTCCTTCTTTCTTTCTTTCTTTCTTTCTTTCTTTCTTTCTTTCTTTCTTTCTTTCTTTCTTTCTTTCTTTCTTTCTTTCTTTCTTTCTTTCTTTCTTTCTTTCTTTCTTTCCTTCTTTCTTTCTTTCTTTCTTTCTTTCTTTCCTTTTTCATTCATTCATTCATTGGTTCTTTCTCTCTTTCTTTCTTTTTTCTCTTTCTTCTTCTTTTTTTCTTTATTTTTTCTTCTTTGCTTATCTTGCTTTTCATTTGATAACTTCAGTTTGTTAACTCCAACTTGCATGCTTTTTTCATTCACTCATATTTTGTTCAGGGTTTTTTGCTTTTGCAATCATTTGATCAGTTGAGCATTCATGCATCATGGTGTTTGTTCAATTACTCTTGCATGGCATCACTTATCTGTCTATTTGTCTTTCTTTATTTGTTTATTTGTAGTTCGTTCCTTCATATTCATTCATTCATTTATTCATTCATTCATTGTTTCATCCGCTCATTCGTTATTCATTCATATGTTCTCGCTCGCTCGCTCGTTCGTTCATTCGTTCTTTTATTAGTTCATTCATCCACTGAAGTATTAAAAAGAATTTGTTAAATAAATTATTATTACTTCGATGTAGTATTAAATCATCCATTAACTCTCAAATTTAACCCTCTCTCTCTCTCTCTCTCTCTCTCAAATGTCTGTCTGTCTGTCTGTCTGTCTGTCTGTCTGTCTGTCTGTCTGTCTGTCTGTCTGTCTGTCTGTCTGTCTGTCTATCTCTGTCTATCTGTCTCTCTATCTCTCTCCTCTCTCTCTCTCTCTCTCTCTCTCTCTGCGCACTGCATACGTTTCTCATATATTTAATCACAACAAACGCACATAATTGATTATTCAAACACTCGCACATCCAAGTGCCGTACCTTTGTCGGCGTATTCAAACGTTTACCTGATTAAATTCAGCAAGGTAGGATGGCAGCTGCCACTCTCCAGTAAACTCAAGTGTTCTGCAACCTATCTGATTTCTGTCGATATAATTGTGTAAGTGTCTAACACAGCTTCACTTCGAATCCGTGTCAGTTCTAATCGGGCTTCTCGACAATCACAAATCCATTATCAGCCACGGGCAAGGTCACGTGACTAGGAAATGTGTCCTGACACGGTTGTAGTGAAAGTGAATAATTCAGGATATGGTAAAAGGGGAGTACGCAAGAAGGACAAAGGCAAAAAAAGAAAAATAAAGACAATACAGCTTGAAAAATTTACAATCACAAAAGCAAAATTCGGCTTTCACCACCCCTGTATCCTACAGAGCCTGCTGTTCATGTTAAGTGGATGTGGCGGGACGAAAAACTAGGCAATTTTCATTACTAATTCTCTGAAATGAAATGTTGAAGTGACAGGGGTGTCTAGGCCCCCATTATCTAATGTCTGTACTTTACATAAACTCGTGATCTTGACAACTAAGCTGTCTTCTCATCTCATTCTCATATTTATGATTTTTATCAATAGTCGAAACTCGGTTTAACACGTTTTTCCTTCAGCTTTACAAAATGAAATCACTTTCAATTGCCTATCTCGATCATTTCTGATGTTTTTACTACGAAATTATAGAACCGCTTACCAGACAATGAGGACACGTGTCCGGCATGCCATATTAGGATTATTATATAGGAATATTAGGATACTAAATAAAGGGCAAATGTTGCAATAATAAAAAAGAAGAAGACGTGGAATTATTAAACAAACTTGTGAAATATCTCACAACAAAAGTTTTGTGCATACAAGAGAGGCAGTGTTATACGTGCAATACACGTGTAAAAATCTTCGAAAGATGTGTGACGTTGCCAGAAGACGCGTTAATTTTCTTAAAAAATTAGTCTATGACAATGCGGCAGATCAAGAACAGCAAAGAAGCAGCTTACCTGCCATTTACGAACCAATCATAAATTCAATAGCTTAAAACTAATGAGGAAATGACCGAACCCGTAGATAGTAAATTTTTGAAAGGAAAATTTTCTTTAGCTGAAGAAAGAAAAATGTAGACGAGGCTGGATTTGAACTACTGACCTATGTAGGGCAATATTGTGAGTTGGGATTGTCCATTTGGAGGGCAAGGTGATAAACCTGAGTAAACAAGAAAAATATCTAGGCCATGTAATTAGTTGTCGTAATAGAAACGACCTTGATATAAAAAGGAAAAGAGGCATTTATTATGCCAGAGCATTAATGTTATTCCTGTCTTTAGGATTCCTAGTGCAAGAACAATTGCTATTAACCATAATGTGTTGAATTTTGACGGTATAGGAAAAGTGTATATAGCCTATATAGCAGCGTCACTAACTGCACAGATATTATCTGTAAAAATTTTAAGGAATGAGATGAATATTTTACAGCTGATATTAGAGACATTTGGAGAAAAATATTCTATGTAGGCGATTTATAAATTATTTACCAAATTTAAGTGTATTTCATATTTTCTATTTGTAATATGTGTTGCATATATTGTATGTTGTAACGTTTTGCTTGAATTGCTTTTCACATGAACATGGCTTGAAATAAGGATTTAAATCAAATCAGATCAAATCATTTGTCTCATCAAATTAGGTATGGAAGGCAGGTACACACTTGTAAACCGGGAAATTTTCCATAAATTTCTATAACGAGTT
Organism: Tubiluchus corallicola; assembly: GCA_030141605.1. NCBI lineage: Eukaryota > Metazoa > Priapulida > Priapulimorpha > Priapulimorphida > Tubiluchidae > Tubiluchus > Tubiluchus corallicola. Next base: position 227,402 of record JAQGDQ010000349.1, read on the forward strand.
TTTCGTCAACTATTCGGGACATGTAGCCTACACACGACTGTCGTTTCCAGAAGGAAAAAACATGCAAATATATTATTCGCGAGCATGCGCAGTAAATTTTGTAAAAACGGAAAGCGCCCCAGCAAGATCTTGCGCATCAACCCAGCTTTGTTTTTCTATTACCGTCGATAAGGTACTTATCTCTCATTCCAGGCAAAGCTATTAAGCATCAATTGGATTTCCGTTTCCTTTGAGGAAGAATTTGGCTGCCTTTGATCCATTCCTAATGAGCTCAGAAAAAAATAGGATTTTCGGGATTATACCTTCTCACATTGCTGGCAAAAAGAATGTTTGCCAAATGCCGACTCTCAAGCTCTCTTAAAATAACAAGGATCGGTGATTGTAGTTTTCTTGATCGAGTTAACATAGCGTTAAAAAACACCCAAGGATGGTGCACTTACACTGGCTATGACAGGCGGTTTGTGCTATTTGCGCGAAGTTGATAATAAGCACGAGGCAAAAACACACTTTTTCAAACCTCCTCTTTCGTAAAACTCTCCGCCAGCCTCTGTTATTACGTTTACTGTTTGCATCTGCAAAGCGCATAAAACCACAACCCTGGATTTAGCGTGTGCCTTTAATTATTTACAAACCGTTACAAGCCATTTGATGCACACAACAATAACAGTAATTTGCTTAAGAAGCCTTACCTCAAAGTAAGCTAGCAAAATTGGCTCTAACTAGGGGCGTAAAACCAATAGGCTAACTAGGCTGTAGCCTAAGAAGCCGCCAAATTTTGAGGTGGGCGGAGTGTAAAAAATTCTTATTCTCCTCGGAAGATACGGTATCCTTTCATATAGTGACACTGCAGACAAACAATACAATTACTGATAAAACAAATATTATTAAATCTTGTTGTTAGCTATTTAAATGAAGAGTTTAATGATTAGTATTTAAAATAAATTGTCATTCGGCGGTCTTCATTTTCAAAGATATGATCATTACATACTATATTGATCGTTATGTCTTAAAATGCTTTTTCAGCCAACTGATAACAAACAACTGACATTGTTACATAAAAGGTACTACACCACAAACAGTTGCACAGCCTGCTTTAACATAAACACTGCGCAAATACACAAATTTATTAAAGGGGAAGAACAGGGAATTTCAAAGTATATCCCAATGAACTTTCCATGCAAACATTACTTAGCATTACGTTAACTTGTCTGTAAGACTTATGTAATTGAAAAAGAAAATTCCTAGTAAATTAAAATGTTTGCGTCACCTGGTAAAACAGCACTGCATTGCCATCCTAGTGTATACCACTCCATCACCAAAAACAGATTACTAACAAGATAAAGTAATTTATGCTTTTGGTTAGTAGTGAAGAGCGCGCTACAAATGCTCTGATTATTCTCTAAACTTCTTTCAATCGACTTATCGTCAATATGGTTGCGCCTAACGGTGACCGTGTGAGTTTAAATTTACAAGTTTTATAAAGCGTTGCTGCTAACGCAAACACTGCGTATAATAAAGCAGCATATAAGCGATATAAAATTTCAAGGCAAATTTTTTAGATTTTATTTGTGAAGAGTGTTTTCTTGAAGAGTACTTTAACAGTAACCACATAGATACTAGGTAATAATGATACTAATACACAACAAGTAACTGTGTGTGAACGGGATGAGAACTATCATAACTGATATCACAAAATCTACATTCTTTAGAACATCAATTCGAAAATATTAATACTTAAATAATTTTTAAATATTATTTTTTCTTAAAGTAGTCTTAGATACCAAAACTGTTCACACAAACCTAAGGTTCAAGGTAAAACATTTATATCAAGATTAACTGGGTGATCTTATTTGCTTTTACAATAATCAGATAAGTCGGCTACAGATTCACACAGGATAGAGTTGGCAACGACAGTTCAACATTATCATGCTTGGTCACCCAACCACTTACTGGGTATGCCCAATATTGTCTAACATGCACCGTTGTCAAACAACAGTTTTCTTCTCCCTAAAGCAAAGAAAGTGAAGTGGTCCCTGCGTTTTGAAATTATCCATTGGAAGCCTGAGAATAATATCCATACTAGAGCCATTTCAGTACAATTGGCAACACTCATAGTTGTTACATGATTAGATAAACTCATATTTGATGTAGTGGGGTGTAAGTCTGGTCATAACGTTATATAAAGTCTTCCAGTGTAAACTATTAAACAGTTTCTCAAATTTTGCTGTAAGTTCTAGAGTGAATTACTTCAAGAAAGTTTGAGAAGTTGGTAAATTTGGTAAATTGGTAAATTTGCGCGGAGAAATGTGAATGTTCTATCTTGGGTTCACTGATGTAGAAAAGCGTCGTACGACATATAGCAGATGTCGTTGCAGTTACCTCCTGGGAAGCTAACATTGCATAACATTGCTTCGACGTGTTCTTTTGCACCTGTGGACTCATCTGCATTGTTATAAAATGAAAGACCTAGCGTTTATTTGCAAAACGCTGCACTACGCAGTCATGCAGCCAAAAATCAATAAGTACTGAAATCAATTAATTCAATCACTTACCATTTCTCTTAAGCAAAGCTGATATCCGATCCTCCCCTTTCTTACCCTCTCCCGCCCACGGCAGCGGAGAGGGTGAGGGTGCCTTCTGCAGCATTTCTCGCGGATCCAACTCGTCAATAGGAGTAATCTTTTGCCTCAGCCTAAATGACGAGAAAGATTCCCGCTCTGTTTCTTCCTCGTTTATAGTTTTCACTTCTTCTTCTACATCGTCGTCACTTTCATGATCGCATTCTTTGCGGATCGCTTTAAAACGATTAAAACTGAAAACTTTTGTTCGTTTTAGCAGCGTTGAATCTGACTGATTCCTATATAAAATCTTACTCGGATGCTTTTTCGGTTTTTCCGGCGGCTTTAACGAGTGTGAACGAGCCTTATTGGCCACAGGCAAGCTCAGAAAATTAGCAATTTCTTTATCCACTTCCTCGTCGCAATCCATCCTTTTTTCGTTCGGTTTCTCCCCACCAGGGGGTGTCTTAATATCTGGGATGGATGATTTCGCGATTGGAGATATAGATCTTGATAACATCTCGGCTTTGGGACTAACGCTGCTTGATCTGACTGGGCTGTGAGCAGGACTCACCTGCGCCTGCGCCGCTGCAACGTCTAGTTGCCATGGCGACCGCGCGTCAGGCGACTCGGTGTCAGAGTCGTGAGAATTTGACTGACTGGAGTAGCCCAGGCTGAATGTCTTAGCTATGAGGCGAACAAATTTGGGGCTACTTGACGGACTGTCACAAGAGATGCTGGTTTTTTGTTTTACCAGTTGAGCTCGCCGCTTTTTAGTCTCACTGTTTGTAGACATAATGATATAAGGTGTATTAGAAACGATAGGCCTACATTTTCACAACACGAACTTCCAGAGTCCAGACATCATCAGCAGAACACAATCTTTGCTAAGTTGCACTCGTTTACCTAAAAGAGAAAAAGTGATTAAATTGAAAGATTTCATGAACTGTAGAAGAATCTAGTGTTTCTAAAGGCAGTTATGATCATATGAAAAGCTAAAAATTCTAGATCCATTCAAACATAAAAAGTTAGATTACATTACAGATCTAACATTACGAAGATTATATTACTAAGCAAAGACTGTACTTTTTTAATTCCTCGTAGTATTAGAATTGATAATCGTCAACAAATAAACTTGTTTATCTGCTTCTTCGTGGCAATCAACACTTAAATATAACTGTTAATATTCAAGCATTTAAGCTTCTACAGAAATGTATATTTCTAACTAAGCGCTTATAACCATTGTATTAGTTACATTGTTTACATAGTAATATTAATGTAATCTCAACATTATGCTATGTATGTATTTATACTGCTAGTAGTCGTACTGTAATGCTGCTACTGTTCGTTTATTGTCTGCACATTTCTAAGTGTTACGTTCCATTGGCAAGAAGGTCTGTCAGTTGTAAAACTGTCTATTCAAGCAATATTGTAATATCTTTATTCAATAAAACTACCTTTAAACTAATATAAAAAAATATTTCCATTCGTTCTTTCCAACTAAAGCATGATTTCCTTCAATTCAACAAGAAAAGTCACTATTGGCAAATTCAAACGGGTCCTTGCAGAGAGAAAGATGTATACTTCTCCAGTCAGGACATCAACTTCATACAGGCACATCTTTACAGACTACTGGCCTAGTTTCTTTTTTAATTATGCGTCTATAGAAAGGCCTATATCTCTTACGAGATGGTTTTCGCAAGGTATTAATGCCAGGGTCCGGAGTTATCAGCTTACCAGAAACTTGCTTTAAGTACAGAACGTCTTGTTATTCTTTCTTTCAAAATGTTTCCGTTAGAGTGTCCATTTTATCTCACCTTCCCCTATCTGGAAAGCGATTAATCAAAATAATGAAATTTAGCGGATTAATTATGTTGAAATACACTGGAACTGCTTCACTTATACGAAACTTCAACAAAAAACAGTTCCTTTAACTTTGATAATAAATACCTTTGATAATCTTTGATTGTCAAATAATATTATAATTGCGAGGTATGAGTAGCTGAATAACGATCACAAACGACCTTGACGACTGCTTTGAAGGTCATTATTGTTTAAACAGGGTAATATTTTTCCATTGTAGTGTGACAAAGCCTGTCTGCCACTGAATAAAACTCAATAAAATTAAAATGTTGTGTGATAGAAGCGTTTGCGTAAAATTCATCACAGAGTGTAACTTGAGTATTATGTTTAACAACGAAGCGTTTAGTATCAAAATGTCACTACTAAACCACGCACAGCAAGTCGAGAATGAGACAATACCGTGACTAATGCGTTCGCCACACGGGCAGATTAACCATTAGGCTAATGAGGCTATACCCAAGGCCCTAAATTTTGATAGGTCCTCGATGTGCTGAGACCGATGACCAGTTAAAGTGAGATACTGTTAATTAGTAAACAGGATAACAAATTTATAAAAACTGAATTTATTGCTAAAGACAAATACGTTAAATTCAGCAGTTTAACACATTGAATATATACACGGGTGTCCAAAAATAATGTTTCCCAAATTAACTTGTAATCCTTCATCCTGGCAGAGGCATTTGTAAAAGAGAAGCACATTGTTTTGTAGCACGGTTTACCCTCTTTTCAAAGAGCTATAAATTGTCTTCCCTAGGATACCGCTAGGACGTTTTTTTCCACATGATGTTTCTCAAATGAGCAAAAGATGACTATTTTTGGAGATTTTTCGCCCGCCGATGTAGAAAGAACGTTTTACTGACACTTGGTTGAGGTCCTGAAGAGAATTTATAACAGTTTAGAAAGAGGAGGAACCGGGATACACGAAGATTTGTGTCTCTTTTACAGCATGGACTTGAGGCCCTTCGTTTGCCGATAGGCTTAGGCCCGTGAAATCCTTAATCCAACTCTATTACGCCTTTATTATCTAGAAGTAGGACAACCTCGATAAATCTACATGCAGCCAAGCTCACCTGTGAATTCCACTTTGACTTTCTAAGCAAATTTTGCCAAATTTTGTTACTTTAGTTGCTGAGAATAAACCGAAACTAAGATGTTCCTCAATCGATAACAGGATAATAAGATCTTGGTTTTGCACGTAATTCAAAGGCTGTGAACACGCTCCAGTATAGAAGCCAACTACGTCGGATTGCGTTTTTTATAAATATTTTTAAAATTATTATTTTTTTATATATAATGTGGCCTTTGATTAACAGCAAAGCTGATGTAAAGACCTCAGGCAAGATACAAAATAAATTTTACAAGATTCTGCTTGAAACAATGTAAGAAAATGTCTGTTTCCTTACTTAAATCTACCAATATTCTTGATATTTTTGAGTTACTTTGAAAAGTGTATTATCTTGGTCATAGTTCAACAAAGAACTGCCGTTTGAAAGAAGAAAAATGAAATACTCAGTGTCTAAATTCAACACATTATGTTATTTTGGCACGGGGAAACCTGTGTACAATTTGCTTTCTACTTGCGTAATTAAGAGGGCATACGAGTATGAAATATACGACGGATTGTGGATGGATTGGATTGGATGATATGGATTGCGTTTCACCTTGAAAGGGTCACTATGTATTATCAGCTCAAAGTGAAGCAACTTCTTACAAAAACCCTATGAGACCTTAAACTCATTACCAGAAATGGAAAGTTTTTCATTTTCAATGGACATTTCTTGAAGTGGCCATTGCTCTAACAGACTAACTCTCTTAGTTCAGACTCCCTAGAATTAACACCTCTGAGCTTACACGTGAAGATCGGCCAAGCTCAGCGTCAATCGAATTGGTTACTGACCAAGCCACTATACCGCAGTCGTAGATGTCAAACTTGAACAGCCAGAGGTGAATTTAAGAAATTATTAGGCAAGTTTTTAAACACATTTGATTTTTAAGTCTGAAGAAGTCTTCAAAACAGTTTATTTATCATTCTGTTTATGAAAGAACATTCTAGTTAATTTATGAGTGTTCGGCAATACAAATTATAGTTGGGATGGCATGTTAAAGACTAGAGGATTTCACCCTAAACTGCAAGTGCACGTTGCGTTATCTACTGGCAAAAAATCAAACATTGCATTTATGTAAAGGGGTTTAAGCATATAACGTTCTGCTGATTTATCAACTTGACGAAGCTTTGGCACTATGGCAGTTTTGACAGCAAATTCAATACGTGTTTTAGTATATCTTACACCTACAGGATCTCGGGCTTTCTGAAATTTCAGAACAAAACGAAAAATTAATGTGGAATTTTTACAGGCTCTGGAAATATCGACAAATATTTTTCAACAGACTAAAATCTCTGGGGATCCAGGTTTTGAAGAAAACGTCCCCTGTGTCATTTTCCATTTAGATGTTGAAAGTTTCCATGAAATCTTTCATTAAAGTGTGAGAAATATTGTGTTAAATCTGAATAGAACTTTTTACCAATACGGAAGTTGTTAACAGGCGAATGTGAAAATGTGCAAAAATTCATGAGTGAGAGCCCTCACAATATTATATTAAAATTGTACAATGCAGTACGCGCTTCATTTTAACGTGATTGATGACAAACAGATCTGAGAATTATTCTTAAAGAGGGAAAATTGTGCGGCAACTTATAAATTCGAACCTTCGAAAAAAACAAAATTCAACTAGAAAACTATTTACTTTTTAGTTATTCCAAATATGCTATAATAAAATTTACAAAACTGAGAATCAGCTCTCATACTTTGTGTATTGAAAGAGGGAGGTACGTTAGACCTAGAAAAATCCCGGCTGAGAATCGTATATGCACATATTCTTTAAGAAATGAAATCGAAAACGAATTACACTTTGTTATAAAATGCCAAAGTTACAATGATCCTAGAGGAAAATTACATAATCACATCAATGTAATTATACCAAAATTTTCCCTTATGAGCGATGCTGATAAGTTTTTCTTCTTGATGAGAAGTAATGGTTTAGAAGTAATTAAGGCATTTATTGATTATGTTGAACAAGCGTTTTTTATGACATGATGAAATATCAGTATACTATGCAATGATCACATCACTGAAAATGAGGCCAGATGAGTGACAATCTATTTTAAATACTAATCATTAAACCGTTCATTTAAATAAAAAGAATAACTAACAGGAGCTATTTTATAATATTCGCTTTATCAGTAATTGTTTTGTTCATCTGTAGTGTCACTATATTTCAAAATTGAAATTGTACGTATGTTTTATGTTTGTTATTGTATGTTATTGTATGTATTGCATGTATGTTATTTTATGTATTGTATGTATCTTATTCTACGTATGTATGTTTTGTTTTTTCTTTTACTGTATGTTTCTTGGCACTAATAAATATGAATATGAAATGTGAATATCAAATGATTATTCTAGAGTTTACTCAAGAAAGGAAGCCAATGCAGCCAATGCTAATATAGTCTAGCAGCCCTGGACTAAACAGCGTTAAAACTGCAAATACAGTTTATGTGAAGTTCATATTTTTATCAAAGCTATATTTATCAAAAACTACGTTCGACAGAAATTCTAGCCAGAAATACCTTTGGCGCAGTGGGACGCTTCGTATTAAACATAAAGAGGATCTATTACACAACTTCCACAGCTATATAATTTGACGCTTTTATTGGCTTGATCCGGAATGACGAAGGACATTATAAGTCGCCAAAATGCCCTAAAAATATTAAAAATTGCAATAAAAATCCAGTTTAACGTGCTATATTTCTTTATGAGGTAGCCAAGCAAGGGGTCACACAAACAAATACCTTGAGGATATTGTCCAAAGATATTACCCAATTTTACATTGAAAATGTCTGACAAGGCAAAGTAATTACTTTGCCCATTTCTTCTTCCTGATCATATTTGTCAGGTTTCCAAAGGACTAGAAAAAGAAGAAACCCAACGATGGAGTAAAGAGGGCAACTGCTGACGCAATACAAAAATATTTGATCCACATTTCATTAGACACAAAAACACAAAAACTTGAAGTGAGAGACAGCGTGGAGTAAAATTACAGCACAAACGAATAACTCAAGAAATGATGATGACGATGATGATGATGGTGATGATGATGATGATGATGATGATGATGATGATGATGATGATGATGATGATGGTGATGATAATGATAATGATGGTGACGACGACGATAACGACGACGACAACGATAATGATGATGATGATGACGACGATAAAGACGTATTGATGATAACAATGATTTAGACAAATGTTACTAATAACTGTAGTATGGGTAGCATGCAGCATTTCAGAACAAGCTAATTGCTCGGCCATTATTTTCAATTTCCCTGTAATTAGATGTTTCAATTAATTATGACTTTAATAGCATCTCATTGATTTTGAGACTTTTTCTCTCCAAAATATCAATATTTTAGGAGCTGCAGAAAATTGCTAATAACGCCGTAGCATGAGATTAGGCTGCGAGTTTGGAAAAGCTGTAGAAAAGTTACTGAAAAAAAATGACGGACTGACAACATCATATAGGGAGTATACAATAATAATCATACGGTATATGCTCTTAATAAGGGTATCTGGTCACGCCCTCACAGCTACACTAGTAAAACAGAGGGAGAGACAGGAGAAAATAAAAATGTTTAAGAAAAAAAAACTATAACAGTTCGTCAGTTTCACAAAAATATAAGAACAGATTATTATAGGGGCAAGAGAAGTACATTAAGTAAATTAATGTGTTATAGTGAGAGAAGCAAGGGAGAAACAAACAGAGAGTACACGAGAGTGAAAGAACGCGTGAGAAAAGAAAAACGGAGGGAGGGCAGAAAGAAAAAGAAAGACACTGGCAGAAAGGGGAAAGGAGGAGCGAGAGAGGGAAAGAGAGAAAGATAGCACGTGAGGCAGAAAGAAAGAATGTGTGTGTGTGTGTGTGTGTGTGTGTGTGTGTGTGTGTGTGTGTGTGTGTGTGTGTGTGTGTGTGTGTGTGTGTGTGTGTGTGTGTGTGTGTGTGTGTGTGTGTGTGTGTGTGTGTGTGTGTGTGTGTGTGTGTGTGTGTGTGTGTGTGTGTGTGTGTGTGTGTGTGTGTGTGTGTGTGTGTGTGTGTGTGTGTGTGTGTGTGTGTGTGTGTGTGTGTGTGTGTGTGTGTGTGTGTGTGTGTGTGTGTGTGTGTGTGTGTGTGTGTGTGTGTGTGAGAGAGAGAGAGAGAGAGAGAGAGAGAGAGAGAGTAAAAGTGAGAGTGAGGGATAGGCGACAGAAGAGCAGATACATGTATGACTAGGATGGCAGCAATGATAATGGAAACAATTACGGTAATGATAGTAGCGATGAAAATATTGATGCTGATGATGATGATAATGACGACTATGATTATGATTATGATGATGATGTTGAGGAAGATGACGATAATGTTGATAAGGATAAAGATGATCCTTGTGGTGATTATGATAATATAAACAATCTAGCAAGTTAGAAGAGGCAAAATCATTAAGAAAGAGACCTGGGAAGCAGATGGCATTTTGTAGCTGGTTTTCACTACAACTGAGATTTGTTAGCTGAGTATAATATTCTCCTGGGAAGACAACATAATAAACTGCAACCTAATTACGACGGTTGGTATTACAGCTGCAGAAGTTCAAGGTAATGTGTCACAAGTGGTTTCCATCGCGTGCCCAGTTCAGAAGCTTCATGGAGAGCACTACATTATACTTGGTGTGGAACTAACGCATGTTCCCAACATGCTTTGCTACCTGAAGCAAGTTATCAAAATCAGCAAAACAGAAAATGACAAGACTTGGTGAGGTGAAATTAATAGCTAAGTGCCCAGAGTATGTGCTTAGCAAGTTAAACAACTTTGGATCTGGTTGGTAAATGGATAGTTGACTATCGAGAAAATTACTTCTAAGCAGCTCCACTGCCGTTGCATTACCGCCTCGTTCAACTCGTCTATTCGCGTCGCTAAGGAGCGACGTATATAAACCTGCATGTGGCTAAAGAGTAAATAAATGCAAACTAACAGACGTTGCCAACTTAGAATTGCAGATAATTTTAAAGAATCCTATCGGCACTACTAGTCTGCTGTTTGATAAAAAGGATAAAAAGAGGTTGCAATCTTTTAGGTATGGTTATTAATAGGTCGGTGTTGTGGTGGAGCTCTTAACAAGTATGTTTGCAGCGTTGGTTACTCATGAGTGCTTGCTCTAAAACTCAGATAGTGTGTAACATGTTTACGTTATTGACATTTGGCATTCCACGGTGTTTGCAAATGCGATGCAATGTTTGACTTTCCAATACTTTTCATTGATTGCGTCAAATATGTTTCACAAATTCTTCTTTGGTTTTAAAATCGGAAATCTGAAAGTGGTTTTGTGCAGGCTTATAAGATTATAGTTATACCTTGAGTGTAATGTCAAGTGTCCTTAAACAAGTACCTTCATCTTGTAGGTTAATATCTGAAAACCAGAATTTTTATCTTAAAGTCAGAAATGAATTTGGGCGGAAATAAAGGCAGAAGCTACAAAAGGTCAAGGTCAATAAGCCGTTCTATGATCGTGAAAAGTCAAAGGTTAAGTGTACACTTGTAATAGTATCAGTTTTAACAGCTAGCTAGAACCTTACCTAGTTCATTTTTTCTTGTTCGTAAACAAGATGCTGCTAGTAAATCACTCTACGCACAGACTAATGCATAATTAAGTAAAGTCTACGTAAAAAAATTAAAGTTATTGAACTAATGCGGCAGCGGTCTTTGCTTTACCCACATGTCAAGTGACAGTTGTAGTTAAAACGCGTTGCTGTGGTACACTTAACCTTTGACCTACAGCAACTGCGCGTGCGCACAACGAAACTGTCAAAAGGCTTATTAGGCCTAAATGTGACATGAGCTACGCTTCCTGTGGAATGATCATCTCTCACGATTGATTGTCCGTTACCTGGCTTTTAGTTTTCTAGTGTTTTTCGAAGCAGGCATTGTATTTTAGAAAGCCTTTCATTACTGGAAAATTACATTGTTCTTAGAAGCTGTTTGTCTTTTGCTGGTGTTTGGAACGAGCCTGAAGGAAGCCTAGAGACCGGAATGTCCTTCTAAACCAGGTAAGTTAAAACTTAGAAGTCATTTTTGTTTTGTTCTATTAATAAAGTTATGAACTAATGGTATACATAATTACATTAAATTTCATCAGAAAGAAGCTTGTTAAAATACGCTTAAATTGAGAAAAGAATTTTCTATGTCCTTAATAGTAATTTATAATCATTTGCATCATTCCTTAAGTAAACTAAACTACACTAGTACTTCCACAAACAATTCCATTTTTTGCACTAGTACAATAGCTTACCATCAGAGTCCGGCTTCACACACTACGTAGATCGAAAAAAGGAAAAAATCATAATCATAAAATCATAATCATGAACAATGGTTTCGTTATTTCAAACACAGTTGTCTTAAAATACTCATAATAGCAATTATTCTTTGTCATAATACGGATGCATGTTCAATTATCAGTGAAAGACTCACATTACAAAAAAGTTTTCGTTGCACGTGAAAAAAGTTTCATGAAACAAAGAACGTTTCAGTAACTTAAATTATCTGGCAATAATGGTACTCTGATAGTAATTGTTTATGTGTCAAAAGCAGAAACAAAAAACGCACCCCAGCGTATCGTACATGATCTGGTTTTCAAATCTTCTGAAAAAAACGATTTTTAAACAACAGATTTGTTTAAAGGAGAAGAAGGTTTGTCCTACGATGTTCCCTGATGGAGTATAACGATAGATAGGGTACGGTATCCAATTATGAAGCCTCGACACACGAGGACGGGTGGTTAGCCTATCATTCGACCACCTTTCTTCCCCGAGTATATGACCAAGTACTCAATCAAAACTGAGTAGGCCTAGTAAGGTGGACAAAAAGTTCTGTTCAGTTAGCAAATGGCTCGAAAAAACCGACGGTTCGAACTCGTGTTTGCCAAGTCGTACTATCACCCAGGTATCATGCTGACCTAAAAGTTAGAAACGTTAGAAAAGTTAGAAGCTCCTAAATAATATACAGGGTCATAACATTCATTCATCCTTGTAGCGGCACTGTAAAAGACACATATCATCGTGAAGCCTGGTTTCTCCTTTTTCTAAAGAGTTATGAATTTTCTCCAATTCTCACACCAAACGCCGTTCGGACGTTTTTTACGTTGTTTCTACACTACAGTGTGAGTCTTGGAGGTAAATTTACAGGCCTATGAAATGAACAGGAACTTTCCGGACGTCTCTGTTTATCGTATTTCTAGACTTGAGTTTATTATTGAGAACTTCAAAGACATTTGCGAATACCACTAAGCTGCCACTAATCTTATAACCGACCAATTCAACACTAAATCAAAAATTAATAGATTTTTACAAGTAAACAAGCTAAGAAAGATTAAATTTACTTTTATACGTTCTAGATGCAACTGTCTGTAAAGTGCGTCTTTGTCTCAGCCGTTTCTATCATATTTGGTTTACTGACAACTTGTGAAGCATGCCTGGGAAGGCTCGCAGGAAAGTCACAAGTCGAAATTTTAACTCAGCGAACCATAGGAAAGTGTACAATTCAGACGTTTGCGGGGGAACATGCCATGGAAGTGTGCGATGTTTGCTCGCGTGGTTTCAATTGGGATCGTGGTGAGAAATATAAGAAATGCTGCACTGATGACAAAGAGCGCGAAAAGTGTACTGACGTATATAATTCCGTTATGCGATATGAAAGTAGCACTGACGTTAGTGCATCAAAGTCTAATTTATTGCTTCTACTAGGCTTATTGGTGTACATCACTTCAAAGTACCTTACTTGACAACTTAAACACTTAAAATTATCAGTGATCATTTTCTCAACTTTACTATCGTTTCTTATCAACGTCGCTATATAATGAATATAAATATAATAAATATATATTGTATTTTATTTACTCAGAATTCCAGTAACTCTTTTACTACAACACACTCAAATTCACTCTTTCATTATTGTCTTGCTTCTTGAGATTCAACAATGGAGATTAAACGAAATCAAACTTAAAAACATCAAAACTTTAAAACATTTTATCAAAAATTACTCCTACGTCTGCTATGGATGACAAGTTACCTTGTGATTAAAGCTTTTTAAGGTAAGTTTTGGTTTCTTAACTGCCAATTATTGGTTAGTGGTGGTGCAAAAAGAGAAAAACTGATTATCAGCTAAGTTGATCCTCTGTTCAGTATAAAAATGACGAACTTTATTCCAGTATCCTAGGGTGAATCTGCTGATTTTGCAGCATTTGAAAAACTTATTAACAGAAGCCAGTGACCTATCCACCTAAAGACTTCTCTGGCTGGTTTTGTTGGTTTTAGATGGCTTATAATTCCCTAAAACTCCCCAGTAAAAAGTGTATGGATGTGTCCTTACTGTAAACATCTTACCCGTAATTATTCTCTTTACAAACTTCGTAAAACTGGTATGTGATGTTTGAAATTACACGATCCTTACGAGTTATTGCCCGCAATTTCTGGCTTCCTGAATTTTATTTATGTCTAATTTGCTTTAATAAGCGTCTATTATAGAGGAAATAAATCCTAGTTTCATGTTATACAAGACAGGAAAATTACCCTCATGTTTATCACAGGATTATAAAACATTCATGCACCACTCATAAGCTTTCATTAAACATTTATTCTCCAATTTGCTCAAGAGAAAAACAAATTTGTCGCGCATATGTGCTGTAACCAGACGTATCCACCAGCTGCAAAACTAATGTGGACACTTAGCTCCACAGTATAGGCAGTGGTAACTCGGACAGTGACCACAAGGTCAGCAAATAATTGACCAATGAACATTGGTAAGTGTTTTTTCGAGGGTCGACCCAAATCAGTAGTCGTCTAGATGTTGTTCTTATTGAGAACAACCTTTTTGAGAAAAGCCTTCAGTTCCACGAATTTGCAACGAATCACCATAAAACTTTACGGCTACATATTAGAATGAGTTCTGCGCGACCGACCGAATCGGATTTTTCATCCGCTATTTTCATTTCAAGGTGGCGGTAATAACACCATTTTAAGAAAAAAATCTAAAGCTGTGCAATATTGCAATAGATCGTTACGAAATATACTAGACCGAATTAAGCATCGACTGATGGAGTCGGGTTTTTTATTTGTTCCGAGGTATTATGTTATTTCTAATCCACGATCTTGAGTTCAACAAGTCCCTCTACCAACAGTTGTTGGTCTGAGGGCACACGAGAAGAAAATAATTAACCCGTGGACCCTTGAGTAACAAAACACTTGGACAGTGGTTGCTTGACTTCAGTAGTGATCTGTAACTTATGACGTAGAAACTGAGTGTCAAAAAATGTCAAATAGTTTTCATCAAATAGACATAACACAAACAATAATCAAATTTTATTACACTAATTTTGTTTAAAGCACAAGAAATTAAGAAGCTGAAAGTTTTGTGCTATTGTCTTCAAACGGTCAACGGTCCACGAATTTTCTGTACAATCATCTTACAAACATTCTCCGCACAATTGTCCACCATCCTAATAGTGTCTGCACAATTGTCCACATCCAAGCATTCTCTGCACAATTGTTCACTTCCAAGCATTCTCTGCACAATTGTTCACTTCCAAGCATTCTCTGCACAATTGTCCACTTCCAAGCACTTGCTGCACAAGTGTCTACAGTGCAAGCATTTTCTGCAAATTGTCCACTTCCAAACATTCTCTGGGCACTTGTCTGCTATCCGAGCATTCTCTGCACAATTGTCAACTTTCCAAGCATTATCGGCACAAGTGCTACTGTCCAGAATTTCTCCGCATGTTCACCCTCCAACAAATCTCTACACAATTACCCACTGTCAAAGCATTCTGTACACAATTATCCACAGTCCAAGCCTTCTCTGCACAACTTTCCAAGCATTATCGGCACACGTGCTACTGTCCAGAATTTCTCCGCATGTTTACCCTCCAACAAATCTCTACACAATTACCCACTGTCAAAGCATTCTGTACACAATTATCCACAGTCCAAGCCTTCTCTGCACAATTCTCCACTGTCCAAAAATTCTCTGCACTATTATTGTTAAATGGTTCGAACCAAAACAGGAATCAAACAAACCTTGCGGCACTGTGTGATAACTAAGTCAGTCAACAGAAAAATATGACTGAAAGCAATTAATTAACTATTTCTATAAAAACCTAATTAATAGCCATCCGGGCTGCGGTAACGACAATGACAGTGACAAAACACTGTTTCTACGAAACGTTTTGTACTCCGGCAGATTTTTAGCTCTAGGTGCTTCCTTCCATTTTGTGTAGTCATTAGTACTTTTATGTGATATCTAGGAATCAATAATTGTTCTACTGCCCTCCGCCTACATTCACCAGCTAACATTAAAGACATACATCGTCTATCCATAGTAGCAAACATAACCTGCGGAACAATTACTATTAAAGTAAATGCTAATCAAAGACTTGCTTGTTTATTGCTGTTTATTCCAGACTTTCAGATTATAACAGCCAAAGTAAGGCAAAAAATCAAATCAAGTCAAAAAATCACTTACACAATGTCACTCATTAGGCGCTCAATGATAAAAAATCAACACTCAGCAGCACTGGTTCCTCTAAACGTCATATATTGTAGCTGGTTTGAGTTTGTCCAAAGTGAACATAAGCAGACGAGGAAAATAGACCATCTCAAAATAACAAGAAGAGCTGCAGTTTAAATCAACTTGTCAAGATTCAACGTCTCAGCGCCTGGCTGAATAAAGTTAAGAAAGCAGCAGTTCTGTACTCGTACATAACTGATATACTAACTTTAACTTGTAATTTTCTAATCAAGATTTTCTTATGCAAAATTTTCACATGTCCATCTATTAATGACTGAGGATTTGTACACTAGGCGTGAATAAATAAATCACGGGTTACGTTCTCTGAAAAAAGTTCTAATTTGGATGATTAAATATAAAAAAATTCAGTGCACAACAGATGTTAGGAAACAAGTAAACGGTGCAGCGGTAAAACAAAAGAGGGAAACAGCAAACACGGTTCAGAGAGAGAGAGAGAGAGAGAGAGAGAGAGAGAGAGAGAGAGAGAGAGAGAGAGAGAGAGAGAGAGAGAGAGAGAGAGAGAGAGAGAGAGAGAGAGAGAGAGAGAGAGAGAGAGAGAGAGAGAGAGAGAGAGAGAGAGAGAGAGAGAGAGAGAGAGAGAGAGAGAGAATATGTGAGTGAGAGAGAGAGAGAGAAAATGTGTGAGTGAGAGAGAGAAAGCCTTTGCGCGTGAGAGAGAGAGAGAGAGAGAGAGAGAGAGAGAGAGAGAAAGCGACGGAGAAAGAGAATGTGTGAGTGAGAGAGAAAAAGCCTTTGCGCGTGTGTGTGAGAGAGAGAGAACTTTTTACCCAGATGGGCCTTTGTATAGTTGTTTTACTCATTTTTACCTTTCTTCCTAAAATGTTTTGAACACTGCATCTTACAGGACTTTTACTTGAAGCCCTTAGACCTGCTCTGTTACCCTTGCTTCGAGAGTTGCCGCGTCTTGAAGCTGCTTCAGTGAGGATGCAGTGCTCATTTTAAACTTGCTGCGCCACCTGCAGCGGGAAAACTAAATCATCAGCACATTTTGCTTTGGCTGGATTAAAAATCATTACCTCAGAGAAGCCTTACTATTATTACCTTATCAAAGAGTGCAAAGAAGAGTAAAACAACTAGAAAACGTTAGAACAAATGGCAACAGCACAGATGAGAGCATGTAAAAACTGAAACACGAGAGCGTAGTCGCTTTGCAGACCTACATAGAGACTAAACATTCTAACCGTAAGAGATGCAAAATTGATATTTACTGATAAAGCGATCAAAAACATGATCCAGATACGAGTGAAACCTAGACTGTTGAAAGAATGAATTTAGTCAAAATACAAATAAAAGCGAAATTCATAAGCTAAAACTCCAATAAAACGCAGGGGGGGGGGACACGTGAGAAGCGCAAAAGTTTTGAAACTGAAACGTACATAGTACGTAATTTTGGTATCACGCTGAAGCCTAGCTAAGTAGCAGTTGACAGAACAATAAATAGTGGTGTTAAAAATAAATAACTGCTTTCTTTTTTTTACGGATTTGGCTGTAGATCAAACTAGATATACGCATGCAAATGAACTCTACAGATTTGCGGCGATCGGTTTCAATGGAAACAAAAGCACTGCTATTAATAAGTAATACCGAAAACCATAACAAATGAAACCCAAAAGAAACATAAGATCGGTAGATGAGAGCTAAATATTGAAGCACTACGAGGGCACACGCGCATGTTTAAGACCTCGATGAATAATAAGCAACTATGCATCTGCAGCTGCAACTGCGTCTGCAACTATGGAATCCATCATGAGAGCATCTAGAATGCGAGTTTTCCCACATAGCTTCCTTACCTCAACCGTGCGTGATATTTAAGTAATTAAATGTAGGCTTTTCGCTGTCTCATATTCTCTAACACTGAAAGGAGCTGACATCTTAGTGCAGTGTGCAATGTAGTTTGGACACTTATACAAACATGTCCAGAATTTGCTATAATTTGATGGTATTAAGTATTTGTTTACGTTAAAAAAAATCCACAGGTAGAGTCCAGAGAAAAAACCGATATTGAAACTTTGATAAATTTGCCTACCAAAAACACAAATATACTAGACTTCAAATTTACAATTAAGTAGGATAAATGGATGCGTATGTGTTTATTATAAGCTTCGTATTAATAAATAAGTCATGTGTGAAAATTACGACATGCGTTCTCTTCAAAAAACATTGATTTCCAAATGAAATAAATTACATCCCTTAGCCAAAGTCGCAACTGCCGCCACAATGACTCCAACAAAAGTAAGTCTGTCTCTCCCATTGGTTTCTTTCTTTCTTTCTTTCTTTCTTTCTTTCTTTCTTTCTTTCTTTCTTTCTTTCTTTCTTTCTTTCTTTCTTTCTTTCTTTCTTTCTTTCTTTCTTTCTCGCTTTCCATCTCACTCACTCTCTCTGCCCTCCTTTCCTTCGTATTAAATCAAATGACTTCTTGTCTGAAGAATATTAACCTCTCACGAATTTGTAACTTTGTTTGTAATTAAACTTATGAATATCCTGTTTGCAGCGTTGCATGAAATAATACAGTAACAATGCGATCTGCAAATGAAAACCATTTAAATATAGAACACCAAAGTGGAATTAATAGCTTATTTTTATGCTTATTAAATCAATTTTGAACATTCATAAATCATTTTTTAATATTAAAAATTTATACGGCATCACACCTCCAAGGACTACTTCACCACATTCCGCCACTGCGTGCACAACAGAGGTTCACTCTGCACAGTGCACAGCCAGGTGGCACGCCGAGCCGCTAATAGCAGCCATCTAGCAGGCCCTATTCTGCTTATTCTGCATTATGTAGGTGACTAAGATAAAATATCTTGTGTTTTTTTACATATTTAGTTTAAGCTACAGTGTTAGAAGCCAGTAGTCAGTCTCGCTCACTCATTGCATTATTCGCATACTCTCCGTCATTAAGGACAATTTTACACCATAGCGTGTTATCAGTGTGGACATACAGCACTGTTAAAATGCATTAATTATCCTGGACATCCCTGTAATGCGCCATCTCTCGAGACTTTCCAACAACTTTATACACTTACTGTCTTACATTATCACAAACCGTTCCACAGCACTTAAGCACGTGAAGGCTATAAAAGCGTGGCGTGCGCTGGTTTTATCACCTTTAAGTATGGCTTCGCAAACAAACGCATTCCACTACTCACTGAAATAGCCTGCAGCAAGCAACCTGCGTGCTGGAGGAATATCAGCTTTTATATCTAATTACCTGCTGTTAAGGTATGTGAAGGTTCATTGATCTGGATAGATGTGCAGCTCTTAATGGCGAAATCAACACCTTCGCTGGTTGAGATGCATGAAGTCATAGCAGAGCGGGAAAAGAAAGAGAGAGAGAGAGAGAGAGAGAGAGAGAGAGAGAGAGAGAGAGGAGGCGAGAGGAAGAAATGGAGAAAGAGAAGCAGGAAGAAACAAAGAAAGAGACAGGCAAGCAGGCAGACATACAGACAGAAAGAAAGAAAGAAAGAAAGAAAGAAAGAAAGAAAGAAAGAAAGAAAGAAGGAAGGAAGGAAGGAAGGAAGGAAGGATGGATGGATGGATGGATGGATGGATGGATGGATGGATGGATGGATGGATGGATGGATGGATGGATGGATGGATGGATGGATGGATGGATGGATGGATGGATGGATGGATGGATGGATGGATGGATGGATAGATAGATAGATAAAGATAGAGGACAGAAAAAGATTTGGACAGACAGTATTGATATAGCTCTTACATTCACTATAGAAGGACAGAATGTGGGTTCATTTAACGAATGAAACAACCATAACAGTTTCAAAGGCTGGTAAGTTTTTCAGCAGCTCTCCTAAATCCAGATTTATTCTTGCCGTGACATTTTTGTCATCACCAACCTGAATAACCTCAGCGTGTTAATACTTTTCACAGACGTCTTCTGTCTCGTTAAACCCAGCAGGACTAAGATTTACACACGTCCAGCTCCAGATCAGTGATTTATGTTAGAAAACTGTCATGTCATGATATACTCATATAACAACGGTGACGAAAGAGACTGTTGCAAGACTCCTAAATGATAATGACTCTTTGATATCAAGAGGTGCCATAATTAATGTAGCACAGAGAGCCATTAGAAGTGTTAACTTGGAAATCTCATACTGTGGGTCATTAGGACGGCAAAAGGGCATAGTGACAATATGTCTAAATTATATTTCAGTAGAGAAGCCAAGCGAATGAATCAAGTCAGTAAAGATGGAAAGACCTCTGAGGCAGAGAGGGAGAGAGAAAGAGAGGCAGGTAGTTAGATAGGTAAGTAGGTAGGAAGGAAGGTAGGTAGGTAGGTAGGTAGGTAGGTAGGTAGGTAGGTAGGTAGGTAGGTAGGTAGGTAGGTAGGTATGTAGGTAGGTAGGTAGGTAAGTAGGTAGGTAGGTAGGCAGGTAGGCAGGCAGGCAGGCAGGCAGGCAGGCAGGTAGGTAGGTAGGCAGGCAGGCAGGTAGGTAGGTAGGTAGGTAGGTAGGTAGGTAGGTAGGTAGGTAGGTAGGTAAGTAGGTAGGTAGGTAGGAGGTAGGTAGGTAGGTAGGTAGGTAGGTAGGTAGGTAGGTAGGTAGGTAGGTAGGTAGGTAGGTAGATAGGTAAGTAGGTAGATAAGTAGGTAGGTAGGTTGGTATTCGCAAATGTCTTTGAAGTTCTCAATAATAAACTCAAGTCTAGAAATACGATAAACAGAGACGTCCGGAAAGTTCCTGTTCATTTCATAGGCCTGTAAATTTACCTCCAAGACTCACACTGTAGTGTAGAAACAACGTAAAAAACGTCCGAACGGCGTTTGGTGTGAGAATTGGAGAAAATTCATAACTCTTTAGAAAAAGGAGAAACCAGGCTTCACGATGATATGTGTCTTTTACAGTGCCGCTACAAGGATGAATGAATGTTATGACCCTGTATATTATTTAGGAGCTTCTAACTTTTCTAACGTTTCTAACTTTTAGATCAGCATGATACCTGGGTGATAGTACGACTTGGCAAACACGAGTTCGAACCGTCGGTTTTTTCGAGCCATTTGCTAACTGAACAGAACTTTTTGTTCACCTTACTAGGCCTACTCAGTTTTGATTGAGTACTTGGTCATATACTCGGGGAAGAAAGGTGGTCGAATGATAGGCTAACCACCCGTCCTCATGTGTCGAGGCTTCATAATTGGATACCGTACCCTATCTATCGTTATACTCCATCAGGGAACATCGTAGGACAAACCTTCTTCTCCTTTAAACAAATCTGTTGTTTAAAAATCGTTTTTTTCAGAAGATTTGAAAACCAGATCATGTACGATACGCTGGGGTGCGTTTTTTGTTTCTGCTTTTGACACATAAACAATTACTATCAGAGTACCATTATTGCCAGATAATTTAAGTTACTGAAACGTTCTTTGTTTCATGAAACTTTTTTCACGTGCAACGAAAACTTTTTTGTAATGTGAGTCTTTCACTGATAATTGAACCTGCATCCGTATTATGACAAAGAATAATTGCTATTATTGTAATGGCCCGTGCGTACAGGGGCAGACCATAGGGGCCAATTAATGGTAGTCGCTGCTAAGTTCGATCAGTTCCTTGGCCGAGCTAGGGGCACTAACCGACTGCCCACTAAAGAAACAGACAATAGCTGAGCGTAGGCAGACTCTACGGGGGCTCTACCTAAATAGCATGGATTCTTTTGTGGTGGGATTGATCAAAAACAGGCTTTCCATCTATACCCTAAAAGCCAAACTGTAACCAGGCGAATAAATGACAAAATATTAAGTTTAATGACACAAACAAAAACAGTTGTATAATTGAGCTTTTTGTGAACAATGGAAATTAGTAATAAACAAAAGCTAATCTGAAAACGCTACTAAACAGCATGGCATGAAATAAATGCAATGACTAAACACACAAAAATCATACAGTGTTCCTAACTATTTAAAGGGTTCCTACTTACGCTACCAGCCACCCCAAAATGCGTACGCTAGCGAAATATCTTCTCCAGACACGTGTAGTTTGTGGTCATAGTCCTTTAGAACGACTAAAGTATGGTTCAGATTTCATCTAATGGGTTCACGACTCCCATAGTAGCGACTCAAAAATCTGAGAGAAGCGTAGCTAAATGTTTCAACGTAAGTCTAACAAAAGGGTGACGTGTGAACGGAGCTGTAGGCACACATGCGCTCGGAAATTCACATCAAAAACAAGTTCTCCCTCTGCGCCAGTTAACGATAACGTATTGAAAAACGCTTCCCTTTACTTATGTTCACTAAATGTAAATTGTTTCTAGATTGTTATAATCAACTAGGTAATACTATTTGTTAGTTTAGGGAATGTTATCTCCCCCCCCCCCTGGGTTGGGTTAAACGTGTAACTGTACGTTTGTGCATCTAATCGTATTCAAGCCAAACGCATAGATTTCTGTACGTTCATGACACAGATTTCACAGACAGGATATGCAACTTGACTTTGGTTGGTTAAACTGCGTTTTTACGTTTTACCTGATTGTCCATTAGCTGACGTTTGAAAAGCTAATGATCTATTCGTGGTGGTGGAAGATGTCCACTCATTGGTTTACATGGCTTTGCTGATCTTACCATGCCGGGAAGATGTCGTTTCGGATCATGTGAGAGCACCGTCGTGCAGTTGGAAAGGTGCCCAGCTCGATACTCCATCGCATGGGACGAAGAAGTCGTCACTGCCCGTGGGTAGGAACTTTATGCCAATAAACCGGAAGGCAAAGGTACCTGTTTACTTACGTTATCGTTAATTGGCGCAGAGGGAGAACTTGTTTTTGATGTGAATTTCCGAGCGCATGTGTGCCTACAGCTCCGTTCACACGTCACCCTTTTGTTAGACTTACGTTGAAACATTTAGCTACGTTTCTCTCAGACTTTTTGCGTCGCTACTGTGGGAGTCGTGAACCCATTAGATGAAATCTGAACCATACTTTAGTCGTTCTAAAGGACTATGACCACAAACTACACGTGTCTGGAGAAGATATTTCGCTAGCGTACGCATTTTGGGGTGGCTGGTAGCGTAAGTAGGAACCCTTTAAATAGTTAGGAACACTGTATGATTTTTGTGTGTTTAGTCATTGCATTTATTTCATGCCATGCTGTTTAGTAGCGTTTTCAGATTAGCTTTTGCTTATTACTAATTTCCATTGTTTACAAAAAGCTCAATTATACAACTGTTTTTGTTTGTGTCATTAAACTTAATATTTTGTCATTTATTCGACTGGTTACAGTTTGGCTT
>JAQGDQ010000167.1:0-83576 GCA_030141605.1 Tubiluchus corallicola
TGCTGTATTTCATACTTATTAACCATTAATTGCTTTATGAGTATCTGCTGCTTTAGATATTGATGAATGTGCCGAAGGGAATCATAATTGTCACAGCAATGCCGAGTGTGCGAACACTAAAGGAAGTTTTTCATGCGAGTGCTTGCTAGGTTATGAGGGTGATGGAAAACAAGATGAGGATGGCTGCACTGGTAAAGACTGATAATTGTGATGCTAAAGTCACTGTGCTAGTACAGTGCTAATTTTGTCATATTTATTTTTTGCGCTTATTGCTTGCATTGCTGTATTTCGTTCCTTAACCATTAATTGCTTTATGAGTATCTGCTGCTTTAAATATTGATGAATGTGCCGAAGGGAATCATAATTGTCACAGCAATGCCGAGTGTGCGAACACTAAAGGAAGTTTTTCATGCGAGTGCTTGCTAGGTTATGAGGGTGATGGAAAACAAGATGGGGATGGCTGCACTGGTAAAGATCAATAATTGTAATGCTAAAGTCACTGTGCTAGCTAATTTTTTCATGTTTATTCTTTGCACTAATTCCTTGCATTGCTGTATTTCATACCTTAACCATTAATTGCTTTATGAGTATCTGCTGCTTTAAATATTGATGAATGTGCCGAAGAGAATCAAATTTGTCGCTGTAATGCCAAGTGTGTGAACACTAAAGGAATTTTTTCATGTGAGTGCTTGCTAAGTTATGAGGTTGATTGAAAAAAAGATGGGTATGGCTGCACTGGTAAGGGCTGATAATTGTAATGCTAATGTCACTTTGCTAATTTTGTCACATTTATGTTTCATACATAATCCTATAATTGCTGCATTTCTTACTGTGTTAACTTTTAATTGCTTTATGAGTATCTGCTGTTTTAGATATTGATGAATGTGCCGAAGGGAATCATAATTGTCACAGCAATGCCGAGTGTGCGAACACTAAAGGAAGTTTTTCATGCGAGTGCTTGCTAGGTTATGAGGGTGATGGAAAACAAGATGGGGATGGCTGCACTGGTAAAGATCAATAATTGTAATGCTAAAGTCACTGTGCTAGCTAATTTTTTCATGTTTATTCTTTGCACTAATTCCTTGCATTGCTGTATTTCATACCTTAACCATTAATTGCTTTATGAGTATCTGCTGCTTTAAATATTGATGAATGTGCCGAAGAGAATCAAATTTGTCGCTGTAATGCCAAGTGTGTGAACACTAAAGGAATTTTTTCATGTGAGTGCTTGCTAAGTTATGAGGTTGATTGAAAAAAAGATGGGTATGGCTGCACTGGTAAGGGCTGATAATTGTAATGCTAATGTCACTTTGCTAATTTTGTCACATTTATGTTTCATACATAATCCTATAATTGCTGCATTTCTTACTGTGTTAACTTTTAATTGCTTTATGAGTATCTGCTGTTTTAGATATTGATGAATGTGCCAAAGAGAATAATAATTGTCACTACAATGCCAAGTGTGTGAACACTGAAGGAAGTTTTTCATGCGAGTGCTTGCTAGGTTATGAGGGTGATGGAAAACAAGATGGGGATGTCTGCACTGGTAAAGACTGATAATTGTAATGCTATTGTCACTATGCTAATTTTGTCAGACATGTTTCATACATAATACTAACATTGCTGCATTTCTTACTGTGTTAACTTTTAATTGCTATGAGTATCTGCTGCTTTAGATATTGATGAATGTGCCGAAGAGAATCATAATTGTCGCTACAATGCCAAGTGTGTAAACACTGAAGGAAGTTTTTCATGCAAAAGCTTGCTAGGTTATGAGGGTGATGGCAAACAAGATGGGGATGGCTGATCCTGTAAGACCCGATAATTGCAATGCTAAATTCACTCCTAATTTTGTCCATACTTAATTTACGCATTGATACATTTCATGCTCTATTAGCTATTAATTGCTTTATTAGTATCTGCTGCTTTAGATATTGATGAATGTGCCGAAGGGAATCATAATTGTCACAGCAATGCCGAGTGTGCGAACACTAAAGGAAGTTTTTCATGCGAGTGCTTGCTAGGTTATGAGGGTGATGGAAAACAAGATGAGGATGGCTGCACTGGTAAAGACTGATAATTGTGATGCTAAAGTCACTGTGCTAGTACAGTGCTAATTTTGTCATATTTATTTTTTGCGCTTATTGCTTGCATTGCTGTATTTCGTTCCTTAACCATTAATTGCTCTCTGAGTATCTGCTGCTTTAAATAATGATGAATGTGCCGAAGGGAATCATAATTGTCACAGCAATGCCGAGTGTGCGAACACTAAAGGAAGTTTTTCATGCGAGTGCTTGCTAGGTTATGAGGGTGATGGAAAACAAGATGGGGATGGCTGCACTGGTAAAGATCAATAATTGTAATGCTAAAGTCACTGTGCTAGCTAATTTTTTCATGTTTATTCTTTGCACTAATTCCTTGCATTGCTGTATTTCATACCTTAACCATTAATTGCTTTATGAGTATCTGCTGCTTTAAATATTGATGAATGTGCCGAAGAGAATCAAATTTGTCGCTGTAATGCCAAGTGTGTGAACACTAAAGGAATTTTTTCATGTGAGTGCTTGCTAAGTTATGAGGTTGATTGAAAAAAAGATGGGTATGGCTGCACTGGTAAGGGCTGATAATTGTAATGCTAATGTCACTTTGCTAATTTTGTCACATTTATGTTTCATACATAATCCTATAATTGCTGCATTTCTTACTGTGTTAACTTTTAATTGCTTTATGAGTATCTGCTGTTTTAGATATTGATGAATGTGCCGAAGGGAATCATAATTGTCACAGCAATGCCGAGTGTGCGAACACTAAAGGAAGTTTTTCATGCGAGTGCTTGCTAGGTTATGAGGGTGATGGAAAACAAGATGAGGATGGCTGCACTGGTAAAGACTGATAATTGTGATGCTAAAGTCACTGTGCTAGTACAGTGCTAATTTTGTCATATTTATTTTTTGCGCTTATTGCTTGCATTGCTGTATTTCGTTCCTTAACCATTAATTGCTCTCTGAGTATCTGCTGCTTTAAATAATGATGAATGTGCCCAAGGGAATCATAATTGTCACAGCAATGCCGAGTGTGCGAACACTAAAGGAAGTTTTTCATGCGAGTGCTTGCTAGGTTATGAGGGTGATGGAAAACAAGATGGGGATGGCTGCACTGGTAAAGATCAATAATTGTAATGCTAAAGTCACTGTGCTAGCTAATTTTTTCATGTTTATTCTTTGCACTAATTCCTTGCATTGCTGTATTTCATACCTTAACCATTAATTGCTTTATGAGTATCTGCTGCTTTAAATATTGATGAATGTGCCGAAGAGAATCAAATTTGTCGCTGTAATGCCAAGTGTGTGAACACTAAAGGAATTTTTTCATGTGAGTGCTTGCTAAGTTATGAGGTTGATTGAAAAAAAGATGGGTATGGCTGCACTGGTAAGGGCTGATAATTGTAATGCTAATGTCACTTTGCTAATTTTGTCACATTTATGTTTCATACATAATCCTATAATTGCTGCATTTCTTACTGTGTTAACTTTTAATTGCTTTATGAGTATCTGCTGTTTTAGATATTGATGAATGTGCCGAAGGGAATCATAATTGTCACAGCAATGCCGAGTGTGCGAACACTAAAGGAAGTTTTTCATGCGAGTGCTTGCTAGGTTATGAGGGTGATGGAAAACAAGATGGGGATGGCTGCACTGGTAAAGATCAATAATTGTAATGCTAAAGTCACTGTGCTAGCTAATTTTTTCATGTTTATTCTTTGCACTAATTCCTTGCATTGCTGTATTTCATACCTTAACCATTAATTGCTTTATGAGTATCTGCTGCTTTAAATATTGATGAATGTGCCGAAGAGAATCAAATTTGTCGCTGTAATGCCAAGTGTGTGAACACTAAAGGAATTTTTTCATGTGAGTGCTTGCTAAGTTATGAGGTTGACTGAAAAAAAGATGGGGATGTCTGCACTGGTAAAGACTGATAATTGTAATGCTAATGTCACTTTGCTAATTTTGTCACATTTATGTTTCATACATAATCCTATAATTGCTGCATTTCTTACTGTGTTAACTTTTAATTGCTTTATGAGTATCTGCTGTTTTAGATATTGATGAATGTGCCAAAGAGAATAATAATTGTCACTACAATGCCAAGTGTGTGAACACTGAAGGAAGTTTTTCATGCGAGTGCTTGCTAGGTTATGAGGGTGATGGAAAACAAGATGGGGATGTCTGCACTGGTAAAGACTGATAATTGTAATGCTATTGTCACTATGCTAATTTTGTCAGACATGTTTCATACATAATACTAACATTGCTGCATTTCTTACTGTGTTAACTTTTAATTATGCTTTATGAGTGTCTCCTGCTTTAGATATTGATGAATGTGTCAAAGAGAATCATAATTGTCGCTACAATGCCAAGTGTGTGAACACTGAAGGAAGTTTTTCATGCAAAAGCTTGCTAGGTTATGAGGGTGATGGCAAACAAGATGGGGATGGCTGATCCTGTAAGACCCGATAATTGCAATGCTAAATTCACTCCTAATTTTGTCCATACTTAATTTACGCATTGATACATTTCATGCTCTATTAGCTATTAATTGCTTTATTAGTATCTGCTGCTTTAGATATTGATGAATGTGCCGAAGGGAATCATAATTGTCACAGCAATGCCGAGTGTGCGAACACTAAAGGAAGTTTTTCATGCGAGTGCTTGCTAGGTTATGAGGGTGATGGAAAACAAGATGAGGATGGCTGCACTGGTAAAGACTGATAATTGTGATGCTAAAGTCACTGTGCTAGTACAGTGCTAATTTTGTCATATTTATTTTTTGCGCTTATTGCTTGCATTGCTGTATTTCGTTCCTTAACCATTAATTGCTCTCTGAGTATCTGCTGCTTTAAATATTGATGAATGTGCCGAAGAGAATCAAATTTGTCGCTGTAATGCCAAGTGTGTGAACACTAAAGGAATTTTTTCATGTGAGTGCTTGCTAAGTTATGAGGTTGATTGAAAAAAAGATGTGTATGGCTGCACTGGTAAGGGCTGATAATTGTAATGCTAATGTCACTTTGCTAATTTTGTCACATATATGTTTCATACATAATCCTATAATTGCTGCATTTCTTACTGTGTTAACTTTTAATTGCTTTATGAGTATCTGCTGTTTTAGATATTGATGAATGTGCCGAAGGGAATCATAATTGTCACAGCAATGCCGAGTGTGCGAACACTAAAGGAAGTTTTTCATGCGAGTGCTTGCTAGGTTATGAGGGTGATGGAAAACAAGATGGGGATGGCTGCACTGGTAAAGATCAATAATTGTAATGCTAAAGTCACTGTGCTAGCTAATTTTTTCATGTTTATTCTTTGCACTAATTCCTTGCATTGCTGTATTTCATACCTTAACCATTAATTGCTTTATGAGTATCTGCTGCTTTAAATATTGATGAATGTGCCGAAGAGAATCAAATTTGTCGCTGTAATGCCAAGTGTGTGAACACTAAAGGAATTTTTTCATGTGAGTGCTTGCTAAGTTATGAGGTTGATTGAAAAAAAGATGGGTATGGCTGCACTGGTAAGGGCTGATAATTGTAATGCTAATGTCACTTTGCTAATTTTGTCACATTTATGTTTCATACATAATCCTATAATTCCTGCATTTCTTACTGTGTTAACTTTTAATTGCTTTATGAGTATCTGCTGTTTTAGATATTGATGAATGTGCCAAAGAGAATAATAATTGTCACTACAATGCCAAATGTGTGAACACTGAAGGAAGTTTTTCATGCGAGTGCTTGCTAGGTTATGAGGGTGATGGAAAACAAGATGGGGATGTCTGCACTGGTAAAGACTGATAATTGTAATGCTATTGTCCCTATGCTAATTTTGTCAGACATGTTTCATACATAATACTAACATTGCTGCATTTCTTACTGTGTTAACTTTTAATTATGCTTTATGAGTGTCTCCTGCTTTAGATATTGATGAATGTGTCAAAGAGAATCACAATTGTCACTACAATGCCAAGTGTGTGAACACTGAAGGAAATTTTTCATGCGAATGCTTGCTAGGTTATGAGGGATATGGAAAACAAGATGTGGATGGCTGCACTGGTAAGGGTCGATAATTGCAATGCTATTGTCACTGTGCTAATTTTGTCATATTTAGTTTTTATGCTTAATCCTAGCATTACTGCCCTTCTTACTGTGTTAGCTTTTAAATGCTATGAATACCCGCTGCTGTAGATATTGATGAATGTGCTGAAGAGAATCATAATTGTCGCTACAATGCCAAGTGTGTAAATACTGAAGGAAGTTTTTCATGCAAAAGCTTGCTAGGTTATGAGGGTGATGGCAAACAAGATGGGGATGGCTGATCCTGTAAGACCCGATAATTGCAATGTTAAATTCACTCCTAATTTTGTCCATACTTAATTTAAGCATTGATACATTTCATGCTCTATTAGCTATTAATTGCTTCATTAGTATCTGCTGCTTTAGATATTGATGAATGTGTCAAAGAGAATCGTATTTGTCACAGCAATGCCAAGTGTGTGAACACTGAAGGAAGTTTTTCATGCAAATGCTTGCTAGGTTATGAGGGATATGGAAAACAAGATGAGGATGGCTGCACTGGTAAAGACTGATAATTGTGATGCTAAAGTCACTGTGCTAGTACAGTGCTAATTTTGTCATATTTATTTTTTGTGCTTATTGCTTGCATTGCTGTATTTTGTTCCTTAACCATTAATTGCTCTCTGAGTATCTGCTGCTTTAAATAATGATGAATGTGCCGAAGGGAATCATAATTGTCACAGCAATGCCGAGTGTGCGAACACTAAAGGAAGTTTTTCATGCGAGTGCTTGCTAGGTTATGAGGGTGATGGAAAACAAGATGGGGATGGCTGCACTGGTAAAGATCAATAATTGTAATGCTAAAGTCACTGTGCTAGCTAATTTTTTCATGTTTATTCTTTGCACTAATTCCTTGCATTGCTGTATTTCATACCTTAACCATTAATTGCTTTATGAGTATCTGCTGCTTTAAATATTGATGAATGTGCCGAAGAGAATCAAATTTGTCGCTGTAATGCCAAGTGTGTGAACACTAAAGGAATTTTTTCATGCGAGTGCTTGCTAGGTTATGAGGGTGATGGAAAACATGATGGGGATGGCTGCACTGGTAAGGACTGATAATTGTAATGCTATTGTCACTATGCTAATTTTGTCAGACATGTTTCATACATAATACTAACATTGCTGCATTTCTTACTGTGTTAACTTTTAATTATGCTTTATGAGTGTCTCCTGCTTTAGATATTGATGAATGTGTCAAAGAGAATCACAATTGTCGCTACAATGCCAAGTGTGTGAACACTGAAGGAAGTTTTTCATGCGAATGCTTGCTAGGTTATGAGGGTGATGAAAAACATGATGGGGATGGCTGCACTGGTAAGGACTGATAATTGTAATGCTATTGTCACTATGCTAATTTTGTCAGACATGTTTCATACATAATACTAACATTGCTGCATTTCTTACTGTGTTAACTTTTAATTATGCTTTATGAGTGTCTGCTGCTTTAGATATTGATGAATGTGCCAAAGAGATTCATAATTGTCACAGCAATGCCAAGTGTGTGAACACTGAAGGAAGTTTTTCATGCAAATGCTTGCTAGGTTATGAGGGATATGGAAAACAAGATGAGGATGGCTGCACTGGTAAGGGAGCTGTTAATTGTCGTGCTAAATTATTAAAAAAATTCCTACTTAAGAAAAAAGAGGAAATGCATCCATTCAGCACTTACTGTAGTTTATCATTATTGCAAAAATTAACAGGAAAAAAATCACATAAAATTATTAAACACTAATTTGGTTTTTAGATGTTGTGTTTTCTTAATTGAGAGATTTTTGTGTAATATTTATTAAAGTAAAAATTCTAGCATTGCTTCTAGAGACTTTTTTGGGACTTCTTTGAGACACTATAAAGCATCAGCAACATCATTTCTCTCTTTTGAACTTTGTTCTTTGTCTGGGTTACTTTTTGCAATAAATATGTTTGATAACTTCGCGAAGTTAGCCATTTATGTTTATTCCAGATTTTTCTCTAATGATTCCTTGAAATATGTCTATTCTTCTCCTGACAATATAGATGCATATAACGTGAATGCAGCAATAATTTACCCAGCGAACCAGCCATCGAAAATTTTACTAGACAAATTCTGTCTCAACATGGAAAAGTGCCTTCAAATAAAACTGCCAAGCTAAGCATCCTTGAGACCGAATTGCTAGTGTAATCATCTTAGTTGCCTATGATGAATAGACGTAAATGAAACCAAGTCTAAAAGCAAATTTTTGAAGTCTGTTATGGCTTCTTCTTAAAATTGGGCAAATGTTTGAAAGTAATTGGTTTTACATCGGTTAGTTTGCAACATTTTTTGTTATGAACTTGTGCCGTGGCTTTTACTATTTCTTTTTTAAACAACAGAAACAGATGAATGTTCATCTAAACCTTGTCAAAACAATGGAACTTGTTATGATGAAGTGAATCACTATAACTGTTCCTGCGCTCCTGGATATGAGGGGCATAGCTGCGAAACAGGTACGCAAACATGTAAAACAGACTAAATAAGTGATTTAAGTTTTGACAGTCCATGTAATAAAATGTGTAAGTGTACAGTGGCAAGCCCACAGTACTGCAGTTTGCTAGGACGAAGCTTCAAGGTGAAACTAAGGTTAAGTGTACTATAATTATCTTGTTCCCTTCTGGTTGCTACCAAGACCAAGTTTCGTTGACTTCTCTTTAGTGGCTTTTACTATACTGCCATACTTCGTTTCCACCTGGAAAATGGCCAGGAACAAAACAGTTGCATTAAACTGCTTATAAAAATAACCGGATATACCGCAACCCATTACCCAGCAACCGCCTGGCAAATTAATGTATATGTTCAATGAGGAAATGCCAGTGACCTTTATATTAAGCCAGTCATATGAGGCTGGCGATATGCTTCACTGGATTGTAGACACTGACCAGACGTCAGGTGTTGTGCAAAATAATGCACGTTAATATGCTTTTATTGTTTACAAGCTGTACTGACTGTACATCGCATATTCACAATAGTAAAGTATTGATAACTCTGTTATTATTATCAATGCATATTCAGTCATAATAGCAGCTGACAAGAAAACATGTCATCGAAGCAAATTCTAGCAAAACATTTGTAGTTATGAGTTTTATATATATATATATATTTATATATATGTGTGTGTGTGTGTGTGTGTGTGTGTGTGTGTGTGTGTGTGTGTGTGTGTGTGTGTGTGCATGTGTAGTATTTCGAAACACACACACACACACACACACATACACAGTAAGCTACAGATTATATCTTTGAGTACAAGACATCTTTATGTAAACAAAATTGTCTCAATAAAGGTGATTGATTTTCAGTGAGTCATTAATTCATTAACCTTTGGAGAAAAAATTAAGGACTCTAACCAGTGTACATTTGTCTGACTGTTTTGTGATTCGTCTGTCAAAATTTAACACACCCGGTTATAATGCCAAACTTGCTGTAACATTAACTTTTTCCATCTCAAAGTGGCCAGTGTAAAGCGGTTTAACAGTATAATGCAAAACACTTAACGTTTTGTACATGCCCATTCTATTGATGTAGCAGCAGTTTTAACATGTTTTACAAGCTAGCTACAACCTTACCTAGTTCATTTTTCTTGTTTGCAAGCAAGATCCTGCTAGTAAATTACTCTATGCACAAACTAATTAAGTCCATGCAAAACAACTGAAGTTACTGAACCGATTCGGCAGACGGCTTTGGTTTACACACGTGTCAAGTGATGGTTGTAGTTTCTGTGTTACACTTAACCTTTGACCTGCGGCAACTGCGCGTGTGCACAACAAAACTGTGAAAAGGCTTATTGGCCAGTGGTTTGGTCATTAAATATCAGAATTAAGAATTGAAAATGCAAATACCGAAAGCAAATTGTTACCATTCAACTTGGAACAGTGTTTTTATTTTCTTTACAATCACATAATCTCGTTGTTCAGTACATAGTCAGTTACGTTAAACTGTATTATACCACATAAATAAATTAACAACCCACAATTGTTGCAGTAAAATGCTGTATATTTTTTGTTTATTTGATCAATATTTGGACATTACCTGTATATATTCACTATGTATTCTTGATCAGGAACTAGTAGTGTCAAAATATTGATCAAATAAACAAACAATACACTAGATTTTAAGGCAAGAAGCATTGACTACCTCACCTCTGTCAGTTTAGTGGCTCATTTCGGAGGGTTTTTGTTCATAATGGTCCAAGCTTCTGGTTTTTCACAAATGTCATTGGTGAGTGGACCATGTCAGTGAATGTTGATTGTTGTGTGGTCCATTATTTATACCGGAAAAACTGTATGTGAAAAATTAAATTAAATTTAAATGATACAATCGCTAAGTATCAACTGTACAGATCCGTAGGTGTGAGTTTGATCCCTAAAAGTTCTTCTCTAGTGAAAGATTTTCTCTACTACTGGAATGTCTCCCGATTCGCTTAGTTTACTTACGATTTAAGTTTTCGATTTACAACAGTGGTTACAGACATTGTCTATAAAGACGTGGAGAGTAATTTTTGGTTGTAAATGCTGCGCAGAAAATAACTCGCCTGCTTAAAAACTGCATCGAAAAATATTACGTATAGTACCTCATATCCAAAACAAGTTTGTATGGTTATACTGCTCAAGAAATTGCGTAGAAGGAAGATAGGCAACGTGACATGCGCAAAATAAAATGGCTGCCATAGATATTCTTAAGAACTAATAGTTAACAATGCTGATGGTCGTCACGAAAGGCTAACAGAACGTTGGGCACGATAAAAAGTATTTTTATTAATATAGACAAAGATGTGATTATAAAACTGTACAAAAGTTTTGTTAGACCACGCTTGGATTATTGCATGCAGGCATGGAGACCATATATGGTAAAAGATATTAGATTGATTGAAGGTGTACAAAAGAGATCTATCAACTTGATCGAATGCCCTAGTTTTGCAGAGCTAACATATGAACACAAACTGAACAGATGCAGATTAATGCCCCTAGAACACCATCGACTGAGAGCAGATCTGATTAGAATTGTGAATGGACTCGAAGGTCTGGAATGTAAGGACAGTAGAACAAGAAATCACTCAAAAAAATCAGTGAAAGGAAGGTCTAGATTTGATTTTAGAAAATACAGTATGAGCCAAAGGGTCATTAATTTCTGATCAAAACTTAAAAAAAACGTTTTTATTTTTATTTTAGAAATTGATGAATGTGGTTATGGACCGTGCTACAATAATGCCAGCTGTATTGATAATGTAAATTCTTTCTTTTGTTTGTGTTTACCTGGTTCCACAGGTTATCGTTGTGAGACAGGTAAAGGAATTTAAACTAAACATCAACAAAACAATCCTGTGGTGTGATTTGTGTTACTAAAGTTTTACTTTTCTCAAACCTTCCGTTCAATATTTTCAATTTTCTGATTAGTATTCAATTTCTGTGAAAGTAATGTTGGATACATTTTTAGAAAATTTGTTGAAAATGCTAAGATATAATAAATTTACTTAAATAACATCTTGCCTCGCTGGGATGAAGTTGTTTAAAGGTTTTACTATATAATTTCGTTGTTTTCATTTTTTCACTTAACAACACCCGTTTCATTTTAACGTGGATTTTTTACT
This sequence comes from Tubiluchus corallicola, assembly GCA_030141605.1. Lineage (NCBI taxonomy): Eukaryota > Metazoa > Priapulida > Priapulimorpha > Priapulimorphida > Tubiluchidae > Tubiluchus > Tubiluchus corallicola. Next base: position 11,737 of record JAQGDQ010000167.1, read on the forward strand.
CTGCTCAAAGCCAATTTTTATTTTATCAACAACTTTTTACCTAATTTAATGTATTAAAACAGCACATACTGTTATACTGTTCTAAAACGTACTAGTAATGTAAGCAGTGCAGTTATTATATAAGTATACATTTTTGCTTCCCAACTGACCACTAAATGCTAGTTGTTTGTATCAAGCCAGACCTGGCAGCAAACTTTATGGGGAGGAATTTTGCCTGCAAGCTGTTGTTATAGCAACCAGACTAGATAAAATTCTCAAGGTCGCTTCAAGACTTGGCTTTGAACTGCTGCCTAGTCTTATATGTTAACAAAATATAAACTGTTAGCTAGGTAAGTAAGATATATAGGTGGTTTCAGGCAAGTAGAAATTTTGAAAGAAAAATAGAAACTGTTAGCTAGGTAAGTAAGATATATAGGTGGTTTCAGGCAAGTAGAAATTTAAGATATTAATTAGTAGAAACATGGGTGAAACTCATAAAACCTTTAATTTATGTGATTTAAGCAGCATTAATCTGGAACGTATCTCACTTCTTTTACATAAATTTTTCTTATTTTTTCCCATTAAATCACTTATAAATGTTTAAACAAATCACATGATTGGATAGCCGAGATTCTCCTAAATACCTAACTTATCACCATTTAATTATATCTGCACTAATACAGTAGCAGAAAAGTTGTAGTTCTTATAAGACTTATTGTAAATGTTGCAGTCTTGAAGGAGTTAAAGAATGTCCATCTTAACCTTTTTACTCGTAAGACTTCGGATGATGATGTAAATTTTCTGCATACAAGATTTCATTAAAAATTTTCAATATTATTTAGCCGTTAATTCCTTACTTATTTGTTAATTAATTAATTGCCGTTATCAAGAGGAGCTATTGTAAAGCAAGACTGAAATATTTCGTTTTCTAGTCATTATAAACTAGGTCAATATATATTTTTTATCGAATCTAGAATAAGTATATACTGTACAGTTTAGTGTATATAATGAAAAGAATAAAGTTGTTTAATAACTATTAGAGAAAACACTTATTTTAGATGTTCTTGTCGTTTCCTATTTGTTCGAAATTGTACAACATAGTAAAAAGTGCTACCCGAAGTTGTTTAAAAGCAACACTTATGCCGATCTGACGTTACCGTGACAACAACCAGTGGTCTATTACAATAGACTAAAGCACCAGCAAACACTGTTCACAAAAAAACTTTAAAAATTCATCTTGAAATTTTATATTACTTATATGCCGTCTTATTGCATACAGTGAAATTTTATATCATTGACATGGTGTCTTATTGCATGCAGAGCTGGGGTTAACAGTAACGCTATATAAAACTTGTAAATTTAAACTCCCTTGATGATAGTTAGGTGCAGCCATTTTAACAGTAAGTTGTTTGAGTCAAGTTTAGGTAAGATTACGCAAACCTTGAAAAAATAATCAGGGTGTTTGTTGCATACTCTCTGCTAACTAGGCAAAATTTTAATTTACTTTATATTGTCAGTAAGATCAATGTTTTGGTGATCTTTGGTATTTTTTGGTGAATCAGTGATGAATACTGGGATGATGATAGAATGCTGTTTTATCAGGTGGCTCGAATATTTTAAATTATTAAGAATTTTCTTTTCCAATTACGTAAATATTTCAAACAGGTAAGCGTAATGTTAAGTAATGTAACTTTCTATGGAAAATTTTTGGGATTTATGTTAAAATTGCCTTTTCCCACTTTAACAAATCACTTGGAATTAGTTAAGGTATTTACTAACTGTTTTTTTTCAAATTTTAGAAATCAATGAATGCGGTTCTAATCCCTGTGAGAATAACGCAACTTGTGTAGATAATGTAAATGCTTATAAGTGTGAATGTCCTGATGGCTTTACAGGAGAAGTTTGTGAGTTACAAGTAGGTAGGTTTCTAATTAATGAGCTGCTTTAATTTTAATTGTATAAGACAGTGTGTCTCTCAGTGTGGTACGGATGTTCATTCATTTGCCAAAAGCTTGCCCCATGAGTTGCTTGACATGTAAAAGCTGATAAGTTTAGTGTTGTACAGAGAGGCATGTTATAGAGATTTTACCGTGGCAACTAAAATGTAAAATGCCATGTTTCAGTTACTTTAAAATTATTATCATAGCTAGGACTTTTTGATAAATCAACTAGTACAATAATGGTCAAAACAATTTACTCTTTAAAATATTGAAAGGAAACGTACTGTTTTTCAAAAAAGATGTGAAAGAATTGTTACCGCACTAACACAATTTCGTGTTCGCGCCTCTAGTTCTTCACTGTTACATGCATTTTACCATTCGCTAGTCAGACGGGTACAAGCGACTGCTTTTCGGAAATACGCTCGACAAAAAAGTGCTGTACCTCTGAGTTCATGTGTGTTAGTTTGTGACAAGCTGCACGCGCTTGACAGCTTATGCATGAGCAGAGCGGTAATTTTTAAATTTGAATTTTTATCTTAAAACGTGCCTGCACTGACTTAAATTTTCCCTTTTGCAAACATGTGCAACACGCTCACAGAATATTTTTGCTGTTGAAAATGTTGTTAGTTTGTGATGTAATTAATAGTTGGGCTCGCTTGTTGTCAATTAAGTTTTTAATCTATTATTAAATTATCAGAAACACTTTTGCGGTATTAATTATGTTAAAACGTATATTTTTTATCGGATTTGAAAATGGGTAGTATATGGAAAATCATCTGGTCTTCCTTTAAGTCACTTTACGCTTCAAATTTCTAATTATTTTCTTTTTCAAAAATTTCATTCTATCTCAGCAAGGTTTCATGTGAGTCAAAAAGGGTCTTTAGCAATGCTTTTTATTTTTAACTCGAACCCCGTTACTATGGTAATGACAGTAACCAGTGATGGCTCGTAATTAAAATTAGTGTGGTGCTGCTTCGGAAAGTTTTTAGCCATTGTTTTAATACTGTGTAAAGCGAAACAAACTTGTGATTTTAATCTTGTAATGTTAAAGCAAACAAACATACTGAAATTTATACATAAGCTTAATAAAATCCTAAGCACAAGATATTGTTTGTTTACGAACAGCTTAAATTGTCGCAGTTCAAGAATATGCCGGTAAACACATGCGACAACTGACAACACACACTAGGTGAAAGAGAGTACTTTTTCTACCTAGAGTGCAGCATCTTATCTCAGACATTGCTTGAGCTGTGAGCCCTTTGTGCTTGACTGTGAAAAGTACTACCCTCACGTGCTCTGGACCATACAAGTTTAAAGAAAGAACTTAAGAAAAAAAGACATTATTGAATATAATCGGTAATATTGAGTGAAAATAAGGGATGCTGCATTACCACAGTACCTATACACGAGCTGCCACTGACAGTAATCATAGACATGAACTGTAAAGTCAGCCTACCAGAAGATCACTCAGCCACCAACTGAAGCTCTGCTTAAAATTCAGAGCACCAGATGCGCACACTATATTCTTACTATTAACAATATAATTTTTCAACAAGGTGCAGCACTTTCTCATCAGCCATAGGCTGTGAGCCTGTATAAGCCATGCATTGGCTTGGTGTGTGTTAAACTGTAAAAAAATAATGTTTTTGTAAATTTAGCCATTGATGTTTGTGCTTCTATGCCATGCTTGAATGGTGCAACGTGTGTCAATGGCGAGATGTCGTACACGTGTATCTGTTTAGAAAAATATGCAGGAAGAGATTGTGAAACAGGTAATCAGGTAATTATTTGCAAGATACTGGGACTAAGAAATGAGATAATGTAACATAGTATAACAAAATGGTTAACGGCCAAATGGACTCACAATTATTATATTGTTGAAAACAAACTTGATCTGAAAAAAGGAAATTTGGAAAAGTCGAGAATGAGTCTTGATTTTAAGCAAGGAGCTTATTTAGATTGAAAGTACAATGTAGTGACCACTAGAGGCCATGCAATTATTTATTTTTTGATAAGACAATATAAAATGAGAGTTTACTTTTCACTTGGTTGATATGAAAGAAGCTTAAAAAAGTCGGGACTGAACCTGTATTGCAGTTTCAATACCATGACTTATGCTCATTAATATGCATTCCTTCAAAAAACATCTGATAGCATGCATACCATGTGCTATTTGCATTATGTACCGATTTGATTTCAAAAGGTGTGGGCTTCGTTCTCATGCTGCATTAATCAACCAGTTGCATAAATCTGATTGATTAAAAATTGTTTTTGACTTTTATAGTTAGAAACAAAAGGCGTATTGTGGACGTGCTCAAACCAATATTAACAAAAATGGCATACGGCTAATACCTCGGAAAAGTGTTTAATGAACTATTTTAGACACTTTACGTGGTTTGCTTTAGCCTCTATAAAATGCCTAGGCATTCTACAGAATACCTGATTTCACATTTTGCCTGTAACATATACACAAGCTGGCCAAAGAGGGATTCAAACTTTTATAAAAAAAAACACAGGAAGCGTGAAAATTCAGTGCCTGATGTGTGTACTGTTCTCAAATATTTTAAGCTAATTATTGTAGTGAATTACGAGCAAACTGTAAGAGAATATGTACATGCAACATAATAGGAATTACTTGAAGCACTTTTCTGGATGATTGTGAGAAAATCGTATCATCAGCAAATCGTTTTTTGTTGTTTCAGAGAAGGTGTCTGGGTTATTTTTGGCAAGAGAACCCGATCTAGATGCTTACATTGTTGGTGCAAACATTTCCTTTCTCTTATATTCTGAATATGTAGATGCTACTGTTGTTTTCTCGTGGAGCATGGGTGATCAGCATGTATTTACCATTGATGATCAGCAATTCATACCTGTAAACCATTCTGAAGTAGCTGCTGAAAATGTTGCGAACTCAAACAGCACTATGGCATCTGTTGTGTTTGTGTATCAGCATTCTTATTCGGAGCCGGGACTTTATGAAGTGATTGTTGTTGGCTCAGTGAATGATATGCAATTTTGGTCTGTATCAACGAGTGCATATGTAATTGAACTGTCAGCTCGACTTGGCCCTGTTGCCGCAGCAGTTCCTGATTGCGACTTAGATGTGCGGATTAATGATGTTGGCTACAACGAAAGTGATGCACCAACATTTGAATTGGGATTTGCTATTACAATAACATCATCAGTTTACGAAAATTGTGAGAACAAGGTCGATATCGGTTACGAGTGGGAAATGTTTCATTCACATCCGTCTACTGAAAATGCTGTGGTATTTCCAGAATTTGTTGTAACTGATGGCAGTGATGTAATAATACCAGCGAAATTTCTGCTCCCTGGTGCATACATTATCTACCAGTCTGTCACTTTGACTTTTAGTACTGGCGAAACGAAACAAAGCACAGACCAGGTATGGCTTCTCATTAATTAATTTTTTTTAAAGGAAAGAACAACTTACTCAGTATGTTAGGTTTGTTTTACTGTTATCATTTAACTTAGAATAATTTAACAAAGAAATTTTCAAAGAACTGTCTATAAAGCATAAATGTAAAATGTACTACTTCTGAATAGATATTTTTACGCATGATGGTTGCCGCTGTTCGCCTCAAAATGGTGACAAAACTGGAAGACTTTGCGACTTTTCGTGATCGCTTCATGGCTTCCCGTGAGCGTGCACTGCTTAAACTACTTCAGACGTCTGCAGCTTACCTAACGTCCTTGCAAAAAGTCATTACAGAATTAGCTTTTTTGTAACTACTTTTAATGAAGATTGACAGTGCACTGCTTTTCTTCGAGGCGAATGACGTCATTGGAGGAAGAATGGGCATTGAAAATGGGAGTGCCCCCAAGCATGAAGTGATCGCGAATTTAAAATGAACTTACTAGTTACTTGAGGCACTTATTGCAATTTTATTACTAAATCTTTTTAACATTTTTCGCGAACGTTAAAATAAGGTTAACCTCCCAGATTTTCTTGGCCTTTCTTTAAATTTAAAAATTCATTTAGGAAAACGATTAGGTAGCCTTAGTCAAATATCTCAAAGTATATGCATTAGCCTTGAATTTCAAGGTGTTTGGTATAGTTTCTGACTTGCTCAAAAAGCAAGTTTCTGCTGGTTCACTTAAGACTTAAGTTAAGCAGTGTTATACAGAAACAGTTACTCATTTTTTGTCCAAGGTCAGAAATATTTCTAGATTCCTACTGGTTTTCCAGGGCTGGATTATGATCGAACATTCTGATTTGATTCCCGTAATAAGTGGCGGTCCTTTAAGGGCTGTTCATTGGGAATCTGATATTGTTATGGATGCTACTGAGTCTTACGATCCAGACATGCCAAGAGAACTTCTCCGGCGATGTAACTCCACTGCAGACACTTCTTCGTTTTGTGATGAAATGGTTGCCGATTTTTCGTAAGAATGATTGTAATTATTTAATTCTTCTAGCAATATGCATTTTAATTTAGAATTTATTAGAGATATGTAGGCATACAGTTTTTGTTATATGAATGAATGTCTTTCTCGATTTTGATTAAGTAATAATAATAATAATAGTAATAAAAATCGTTATCATCATCATCATCATCATTAATATGCAAAATCTTTAAACAGGATTGACCTGACTGAACACAGTGCTCATTTACAATAGAGTCCCAAGTTAAGAGGCAGCATGCAACAATAATCATAGATTACATCTAAACTTATACAAGAAATTGCTTAGATGATGTCTCAAGGCTTCGTAGCTTGAATATTATTGATACATAAATTTACAGTTAACGCATATAGCTTAAATTGTATGATTTAACTTACTATACTTCAAGATATAAATGAAAAATTCATCTTGAAAGTGTTTCTTACGTGATTTCTAAATGCTTTGTCATTTGCACATTTGTTAGTTCTAAGTAATGGCAGTTTATAGTCGCCTCGGTGTTCTGATCGGTTATTATGATTATGATCTGTTGGCAAAGTATCAGCAAATGAATGTGATGTGCAGATCTAATAAACTATTATTACTATGTTGGGATGTTCTTCAGCAATGTCCAGAATTGTTTAATAAGTTATTTCTTCAACAGTGTCCAAGAATGTCTAATAGCATATGTTCCTCAACAATCTCCTGAAGTGTCTAATAACATATGTTCTTCAACAAATGTACAGGATTGTATAATAAGATATTTCTTCAACAATGTCCAAGAATGTCTACTAAGATATGTTCTTCAACAATGTCCAGGATTGCCAAATAAGATATGTTCTTCAACAATGTCCAAGATTGCCTAATAAGATTTGTTCTTCAACAATGTCCAAGATTGCCTAATAAGATATGTTCTTCTACAATGTCCAGGATTGTCTAATAAGATATGTTCTTCTACAATGTCCAGGATTGTCTACTAAGATATGTTCTTCAACAATGTCCAGGATTGTCTACTAAGATATGTTCTTCAACAATGTCCAGGATTGTCTAATAAGATATGTTCTTCAACAATGTCCAGGATTGTCTACTAAGATATGTTCTTCTACAATGTCCAGGATTGTCTACTAAGATATGTTCTTCAACAATGTCCAGGATTGTCTACTAAGATATGTTCTTCTACAATGTCCAGGATTGTCTAATAAGATATGTTCTTCAACAATGTCCAGGATTGTCTACTAAGATATGTTCTTCAACAATGTCCAGGATTGTCTACTAAGATATGTTCTTCAACAATGTCCAGGATGGTCTAATAAGATATGTTCTTCAACAATGTCCAGAATTGTCTAATAAAATATTTCTTCAGCAATGTCCAGAATTGTCTAATAACATATGTTCCTCAACAATCTCCTGAAATGTCTAATAACATATGTTCTTCAACAAATGTCCAGGATTGTATAATAAGATATTTCTTCAACAATGTCCAGAATTGTCTAATAAGATATTTCTTAAATAATGTCCAAGAAAGTCTACTAAGATGTGTTCTTCAGCAATGTCCAGGATTGTCTAATAAGATATGTTCTTCTACAATGTCCAGGATTGTCTAATAAGATATGTTCTTCTACAATGTCCAGGATTGTCTAATAAGATATGTTCTTCAACAATGTCCAGGATTGTCTAATAAGATATGTTCTTCAACAATGTCCAGGATTGTCTAATAAGATATGTTCTTCTACAATGTCCAGGATTGTCTAATAAGATATGTTCTTCAACAATGTCCAGGATTGTGTAATAAGATATGTTCTTCAACAATGTCCAGGATTGTCTAATAAGATATGTTCTTCTACAATGTCCAGGATTGTCTAATAAGATATGTTCTTCAACAATGTCCAGGATTGTCTAATAAGATATGTTCTTCAACAATGTCCAGGATTACTTAATAAGATATGTTCTTCAACAATGTCGAGGATTGTGTAAATAAACTGAGATGTTCATTAATTGTAGACCTTCAATGTTTAAACTAAAAATACCATGCCTATTGTTATAAAAATTGTAACAGGTTATATGCATTTTAGACGAGTTATAAAATTGTAAAAATTTATCAAGCCGAAGCTGCATTGGATGTAAAGGAGCACAAAGGCTTTAAACAGCATTTTTGTCTCCAAATCACTCCTTTTCAACTGCACCCCGTTTTTAGACTTATACATAAATTCTGACTAATAAGTAGGATACTGCAGTTTATAAATGCAATCTGCTTCACCGTTATCTTTTGAAAAATTATTATATCATTTAATGTATTTCTTTTTTGAGTGTATGCTATAAAAGTTTATTTGGCATTCAAAACACACAGCTGATTGTTGGTACGATATTAGCTGTATTCTTTTTCTCTTAGTTTGAAAATTGCGTAAATCATTAGATGTTTTTGGGTTTTTCGTTTTTTAGGTATACGTGGTACTGTTACAAGGGAACAGGGGCCATGCCTGAAGCTAGTTCCACTGCTTTGGCATGTTATAGTAACTATACTGTTCAGCTGCCCTTTACAGGTATGTGAAATTAATCTTCCGAAGGAGAAAGAATGATAAAGTAAAAGGGTAAGAGTAAGATAACAGTATAGACTGTTAATTGTCAAGCCCTGGACAATTCTTAGTTCAAGGAAAGATTAGTACCAAGATTGGTCTTGAATTGATCAGTTTTTTGGATATCAGTTTAACAGTTTTGTCTTTAGATCATATGTAACTTATTCATTGTATGTAAAGGAAATTTTGTAATGAAAGATGGTAATGCAGCAGCACTAATCCTAACTTAAGGAAGAACCAACTCTCGAACAACATTTATTGCCTCTTAATATACAATTTAAAATATTGAGATGTACGCACAATATATGTGCATAGAATGCCTTGCTTAAAAATGTAAAAGAGATTTAAACATTTTTTATCTCCCGCCAAATGATCGTGGCTGCCAGCATATTTGAAAAAACGACGTAAGCTGGTGACTGCTATCCAGCATGAATGCTGTGAAGGCAAACTGTGATGAAGGTATGCATTGAGATACAACTTTCAGATACACATGTAAACCTGCGAGCATGCAATATATACCGGGTGGGTTGCTTAGTTTACAGAGTTTGCTCTATAAGTCAAAAAATGATTGCTTAAGCACTTGGCAGAATTACTGTTTATATTGCGCATTAACCAGATTATGCCATTTTTTACCAAAATGAGTGCGCCCAAGCGTGAAGTGATCGCAATTTTAAATTGAAATTATTAATTACACGAAGCGCTTATCATAGTTTAATTGCTGAAACTTTTCAACATTTTTCTCAAATATTAGAATAAGCTCAACTTCCCTTGACTTTTGCTTTAAAGGTTTGCCTACTGAACAAACATTTTCTGAAAATGTTAATTGGTTTGTAGGTTTACCAAAAACAAAAACACAAAAGCAGTGCTTGTTCTTGCTGAGCCACCCAAACAGTAAAACTTTATTTAGACTTAACTAAATTCTCTATATTATTGGTGAGAATGTTGGGTTATAGAACTAAAAGTTTGCAGATCAAACCCAGGCTGAATTCCAATAATTTCCTATTTATTTATGTTTGAAAAATTTGTAAAGTTTTACATAGCTAAGTTTCCTTTCCTCAAATAATTTGTAAATTTCTGATTATGTTTTATAAGAAAAACGCAAGCAAATGGATTTACTAAACAGACATCTGGGTTTCAAATCTGGTTTTCTATGTGAAAACTTTAACACAGTTCACTGAGCCCAACTTCTTATGTTTGTTTCAGAGGCGTCTTTCACAATTCCTGAGAAGAGTTTAACGTTGTTTTCAACTTTGACTTTTGTTCTCTTTTTTGGAAAGGCAAACCGGACTGTCCAGTCTACAAAACAAATTATAAATACTTACCTTGGAGACAGACCTGTTATTAAAATAAGGTAACATTCAAATAAACTGGTCATTTTTCTGTTTCAGCATGTTTGTTATTTAATTAATTTTTCGCAAAAAATATGGATTCTAATTTAATTGGATACAATAGTAGTATTGGTAGAATACTCAGGACATTTTTGAATATTTCAGTTTGTTTAGAATAAGGGAAAGGAGATAGTAAAACAGCTGCCAGAATTTTGGATGATATGGGCTCTGACAAACTGCTATGTTTCTGATAATCGAGTATTAGTTTAATTCAACAAATTTTAGAGTTTCTTCATAACAAAAGTCACTGATGGAGTATAAAATTTATTCCTTTATCTATTCATTAGTGCGACCATATCAGCCAGTTTGTAGTATTTCTACTATGTACAATATATGTATGCATTCTGAAATGCCTTCAAGCTTGTACTTATATATGCGTGCTTGTATTAATAAAAATTTACAAGTGATTCAATTAGCCTTTTCACAGTTTCAGTGATTGATGACGATCGTGAAAACGTCAAAAGTTAAGTGAACCACGCAATATATTTTTGTACACTTTGCATCGCCTTTTGTGTTAGTAAAATTTTTTTCAGCTAGGTAGAACCTTAGCTAGTTCAATTTTTTTTTGCTCACAAGCAAGATCCTGCTAGTAAATCACTCTATACACAGATTAATACATAATTAAGTAATGTCCACATAAAACAATTGAAGTTACTGAACTGATGCAGTAGACGGCTTCGCTTTACCCACATGTCATGTGACGGTTGCAGTTAAGATGCTTTGCTGTTGTACACTTAACCTTTGACCTACAGCAACTGCACATGTTCACAACGAAACTGTGAAAAGGCTTATTGCAAAAGTTAGTTAACGTATTCTGGCTAAGCAGAGGCCTAAGTTCAAACCCCAGCAGAGGTTGACTTTTTGAACAACTTTCAGTGCAAAAATTAAGTTGAAAACAATTTGGTCATGCAAACAATACAAAATTTCACGTTTCATTTAGGTGCTTAAAGAACTGTGAAGCAAAAGCCAACCATGAGGAAAATCTTGTTCTGCAGGCCGAATGTACAAGCTGTGGAGAAACCTCTCTGCATTATGTTTGGTCGGTCAAGACTAGTAATGACCACTTATTTGACATTGCTTCGATGTCATCGTTTTGTTCAGAGACTGATATCTTCCTGATAAAGAAAAATGCATTTGAAGAAGGAGAAAATTACACAGTTGAAGCGAAAGGTAATAACTGTAAGCAGTGTTTTGTACATGTTACACGATGCATGAGCAAAATGCAAGAATGACTGTTTTTCAAAACATGAACAGAATGAACGATTTTCCATAATAATATCTGAGACAAAGATGAAGGAAACATTGGAAGATAAAGGAGCTAACAGAGTTTATTAACAATTTATTACCTGTTTGTTTTTATTTATTTAAGTAGATTAAGGTAGATATTTCGAAAGTAGATGTAGATACTGTAGATATCTGTAGAAGCTGAGGAAAATAAATTAAAGGTAGGTGAGAAAAAGGTAGTTGTTCCAAACACTGACTGTAAGATTGGTAAGAATGGGCCAGACACTTGTATAGGATGATTTGCCAGTTTGTTCATGTTTCTGTTTTCTGTTTTATGTGATCCATGTATGTGATGATATCAATGTCAGTAGTTTTTCTGCTTATTTCTTTCAAAATTTTCATAAACATTGTCATGTGTCGGGCTGAAACCTGACTTGCTAGCCTAAGTACATGTGTGGAGAGTAAAATTAAGTCACCAGTGAACTGTTATTGCACCTGCTGTTCGTGACGAAGGCATTAAAGTATATTCTAGTTTATGCAAACCTGATATCGCGAGAACAGTAGTTTAGAGATTTAAAAGCAACTAAAGTAAATTCTTTACCACTGAAGTGTACAGTTGCCTGAGCTGATATTTGAACTAATTTGTAAAATGTTCTGCAGCATAATCAGGGCAGGATTATTCTATAGACTAGTATAGACTGTGGCACAGGGCCGTTCAGGCTTGGGGCCCTCAAGAGGGCTGGATTATCCTATACACTAGTATAGGCTACAATGCTGGAAACTTGGGACCCTCAAGCTTTGGTGAAAAGTCTGTTTTTTTACTATAGTTGTGTTGAAATACGTGTTAATTTGTTTTGCAACAAATAGTAAAATAGTAGTTTTTCTTAAACAATATTTTTATTGACAAACAAAAGATAGTAATTCTAGTTTATTTAAAGAATTTGCTAGTTCACTTCAAGCTACGTAAATGTCGCGAAAATATATCATGTATGAAAAACATTTAAGTGTCAAGAGTTAGAGGGTGACTCCGTCACAGGGGGCTCCATAATTTCATTAGTCTGTGCCTGCTTATAATGTATGTAATTTATTGTATACTCACTATGGCATTTTACTACTACTGGTACTACTTATTTATACTAATATCAGATACATTGTCATGTCATTAATGCTGTTTTGTTTAGGTCATCTGAAAAGTGGTGGTTTTGGAATGGCTACACACGAGCTTTATGTTAATGAGCGGCCTGTGCCGGCAAATTGTACTGTTATGCCGGTTAAAGGTAAGTCTTTATCACATATGCTCAACATTAGCCATGACATGTCCTGTGCAGTTTTAAATTCTGCATCTTCTTGAAAGATATACTAAAATTTGAATATCTAAGAAGTTTTTGCACCTCTTCTGTTTATTTGGAACAATTGGCAGCTTACAATCTTGAGTTTTGACCATCGTGCATATTTCTGCTAATAAAAGCTCTTTTTTCTACATCTATTAAGGCATTGCTGTGGTTACCGAATTTTCTGTTGACTGTGAGAATTATATTGATGAAGACGTTCCATTAACATATGAATTTCACTACACAAGGGGCAACGAACTGAAACATGGTATGTATTATTTATCTAAATGTGCAATATATTGCTTATTATTAGTAAATTTAAGGGTATTGTTGTTGTTATTATTATTATTATTTTTTTTTTAAGGGTATCGAAGTCCAATTAAATACTGATCGATATTCTTATCAGTTTAAAATTTATCTTACTCATCTGACAATGTCTGACTCTAGTATTCATCTTTTATTAATGTATTGTTTACCATGGCAACAGTATTTGTAAAGTGCATTACTTCACTTAAGCGGTTCAGTTATGAAATTGTTAATAATTGACAGAGCAGCATTTCAAGTTGTTTCCTTTCTTCTTTCTAAATAGAAAAATGTTTAGCTGCACTATAGCAAATAAAGATAAAATCATTTTAGTTTGCAGGGTTTTGTAATTTGTCATATTGTATCAATGGTGTGTCAGCTAAAAATAAGCTCAGGTTAACAGTTTGGCTGTGGTTATCCAACATTTTAGGATTATAATAATCATACCTCCGTTGTCAAACGTCCCCGTACTCGTACAAAACGGTTTTCGACCAGAAAATTCGAGCTGAAATTGTCTGAAAATGCATGCACGGCGAACCGAGTAGAGCCGAGTGTAACCGACCACGCCCGAGAGTAGTCACGCATAACATTTGAATCGCCTAACATCGCTAAGTGCTTTCTCCACTTCTTTTTTATGGGTTTTTTCGTGCATGAATAATTATGTTTTTCTTTGTGAGTAATTCTATTAAGTTTTTCTTATTAATTATATCATATTGACTGTTTGAATAAACATTTTTGCATTATTTTATTTCGTTTTAGTAATACTTTACAGTTCATTTGGTGCTTGAGAACAGATTATTTGTTCCACACTTTTACATTATTTCTTATGGAAATCAGTACTCAACCAAATCGGTTTTCAAACACTCTTTAGGAACGAATTGTAGTCGAAAACAGTGGTACTACTGTATATTAAAGGAAAGGATAAGTCACTTAAACTTAGAAAAATGTAACAAATAAATTTTTAAAAAGCTGTCTACATATCGTAAAGTTAATTTATGCTATCACTGTATAGAAATTTTCGAGTGTAGTGGTAGTCGTCATTCACTTGAAAATTACAACGTAATTGTTGGACTTCGTGACTTTTTATAAGCGCAAGATGGCTTTCCGTAAACACGCAAATGCTTAAATTCACTCAAACATCTGCAGCTTATCTAATATTCATGCAAAAATATCGCAATATTAGCTATCTATTTTTTTTGCAAAAACTTATACTTTTTACGGAAATTGACGGTGCACTACTTTCCTTCAGTCAATGAACGACATCATTGGTAAAAGAGTGGAAGTAGAAAATGGGAGCGCCCAAATGTGAAAAGATTGTGACTTTAAGCTTTCTTCACTTAATTATACTAGGAGCTTATCATGCTGTTATTACTAAATTCTTCGATTGTTTTTTGTGAACTTGAAATAAGCTTTTTATACAGACACTGCATTGTACATGTATAAGCAATAAACTCATAGAGAAGTCTCGGCTTTTCCTGTAATTACACTGAGATTAAGATACAAAGAATGCTTATCTAAATTTATGACAATCTGTTTCAGAGACATTATTACACTACGGTTCTGAGCCTAAACTTCCACCTACTCTCCTATCTCCTGGCTTGGCAGAGAGGAATTATACAGCAGAATTAGTGCTTATGGTGTCGGATTCATATAAATCAGCTACTTGGTCGAAATTTAATGTCACGGTAAACACTCTGGTTTATACTAGTTACATTTAAGTCTGATTATTCTTTATGTTCTGCATAAGTATGTTGCATAATTTTTATATAACAAATTTCTTATTTATTTGTAGATTTAATCAGTTTTGTTAATGTATAATTTGTATGTAAACAACATCAGGCTTTCGGTTTGTCTCCATTTGCATTAGTTATGCTGCATTTCCTCTGCCACAGAGAGATAGTAAAAATTAGCCTGTTTTCATGTGCAACAATTTTATAATTAAAACTAGCTGATTTAGTTTTAATTATTAATTAGATGTAGTTCTATGAAGCTCGTATTTCGAATCAACGATAACACTTTAACGAACATATACTGAGATATGCACGGTAAAGTTTTTGAACCACAAACAGTGGCCATCATCATCATCATCATCATCATCATCATCATCATCATCATCATCATCATCATCATCATCACCATCATCATCATCATCATCGTCATCATCAATCATCATCATCACATGCCTATTACATCTATTGTAGGCAGTCGGCAGGCAGTATTCTAAAATAAAAGAAATCTGCCCTCAAGACAGATAAGCACAGCAGTAATCCCGCAAAAAACTAGACGCTGCTATGCCAGTGGCTTGTTAGGACCACTGCCGTTAACTTCAATTATATAGATAGTGAATGTAACATGGAAATTTTTTTTCGGAAAGACACAGACTAATAAACCTAGAATTATTTGTAAAACTTTCCAAGACTTGTACAATGGAGAACATCTCCAACGAGAATAAGAATGTTCATGTGGAGTTTTAAACACGGTGTAAAAAATCAATCTTATTACAATAATATCATTGGATTATTTTCTGTCAATATTGTTATTGCTGTCATTGTCGTATTGTTATTTTCTTCTCGAATATTGTTTCTTTGTTTTTGCCCTTTTCATTATTTTTTGGTAAGTTTACAACGGTAGCATTAACGTTGTATGTGCTCGATGGATATTGCAGGTGTACCCGTACGGGCATGCCGATCTCCAGTTCCAGTTCGCAACAGTTCCTGAAATGGACGTTTACGATGCGTTGAAAAAGCTGACCGTTTCAAGTGACTCTGATGGACCAAGTAAAGTTGATGAATTGTTAAAGGCCGGCGACATACAAAGTACATAAGTGATTTTGTGATGATTAAGAGTTGTTGCTAGCTTACAATGTCCGAATCTATTTAAGCATAGATAACGACGACAATGACGAAAACCACGATGGTGACCACGACCACGATGACGGTGTGCAAAGAACATAAGTGATTTTGTGGTGATTAAGAGTTGTTGGTAACTTACAATGTCCGAATCTATTTAGGCATTGATAACGACGACGATGACGACAACCACGACCACGATGACGACATGCAAAGAACATAAGTGATATTGTGATGAATAAGAGATATTGGTAACTTACAATGTCCGAATCTCTGCAATGACCACGACGACAACAACAGCAACAACATTGCTTTGTATATTAAAAGAGAAAGAATTGTGATGTTTTTTTGGGTTTTTTCAAGAGTAGCATAATGTGTACATATTACATTATGAGTGATGTCACAAGATGACCTCAGGTGACCTTGATTTATGTGTTTTATTTCACTTGGTAATGCATTTCTAAATGGCTTTCCTTTTTTCATAAATGCAAGATCTTTAGAGGAGCGACTGCCATTTCGATTTTCAACCAAATTAATTGAATTAGCTGTGAGGGTTAGTTGTTGTAGATTGGATAAGTGCATATAGATATATAAACATAAACAGTATACCGTATATACTCATGTACAAGTCCAATTTTTGGGAGGCGATTTTAAGGTGAAATTTTTGGAGGTCGAGTTATACTTACGATATGTTTTCGGGAGATTTCGCCAAAGAGTCATCTACAATACGAATATGTAAAGAAATAATCCTTCATTATACGCTGGACTGAATGAACAATCATACTGTGATACTTCACATCAGAGAATGTTCGCAACTTCACATTACTTCACAAAATTCACAAATATGACTGTAATTTATTTTAATGTATGTGAAATTAAGTTAAAATTTATATATTATCGGTAAATAAACTAGCGATGGAGCACTCGATCAGAACATGGAAATCGCCAATGTTGTGCAGGTGCTGCTGCCTATCGGCTTCCGCAGGAAGTTTTCCACTGGCCTTGTATATGCGTGTTTTATTGGCAAAATATCGATTACCAGCATACATGCATAAATTTAACGCAACTATTGATTTATTATTCGGCCATAGTTGACATCATTTACTCTGGAAGATCTTAATATTTTATGGTCGACTTGTACACAGGTAATATATAAAATGATGCAATTTCTGATCTTAAAATGCACATCGACTTGTACATAAGGTCGACTTGTACACACGTATATACGGTAATTAAAATATGTATATTCGGTTCCAGTGTATAGTTATGCTAATTGCCTATTATGGTCTATTTGCATCCTTCAATAGAAGTGAAGCAAGTATAGCCTGCATTCATGTTCCCCTGCTTTCGTGTTCTTCACTCCATCTGAAATTGTCGCCTCTGGAACTTTTTGTAAATTTGTCAGTTTTGCCAGTATGTAAATTTGTCAGTTTTGCTAGTATGAGTAGTGCCGATGTGGCGAGGTCGTTTTGTGTTGAAAATATTTTCATGCCGATTCTATCTGTACAATAGAAGCGTATAAATGTTTGTTTGACTAAATACAGTGCTACAAAAAATTACTAATGGTTATGTCTAAGAACTGTTTCTGTTGTCGTCGAGTAATGTCAAGTAAAGGCCACATTGACTATTAAGATGTTTTTTTCCAAATTTAGTGCCACCCAAGGTGGTATTTACCCAAATTGCATTAAGTAGTAGAAGTAGTAATAATAGTATTGAGGGAATTTATCAGACGTCCCTATCACCTCGGGCCATAATGGTTTTCTACATATTTGCTTATACTTTGCTGCATTTCTATTTATCATAGTTAAGAAAGGGCTAATCTGCTGTTGACTCTAAATATACAGAGTTGGCTTTTTAAAAAATCTTGTATTTTACTGATAGTTTTACTGTTTACTGATGTGATTGCAGTGATAGTTGAAACATCTAAGTTTTTTGCATACCATGGTCACCTAAATTGTGTCTCTGACTAAGACCTTTTGCTGTTTTTTTAAAGCGGATATTATTACAAAAGTTTAGTAGTCTTCTTTAGGTATTGCAACTATAGTGAATGTTGCGACATCTGTGCTGAATGCGAATGTGACGCGTCTCACGCGTCATGACGGCGTCTCACCAACCAAAAAGCATAAAACTTGGCAGGAAAAAGAAGAAGAGCGAGCATTTCTGCAGAAAAAAGCTCAGGTAACAATGCGCTGAACGCTTGTAGGGAAATTTCTTTGCAAAGAGGGACCCAGGAAACTCTCTTCTTTTGCAAACACTCTTTCCACGACCAATAACTGGAAGTTAATTGTAGGTCTAATTTTGGGCATTTTTTGCTGGACCGTTGTTATGATGTCATCCCAATGTACTCTTTGTTTATAAATTGTTGGCTTGTAGAGACATAGTGCACTTGTGCAGGCAATGAAAGTCAGTAAAATGTTTGATCTATGACCCAAGAATTATCAATTTTTGTTCGTGGAATTGAACTGTATTCTTCTACATTGTTTTTTAATGAAAATATCGTTTCGTTTCACTTTGCTGGATCACATTAGTGTCATTAAAGGAAGACAGGATGATTTTTCATATACTACACCATTTTCAAGTTGGACAAAAGTATGCATTTTAACACAATTAATACTGCAAAAGCATTTCTGATAATTAAATAATAGATTAAAAACTTAATTAATGGCTTGCAAGCCCAACTATTGATGAAATCACAAACGAACATAATTTTTAACATCAAAAATATTCCATGAGCATGTAGCGTGTTTGTGGGGCAAAAATTGAAGTACAGTGCTACTGTAAGATATTGTACTAAAACTAGGCATATTTTAAGATAAAAATTCATATTACAAATTTACCGCTGTGTTCACACATGAGCTGTCGAACGTGTGCAGTTTGTTGTAAACTAACACGTCTGAACTGAGAGGTACAGCACCTGTTTTTTGTGCAATGTGTTTTCGAAATGCAGGCGCTAGTGCCTATCTAACTAGTGAACAACTAGCGAAATGCATGTAACAGCGATGAACTTGTGGCTCGAAAGCAAATTTGTGTTTGTGTGATAACAATTCTTTCACGTAAGTCATTTTCAAATAAATAGCATGTTTCCTACAATATTTTAACGAGTAGATTGTTTTGACCTGCAGTTTAAGACGGGATCCGGTTTTGCTTTAAGCATGGACTTGCTGCATGTATTGAAGGAAATAGCTGTGATTTGTCTTTTATTAGCGAAAAGTTGTATACATTTTAAGTCCATGAATTTTTTTCTATGCAATTTTTTATTTTGTTAATTACAGGTAAGAGCATCACTAGTGAACGTTGTGGCTAAGATGCCTGTAGACAGCATGAGTGCTGTGAAGCAGACGTCAACTATTCTGAGTCGAGCCGCCGCAGTCGAAGCCGAAATGACAGCGAAAACTAAGGTTTGTTTAATCGTGAGTCAGATACTCCATTTACTTTTTATGTGACTCAATTACTTGACTTGTCTCTACTTTTGTTGGTTTTCTACAGAGAAAGGAGTTTCAAAAGTTTTAACAAGGTTCTTTCCAAATTTATTCTGAGACTTAAATTGAGACAAGAGCATGAACGTGGTCCTGAAAAAGTGTTTATGATAGACCTAACAATTAATATATGAATCATGTTATAATATTTTCTGAATGCAAGGTAAATGGCTGAGTGGTCACAGTATACTAAGTGAATGAAGTTAAGTGACCCCGAGCTTAGTTCATAGGTGGATAGTGCAAAAAACTGTGTCTAGACAGGCTGCTTATGGATATTTACCTAGATGAAGTAAGATGTGTAAGATTGCTAACAATACGAAGACATCACTGCCAGTTTACTGTGTATTTTTCAGGTTTTTCCATTTGAATGAGCAAGATTCCAGCCCCCTCCCTCCCACAATCATGTACATTACGTAGGGCCCTATACTGAATGCTGAATACTGAATTTTGCGATAAACTGTAAAAACGAGTGTTATAGTTGTAAATTAGTTTTTGTGTAATTCAACAGTTTAATCTCAAAATTAAAAACTTTTAAATGGTTTAATTCACCCCATTTTATTAATTATACTTTGCAATGACTTTATTTGAGCTGTCGTTCAACATTAAGTCTACGTTACATTTACATTATTAGCTTTTAATCTTCTTCACTTGTGGCTCAAAGAACAAGAAAAGGGGTAACTGAAGTAGGTTTAAGAAAAATCGCCTTAAAAATAATATTACTTTATAGCAATTTTATGCATATATCGTACCTGCGTTAAAAGGAGTTTTTGTTTTTTTCCATTTCCTACAACACTGTTCCGACCACGCTAATACATGGGGTCATATACATACAATGTAAATGAGGGGGTTGAAAAGGCAATGTTAAATCTTATCTCAAAAAACTTTCCATACAAAGTTATGTTACTTAGCATTTCTCTTACCTGCTTAAAAGACTTATGTAACTAGAAAGGACAATTATTATTTATTTAAAATGTTTTCACCAATTGGTAATATGTCGTTTTCTGACCCTCCAGGGTGCACCAATGACTAACTAAAATGATTTTTTCATCTTATTGACAAGATTCAGTGACGCGTGTGCCACGAATGTTCTGATTACTTTTTCAAACTTTACACAATGTCATCTAAACTTGTTTCAAATGACTTATCACGAGAATTGCTGCATCTAACTGTCATCTCTTGAGTTTAAATTTACATGTTTTATACAGCGTTACTGCCGACACAACGTGGTATAAAATTTAAATTTCAAATTTTTTAGGCTTTGTATAAGTGGAGGGTTTACACTGTTTCCCGTGGAGCCCATCAATGCATTAGTCAATTTCGATAAAAGTAAACATTTTATTACTGTGTATTTAACTCCCTGTGCCATTCTGCTAATGAGTTGTTGGAGACGTGTAATTAATTTTGTTTGCTTTGATAGATGGTTGCCATGGACAAGTTTCAGGAAATTGGAAAGGCTTTAAAACGTAATGCGATGGAACATGTTCCGAGCTCTTGCGATTTAGAAGATTCATCTAGGTATTTTGTCATTCAGCCAGTCATCTTCCTATGACCCCCAATTTGATGCTGATGCAAGTTGCATGTCTGTAGTAAACATGGTGTTATCCTTAGGTCATAATGTTTGTCTTTATTAATGAGCTGAAATTATATAACAATATCAAATTTAGGTACCTAGGTAGGTGGCAGAAGATGTGATAACGCCATTATAATGCAAGGTATGTTGTGATTTAGTCGTGATTTTGTTATCTGACTTCATGCTTTTTTCGCCCGTGCATGCCAGCAGCAGACGACGCTCCATTTTTTGTTAATCCCAGCAACTAGGGATGTTGACGATAACAATATGTATCAATAATTGTCATATGGATAATTGTGGATTATCGTATCCTTACTAAAGATTCATTTTTATCCGTATCATATTGATAATAATCTAGAAATATCGTTATCGTATCGAATTGCGCGCGTATCATTGCTTATCGCTTACCTGTATAAAATCGCTTCACTTTGTTTTTCCATTTATTTAGATTAAGTACGCAGAAAAATTGACAAAAAGAATTATTTAAAATTATAAGCTCGTCAGCGCCGAATCATTTTCTTGTACTTTCCCCTAGCAATAGCGGCTATCTTCATTCTGATTTTTGAATCATACTGACGCATGATTGCCAAATACACTGTACAGTGTACCGTATACCCTATACGCATGCCTTGCACTCCGTCAGCAGCGACTGACTGTTTAGTAGAAGTCGTGACTGAGAAACAGTACAGCGGAATTATCAGAAACATTTCCCGTCTGTAAGTACTGCAAGAAAATTACACACAATTGTGGCTAAACATTTGAAAGAGGCATATGTCAATGCTAATTATAATACAGATGTAATTGCCAAATGAATCATTGCATCTGCTTGGTTTCTTAGTTCTTGCTCTGCAAGCAACAATGGGCTGCTCTTGCCAAACTACCCACCTCATTTACATAAACACTTTGTATTTATGCATTACTGAGAGCACATGATAATATAATTGACTATCTGTGACAGATTGGATTCGTGAAGCTAGTAGCTCTTATAGTAGTTGCCTATATTTATAGTACTACCAACTTAATCTGCCAATCTGCAACTTAAAGTGTTAAAAACTTAATATAATTATAGTTAGATACCATGCCTCTTTATTAGACATAAAGACACAAAAGACTTGTGTTTCATAACTAGCAGCCATTTAAGTACACAACACTTAATAATTTTACTTATTAATGATACTTTTTCTGTTGTTCATAAATTGTCTTTTTTATCGCTAGCAATAATTTGTCGTATCATATTGTCTAAAAATGGATCATCATTATCGTATCATTATAAAAGTATCGTATCGCATCGTTATCATGTCGCCAAATTTGCACCATTTAACATCCCTACCAGCAGCTGCCATTTTTTCAGTTTTTCCGTGAAATCTCGATTTGCTGTGTCTGTTTGGGGCTGCCACCGCCGATGCCAATAGAATCCAGTAATAGCTTCCCGTTAATTAACACAAGTGATGTTGTTGCCTTACCTTGGGAGAAAGAATTAAAATATACAAAAAGCTACATCGGTTTCATATCGATATCAATATAAGGGGGAGGTAGGTGGTGGGGCATGTGATGACGCCGTTGTAACGCAAGGAAGGTAGGTCCTCGAAATTGGTCAAAAACTTGATATCGTTATATGTGGATGGCTCCGAATCAGATGTCTCGGTCGTGAAGTCGATCAGTCAGTAATAATTAATTAAGATATAAGAACAATTTTTATTATTTATTAAAAAAGTTAACAATAATAGTTGCTAAAGCTTGAGGGTGGCTTCGTGACTTTAAGCAGTCTCGAGGAAGCTGCTCTTCTCTAAAGTGCATGAAATATAATACTTGCACATGATGTTTCGAGTCCTTCACTCAAAAACTTACCCATAAAAGAACTTCTGTGCAATTAAAAGGTGTCTGTTTTTGCATAGGTCTATCTTAACTGGAGTTTCCACTTTGTTCGGAGGAGCAATAAAATTCATTAGGGCAGAAGTAATTGAGGACGATGTGGCAACAGATGAGGAAGAAGAAACTCTAGTGGTTGATACCCAGACAACTGAAGAAAAGTTTGCACAGGTGTGTATTGTACATGATTAAAAGTTATTTTTGTTATATCATTTCAACTGCATCTTTAAAAACAATTTGTCCTTGGTTTTTATGGCAATAGTACTGCTAGTACAGCTTACGATGCAACTTATAGTGCCGAACTGATAGAGTTGACAGAATAGTCCTGTATTTGCAAATTCTTGCTGCTTTGTAATTCTGGTTAGTGCTGCATTGCTGCAATTCAGTAAACTATCTGAGAATCATGAGAATGTGGTTACCTACATGTGATAGATGTGCTTGAAAATGTGGAAAAACAAACATTTTATATAAAATGAAATTTCTACTGTAAATAATGTAATATGTGTTATTGTGTGGTTAGAGCAAGTAACATATTAACTTAATCAATATAGTGGTCACTATAAGAAAAGGTAATGGCATTTCTAGCTAACGGTGCATTCAAACTAGGTATCCACTTTCCTATCTGGCAGCAAACTCGTAAGTGTGAACTGTCTTACGAGTTACTTCAAGAAATTTCAAACTTTCCGACAGTTGCTGCGAGTTGATTTACTGTCTAGTGTGAACCCTTTGGCTAGTGATTGGGAGCTAGTAGATTTTTCTGGTGGGGGTGGAACTCTTTACCTCCCAACTCATCCACAAATCTGACCAATCTGTTGTGTGATCCCTTATTCACAATAAAAGGTTTTGCAACATACGTGGGCGGTTGTTGTCCTGCAGTTTTTCAGACGGTAACAAGGCATATGAACCAGAAAATAAATGACACAAGTGTAATTAATCTCTTTTTTAGAGACGTTGCAATGTCAAAGGAGTCACTTGAAACACCAACGGGTCTAAGTCTTGATGTTACATTTCATGGGGGTCTGCATAGGCATTATTGTTCTCCATGTTGACTGTGACATACATAGATTTCAAACATTCCAACAACAAAATTTCATATGAAATGGAAAAAAGATCATGATTATTTCTATTACTTTTATTTACTTTTTAGTTCATTTAGATAAATCAGAGCAGGTCATATTATCACAACTATCAATAACAGTTTTGCGAAGGACAGTTAAGAATAACAAAAATGACAAAGTAATAAGAAAACAAAATGTCTACTTGTCAGTTTATCCTTCTCCTGAGAGGTAAGCAACAAGTTCCAATGTGGTCCTGATTTTATTACCCACACGATGCTTCTAAAAACACGCGTGCTTGGTCAAAAAACCAACGCTACCATTTTTTAAGTCTTTGGTATAACTCGGTCTGAAGTTCAATCTGCGACCTCCTGGATGGGAAGTGAGCATGGTACCATTGAGCTACGCCACCCAGTTTATGAACATGATTATAATCAGGAAGAGGTCAAACCAGAAAGTACAGATATATAATAATATATATACAGTTTAAGCATAATTGGCTGTGATGCCGAGACTTTTATGCAAATTTTGCTTTTTTTGAATCTGTTTGTCCATTGACAAAGTTATGAAGAAATAGAGAAGTAATCAGAGCTTCTTATAATCTCCTAGGCAAAAGATGTTGCAAAAAAGTCCTTGGAGCTTATTGATGACATCGTTACATCCATTAGGACATACAAAGTGCGGGGAGAAGAACCGACTGTAATCTCTACTGATTTGTTAACAGTTCATGTTGAGCGACGGAAAGCTGTTCATTTAGGAGGTAGTCAAATCTTGGTGATTTAGTTCTGAAAATAATATGTATGCTTACATAGCAAAATCGTCCAATAGCATAGTTGCCACTTAAGCTTTTCTAGTTATTCACATAGCCTGAATCTCCATTTAGTGAGAATCATTTTGATACTAAGGTCATTGCTGTACATTATTTTTAAGCTGAGATAATCCACGTTGAAATTGAGGTATAGGTTACATATGATATGAAACACATAATTTTGAGAGAATCGCTATTAAAGTTAGCCATTGTTTTTTGTCATGTTTCTGCAAAACATTTAGCAATCGGTGGTTGCTATGGATTTTGCAAGAACCTATTGAAGTTCCCATGAATCCAATAGAAAAAACCCGAAGCAAAATCAATGATTCCATGAGTTACTATTGGAGTTTGAAGTTTTTCTCAATTGCAGTGCTAGTTTCTAGCCAGAGAAGTTGGTACGGGATTACAAAATTAGATTTTTAGTATTTTTTTAACATTTTCTTGATAGTTTGAACCTATAATATAAACGTCCAATATGTTTAGTGTTTGTTTTTATAAAAACAAAAAAATAGACATTTGACGAAAATTTCGGTGCATTTTACTTTGAAGCAGAATAATGTAGTTTTAACTATGCTGACTTATGGGGACGGTTTCGGTTTGTAAGCACACAAATTATGTAGTGTACTTGTCTGCTTTTTTCTTTTATCTGGTGGACTGAAATGTCGTGTTATTCACTTCTTTGTTGTTTGGCTTTTATCAATGATTTTAGTCGAATAGCTAACTAATTAAATAATTGCTTTAAGAATTATTTTTATTTGATGAACAATGTAAGAGGTGTTGAACTACTAACATTAAATATTATATTGAATTTTATTTTAATGTAAAGGCAAATGTTTGCAGCATGTTATAGAATGGCAATAGGATCTATCTTCTAGGTTGCCTTACAACAAAATACACATAATTTCTGCAACTTTTATTTTCAGTTCTTTGTTGTTTTGCATGTTTAGAATGTACTGACATTTAGCTTACTTGTCTTGAGTTAATGTTTATTTACAATTGTGTGAAAGATTTTGCAACAAACATTTGTATAATGAATTTTTAGAAACTTGGAGATCCTTGCATTTCTTTTCATTTGTTTTTTTGATATAATCGTTTTACATAGTAGAGTTTCATTGTAAAAATGACAGGTTATCCAAGAACTGCACCAATATTAATTGTGATTGTAATTGTAGTTGAAAGCTTCAGCTATATCTTTGTACTGATACATATTTGCTATCTCTCCATAGACGTATTGTATCTTGTTGCATTATTGATTTTTAGTTAGTAGAATGAATTCTTTTTTGCTTAGGATCAAAATTAGACATGGGAGATATTGGTCACTTTGTACTTCCTTCCTCAGAAGCCCTTGTAGATAGAGTGGCGGATGATAAAGTGCTTGACATTGAGGTGGGTATCGATGTGAAATAAAGCCATGTTGATCCTAGGTCTGTACGTCTGTCTGTGTTTATTTTCTTTTGCATGTACACTCATATCTTGGTTTGCTGGACAAAAGTGGAAAGACATCAGTCCGAATTTGCCAATTGTCCGTATTTACTGATACTACTTATATAAAATAGCTCTGCAATATTTTATATAAAAGAGATATGCACGTGGTTACGCTGATGTAATAATCTAAACAAAGTGACGACCCGCCAGCTAGCGGTCAGCTCCCAAAACAGCGGACTGTGTCAGTAGTATGTGGATTTTGTCCATTCTTTCTATACCCTTAAAAGCGAGGTCGAGCAAACAGAGATAAGAGTGTACATGATTTTTTTAAAGAAATTAAGTAGTACAACCCTGGTATTGAATTGAACTGAGTTAACTACAACCGTCACATTATGTGTGTAAAGCAAAACCGTCTGCCGCAACAGTTTAGTAACTTCAGTAGTTTTACATGTACTTACTTAATTATGCATTAGTCTGTACAGAGAATGATTTACTAGCAGGATCTTGCTTGGGGATAAGAAAAAATGAACTAGGTAATGTTCTAGCTAGCTGTTAAAACTGTTACTATTACAACAGCAAGGGCTGTGAGATGTTGTCAAGAGTACACAAATGTGTTGCCTGGTACACTTAACCTCCGACCTTTTCACGATCAGCATCAATCACTGGAGCTGTGAAAAAGGCTTATTACCTTAACTTCCTAAAGAATGTTGCACAGTTGGTATAAAAACCATTATGAAGGATGATGTGTACAGTGTGGCAGTATTAACTGATGACATGCTTTTCTCTGAAAGCAGATGCTTTACATGAGAGATAATCCGTACACCTGGGATGAATCTGCTGCTCTCGTTAACACACCTGTAGCTAGCATTGTTCTTGATGATGATGAAAATGTAACCACGCTTGAAGCTGTATCACTTTCTGAACCAATCGAGTTTTTTATTGATATACCAGGTATGACGTCTTGCTTTTGTGTGCCGTAGAAGAGTGGTAGGTGCTTTTTTTAAAACCTATCTATTCACGAATTTTTGTAGAAAGTAAACCGGTGTACGTTTATTATTAATCTAATAAGATTAGTGTGCATTAAAAGTATGTACAGAAGTACGACATTTATTGCATGTATTTAGTTTTAGTCATATGTATTTGTCCATGCTAGATTTTGAGGTTAACACCTTCCATAGTTGAGTTGCGTATGTGGTCTTGATTGCTGTGCACTAGAGTTTGGTCACCAAGCACTAGTTATGCACTAACATCAAAAACATCTGCGATGTGGTCGTTGCTTCAACTCTTAAAGGCTGTTTTAATGGAAGAAGTCTTTGACTGACATGATATTAACATCCTACATTCTCACAAATATAAGACCATGGCACCTTTGGCAATAATACTTTGTTTTAGTTAGACGCTAATCGGAAATGGCTTGCCGGGCTTTGTTACTTTAACTATTGAATGCTTTGTAGCTAATTAATGTGCAAAGAGAGAGCAATAGAAATAATAGTAATAATTTTTGCACTGTAATAATTGAAAATTTTGCATTTAGATATGGAACTTGTACCTTCCTATTTTATCATAAACTTTGAGGAAGCAACAGATGGCGATATCACGGTTCACGGTTTCAGCATCGATGCGAACAGTGATGCTATACTGGTATTTCTGGACGTACCATTGAATGTTTCATTGAAGGTAATGAGTGTGTAGCAATGGCCAGGTTACATGTTGCTTGCAAACAGTTTATAAAATGCAACAGTTCTAGGCCGTACAAGTAGCTTCAGCCGACGAAGTCCGCGAAGGGCGAACGCTTCTGAAAAAATAAAAGTTTTTTGAGATTTAATAGGCACTTTCTTTTCTTTATGATTATAACCATGGAGGTCTCAGAAGAGCTCTATCTAATTTTCAAGCAATTGCAACAACCTTGCAATATGGCAGTTTCATGGTTACCGGTTTGGGAAATATTCAACTCTCATTATTCCTACGGTGTTAATACTTAGGCATGCGATTGCAAATAGTGCAATTACAAGTTTCATTGTTGTGCCTGATTAACTTGCTGACCATTGAGAAATTTCACTTTTTACACAATATTCGTCAGTTTTGTTACAATGAGTATTTGCAGGTAAAACAGCCAACAAATCTATTAAGAGGGGTTCTTAAGCTTTGCAATGATCACATTTTTGTGTCGAGATCATTTTTGGGTTTTGTGTGCATTCGGTAAATTTATTGATTGTTTTGTGCTGTTTTGTTCAGCAAATGAAGCATTTTTCATGGGGCATCGGTAGATTTTTCTCAAGTAGTTAAGTTATTTTCCTACCTTAACCCTAATACTAATCTTCACACTAATCATAGCCAATAACCTTAACCCTAATACTAACCTTCACACTAATCATAATCAATAACCCTTTCCCTAATACTAATCTTCACACTAATCATAACCAATAACCTTAACCCTAATACTAATCTTCACACTAATCATAGCCAATAACCTTAACCCTAATACTAACCTTCACACTAATTATAACCAATAACCTTAACCCTAACTTTAGCCAAAATTAATTATGATTTTTCCGCTGACTTTATTAACGGTCATTGAGAAGACCAGCCTATAGTTTGCTGACACACAATCACAACAACCTTTACCCTCCTCCAAAAGACCTAAGGCTTATTAATGATAGATGTGGGGATAATATAATTAGTAAAAGACAGGTAATTATGTAAACCTTACCTGTTATTTCTGCTACGTCTTGTTTTACTGGCACGTCTGTTGTTTCACTTGAAATGTTCTTTGCCAACCACTTCTTAGTATGACTGCAGGCGCACAAAGCATCGCTGCTTTCTGTAAGTTTTCTGCACGAGTCTGAGACGGCTGAGTTGCAAAAACCAAATATTTTCTCACAAGTTGAAGTGCAATCTAACAAAATGGCGGAATCACAAGATGGCTGACATCGGTAACAACTCTGGTTACACTTCGAAATATTTCTGTTGCAATATACAGAAAACTTGCTGCTGCATTTTAAAAAAGAATTTTTACAATGCATTCGATGGTCTTCGCTGATTAAAGTTTCCCGGCAAACGGGATTGATTTTCTGAACACAAGCTGATACACTCTCACAGGTGCTGTTTGCGACAGCTGTGCAGTTCTTCTGCTGGTTCTGACAAAACAATTCACACCGCATAGAATTAATCTTGCTGGTACCGTAACAGTCTTTCTTACATTTCAGGAAATATGTCTCACAGTTTGCCTTTGACATATCGTGGCAGTTTTCCTGCTTTTGACGGCAACCAGTTGAGATATTTTTACAATGTTTAACCCAATGTGCATAGCAGATTTGCTGCTGCATGCACAAATCTACATTACAAGACTTATTTTTTTCCATTTCGCACCACTGCCGATCTTTTCTGCCCACACACATCGATGTAACGTTTGCTCTGCACAACTCAGCTTCCCGTTGGCATAACAACGATGACCTGTAGCACGAAGGACTTACATAAGCATCAAATAAAATGGCAACATAATATTCGACTGTACTGTTTTCATCATTATGCATATGAATAACATCGTTTGTTTGGTTAGGAGCAAAAGTGTCGTCAGTAGCATCCACAATGTAGAATACGTTGTCGACATCAGCGAAATCATCCAGAACAGGCTTTTCTTCTTTTTTGACAACAACCTAAAAACAACGATGCAGTTCAGTTAAAGAATATGGGATAATTAGGAATCAGTTCCTAATATATTCATAAACTGCTCATAAAAATTTTATAACAAACAAGTGAAAAGACATGACAATTCAGTCCATCATTCTAAGTTATCTTTGGGTGAAAGATCACTAAATACCAGTGATGGTGGTAGTGATAGGTGTTTAATAAATTAAGGGATTTAATCCAAATTATATACAAGATAATCTGATATAATTGATACAATCGAAATTAATTGAAAGCAAAATATAATGGCTAACTGAGGCAGTAGCTTAGTAAAAATAAACAGAATCTTTGCTTTCTTTTTCCCTTCGTTTTTCTCACCTTACACAATGCACACAATTGTAAGCCACAGTGTTGCAAACTGAGGTCTTCAAATTTCTCAACACGTGACATAATTATTAGTGATCAGCAATCTTTACCAGAATGCGAATCTGAATCCAATTGAATTTGTGACTTTCAAATTTGAATCGAACTGAATTTTGAAAGATTTTCAAACAAGTTTTCAAACCACTAGTAAAACGTGCCCTTACAAAGATCATGCATAGCACTTGATTTTGTTCTGCAGTAAAACCACTATTAGTTTATTAAAAATTATGCACAGAAATTACAGCTAAATTGTGCTAATTGCATGCTGTTTCAAACACTTTAATGATAAAGAATGTATGTTGCTGAAGTGCTGAATTATTCAAATCAATAATTCTAGGTTCGATTCGAATTCAGACTAAAAAAAAATCGTTCAAATTCGATGCTCACCCCTAACAGTCATGGAGTAGTTAATGAAAAAGCACGTCGACTACAAAAAAACAGTTTATGAGTACGACAACGACGAAAGCCGTGAAGAAGTTTATAAGTTATATTTCACTGCAATCACTGAAAAATATGGCTAAAACACTAAAAAAATCATGGCAGAAGATTAATCGTCATATCGAATTACAAAAACAGCTTATCATAGAATTACAAAATTCCAAAATCGCTCATCACTAGAAGGTGGGACATCGGTCACACTTTAACAGTTGATTAAACAAATACGACACCATTTCGATAATTGATTGCAAATGTTTTCTGCTATTTTATGACAAAGCAGGCGAGCATGAAAGCTTTGTGTTCATGCTTATGAGAAATCTTCGCATCTAAGCGACAACATCAGTGAGCTTAATTACTGCATGATGATATAGTGCCATAATACTTAATTTAAGATAAGGCCAGCTATATGGCATGAGATTTTTATGAAATTTCTGAAGAATCAGCTGAAAATGGTATTGGTAAATCGATGATCAGAAGCCTAAATCGAGTATAATCAATTAATAGGTCCCACGACTATTAAGTACTATTTTTTGTTTTAACAATTATAACTCACTTGCTCATTTAGCTGACACTACAGCACAGAAAAAACACGAGCACAACTGGCACAAAATGTTAACAGAATGCAACTGCAAGTAGTGCTATTACACACTTGCAGTGTTTCTTTAACTCGCCGCAAGATGGCAGATAAAAAATTGCTCAGTCACCATAGCAATGCCAACTTCAGCCATGTCCATTCCGGCAGTGTGATGTTAGAAGCTACAGCACGACAATGAACATAGCAGCTGCGTGTCACAAACACTATGGCAACGTATGTTCCAGCTAAGTTGTAGCTTGTTACTGCATGAAATTTTTTTTATAAATATCATTAGCACACAAAAAGTTTATGCCCAGCATTTACATAAATAACATATTCCAGTTGGGATATTTCATTAGCTATTTGAAGATGTCGGCTGTTTTTGTTAAGGTAGGAAAATAACTTAACTACTTGAGAAAAATCTACCGATGCCCCATGAAAAATGCTTCATTTGCTGAACAAAACAGCACAAAACAATCAATAAATTTACCGAATGCACACAAAACCCAAAAATGATCTCGACACAAAAATGTGATCATTGCAAAGCTTAAGAACCCCTCTTAATAGATTTGTTGGCTGTTTTACCTGCAAATACTCATTGTAACAAAACTGACGAATATTGTGTAAAAAGTGAAATTTCTCAATGGTCAGCAAGTTAATCAGGCACAACAATGAAACTTGTAATTGCACTATTTGCAATCGCATGCCTAAGTATTAACACCGTAGGAATAATGAGAGTTGAATATTTCCCAAACCGGTAACCATGAAACTGCCATATTGCAAGGTTGTTGCAATTGCTTGAAAATTAGATAGAGCTCTTCTGAGACCTCCATGGTTATAATCATAAAGAAAAGAAAGTGCCTATTAAATCTCAAAAAACTTTTATTTTTTCAGAAGCGTTCGCCCTTCGCGGACTTCGTCGGCTGAAGCTACTTGTACGGCCTAGAACTGTTGCATTTTATAAACTGTTTGCAAGCAACATGTAACCTGGCCATTGCTACACACTCATTACCTTCAATGAAACATTCAATGGTACGTCCAGAAATACCAGTATAGCATCACTGTTCGCATCGATGCTGAAACCGTGAACCGTGATATCGCCATCTGTTGCTTCCTCAAAGTTTATGATAA
This sequence comes from Tubiluchus corallicola, assembly GCA_030141605.1. Taxonomy (NCBI): domain Eukaryota; kingdom Metazoa; phylum Priapulida; class Priapulimorpha; order Priapulimorphida; family Tubiluchidae; genus Tubiluchus; species Tubiluchus corallicola. The sequence continues at coordinate 44,122 of JAQGDQ010000167.1, forward strand.
AATAGGAAGGTACAAGTTCCATATCTAAATGCAAAATTTTCAATTATTACAGTGCAAAAATTATTACTATTATTTCTATTGCTCTCTCTTTGCACATTAATTAGCTACAAAGCATTCAATAGTTAAAGTAACAAAGCCCGGCAAGCCATTTCCGATTAGCGTCTAACTAAAACAAAGTATTATTGCCAAAGGTGCCATGGTCTTATATTTGTGAGAATGTAGGATGTTAATATCATGTCAGTCAAAGACTTCTTCCATTAAAACAGCCTTTAAGAGTTGAAGCAACGACCACATCGCAGATGTTTTTGATGTTAGTGCATAACTAGTGCTTGGTGACCAAACTCTAGTGCACAGCAATCAAGACCACATACGCAACTCAACTATGGAAGGTGTTAACCTCAAAATCTAGCATGGACAAATACATATGACTAAAACTAAATACATGCAATAAATGTCGTACTTCTGTACATACTTTTAATGCACACTAATCTTATTAGATTAATAATAAACGTACACCGGTTTACTTTCTACAAAAATTCGTGAATAGATAGGTTTTAAAAAAAGCACCTACCACTCTTCTACGGCACACAAAAGCAAGACGTCATACCTGGTATATCAATAAAAAACTCGATTGGTTCAGAAAGTGATACAGCTTCAAGCGTGGTTACATTTTCATCATCATCAAGAACAATGCTAGCTACAGGTGTGTTAACGAGAGCAGCAGATTCATCCCAGGTGTACGGATTATCTCTCATGTAAAGCATCTGCTTTCAGAGAAAAGCATGTCATCAGTTAATACTGCCACACTGTACACATCATCCTTCATAATGGTTTTTATACCAACTGTGCAACATTCTTTAGGAAGTTAAGGTAATAAGCCTTTTTCACAGCTCCAGTGATTGATGCTGATCGTGAAAAGGTCGGAGGTTAAGTGTACCAGGCAACACATTTGTGTACTCTTGACAACATCTCACAGCCCTTGCTGTTGTAATAGTAACAGTTTTAACAGCTAGCTAGAACATTACCTAGTTCATTTTTTCTTATCCCCAAGCAAGATCCTGCTAGTAAATCATTCTCTGTACAGACTAATGCATAATTAAGTAAGTACATGTAAAACTACTGAAGTTACTAAACTGTTGCGGCAGACGGTTTTGCTTTACACACATAATGTGACGGTTGTAGTTAACTCAGTTCAATTCAATACCAGGGTTGTACTACTTAATTTCTTTAAAAAAATCATGTACACTCTTATCTCTGTTTGCTCGACCTCGCTTTTAAGGGTATAGAAAGAATGGACAAAATCCACATACTACTGACACAGTCCGCTGTTTTGGGAGCTGACCGCTAGCTGGCGGGTCGTCACTTTGTTTAGATTATTACATCAGCGTAACCACGTGCATATCTCTTTTATATAAAATATTGCAGAGCTATTTTATATAAGTAGTATCAGTAAATACGGACAATTGGCAAATTCGGACTGATGTCTTTCCACTTTTGTCCAGCAAACCAAGATATGAGTGTACATGCAAAAGAAAATAAACACAGACAGACGTACAGACCTAGGATCAACATGGCTTTATTTCACATCGATACCCACCTCAATGTCAAGCACTTTATCATCCGCCACTCTATCTACAAGGGCTTCTGAGGAAGGAAGTACAAAGTGACCAATATCTCCCATGTCTAATTTTGATCCTAAGCAAAAAAGAATTCATTCTACTAACTAAAAATCAATAATGCAACAAGATACAATACGTCTATGGAGAGATAGCAAATATGTATCAGTACAAAGATATAGCTGAAGCTTTCAACTACAATTACAATCACAATTAATATTGGTGCAGTTCTTGGATAACCTGTCATTTTTACAATGAAACTCTACTATGTAAAACGATTATATCAAAAAAACAAATGAAAAGAAATGCAAGGATCTCCAAGTTTCTAAAAATTCATTATACAAATGTTTGTTGCAAAATCTTTCACACAATTGTAAATAAACATTAACTCAAGACAAGTAAGCTAAATGTCAGTACATTCTAAACATGCAAAACAACAAAGAACTGAAAATAAAAGTTGCAGAAATTATGTGTATTTTGTTGTAAGGCAACCTAGAAGATAGATCCTATTGCCATTCTATAACATGCTGCAAACATTTGCCTTTACATTAAAATAAAATTCAATATAATATTTAATGTTAGTAGTTCAACACCTCTTACATTGTTCATCAAATAAAAATAATTCTTAAAGCAATTATTTAATTAGTTAGCTATTCGACTAAAATCATTGATAAAAGCCAAACAACAAAGAAGTGAATAACACGACATTTCAGTCCACCAGATAAAAGAAAAAAGCAGACGAGTTCACTACATAATTTGTGTGCTTCCAAACCGAAACCGTCCATAAGTCCAGCATAGTTAAAACTATGTTATTCTGCTTCAAAGTAAAATGCACCAAAATTTTGGCCAAATGTCTATTTTTTGTTTTTTAAAAAAACAAGTGCTAAACATATTGGACATTTATATTATAGCATCAAATTATCAAGAAAATGTTAAAAAAATACTAAAAATCTAATTTTGTAATCCCGTACCAACTTCTCTGGCTAGAAACTAGCACTGCAATTGAGAAAAACTTCAAACTCCAATAGTAACTCATGGAATCATTGATTTTGCTTCGGGTTTTTTCTATTGGATTCATGGGAACTTCAATAGGTTCTTGCAAAATCCATAGCAACCACCGATTGCTAAATGTTTTGCAGAAACATGACAAAAAACAATGGCTAACTTTAATAGCGATTCTCTCAAAATTATGTGTTTCATATCATATGTAACCTATACCTCAATTTCAACGTGGATTATCTCAGCTTAAAAATAATGTACAGCAATGACCTTAGTATCAAAATGATTCTCACTAAATGGAGATTCAGGCTATGTGAATAACTAGAAAAGCTTAAGTGGCAACTATGCTATTGGACGATTTTGCTATGTAAGCATACATATTATTTTCAGAACTAAATCACCAAGATTTGACTACCTCCTAAATGAACAGCTTTCCGTCGCTCAACATGAACTGTTAACAAATCAGTAGAGATTACAGTCGGTTCTTCTCCCCGCACTTTGTATGTCCTAATGGATGTAACGATGTCATCAATAAGCTCCAAGGACTTTTTTGCAACATCTTTTGCCTAGGAGATTATAAGAAGCTCTGATTACTTCTCTATTTCTTCATAACTTTGTCAATGGACAAACAGATTCAAAAAAAGCAAAATTTGCATAAAAGTCTCGGCATCACAGCCAATTATGCTTAAACTGTATATATATTATTATATATCTGTACTTTCTGGTTTGACCTCTTCCTGATTATAATCATGTTCATAAACTGGGTGGCGTAGCTCAATGGTACCATGCTCACTTCCCATCCAGGAGGTCGCAGATTGAACTTCAGACCGAGTTATACCAAAGACTTAAAAAATGGTAGCGTTGGTTTTTTGACCAAGCACGCGTGTTTTTAGAAGCATCGTGTGGGTAATAAAATCAGGACCACATTGGAACTTGTTGCTTACCTCTCAGGAGAAGGATAAACTGACAAGTAGACATTTTGTTTTCTTATTACTTTGTCATTTTTGTTATTCTTAACTGTCCTTCGCAAAACTGTTATTGATAGTTGTGATAATATGACCTGCTCTGATTTATCTAAATGAACTAAAAAGTAAATAAAAGTAATAGAAATAATCATGATCTTTTTTCCATTTCATATGAAATTTTGTTGTTGGAATGTTTGAAATCTATGTATGTCACAGTCAACATGGAGAACAATAATGCCTATGCAGACCCCCATGAAATGTAACATCAAGACCCGTTGGTGTTTAAAGTGAGCACTTTGACATTGCAACGTCTCTAAAAAAGAGATTAATTACACTTGTGTCGTTTATTTTCTGGTTCATATGCCTTGTTACCGTCTGAAAAACTGCAGGACAACAACCGCCCACGTATGTTGCAAAACCTTTTATTGTGAATAAGGGATCACACAACAGATTGGTCAGATTTGTGGATGAGTTGGGAGGTAAAGAGTTCCACCCCCACCAGAAAAATCTACTAGCTCCCAATCACTAGCCAAAGGGTTCACACTAGACAGTAAATCAACTCGCAGCAACTGTCGGAAAGTTTGAAATTTCTTGAAGTAACTCGTAAGACAGTTCACACTTACGAGTTTGCTGCCAGATAGGAAAGTGGATACCTAGTTTGAATGCACCATTAGCTAGAAACACCATTACCTTTTCTTATAGTGACGCTATATTGATCAAGTTAATATGTTACTTGCTCTAACCACACATATTACATTATTTACAGTAGAAATTTCATTTTATATAAAATGTTTGTTTTTCCACATTTTCAAGCACATCTATCACATGTAGGTAACCACATTCTCATGATTCTCAGATAGTTTACTGAATTGCAGCAATGCAGCACTAACCAGAATTACAAAGCAGCAAGAATTTGCAAATACAGGACTATTCTGTCAACTCTATCAGTTCGGCACTATAAGTTGCATCATAAGCAGTACTAGCAGTACTATTGCCATAAAAACCAAGGACAAATTGTTTTTAAAGATGCAGTTGAAATGATATAACAAAAAATAACTTTTAATCATGTACAATACACACCTGTGCAAACTTTTCTTCAGTTGTCTGGGTATCAACCACTAGAGTTTCTTCTTCCTCATCTGTTGCCACATTGTCCTCAATTACCTCTGCCCTAATGAATTTTATTGCTCCTCCGAACAAAGTGGAAACTCCAGTTAAGATAGACCTGTGCAAAAACAGACACCTTTTAATTGCACAGAAGTTCTATTATGGGTAAGTTTTTGAGTGAAGGACTCGAAACATCATGTGCAAGTATTATATTTCATGCACTTTAGAGAAGAGCAGCTTCCTCGAGACTGCTTAAAGTCACGAAGCCACCCTCAAGCTTTAGCAACTATTATTGTTAACTTTTTTAATAAATAATAAAAATTGTTCTTATATCTTAATTAATTATTACTGACTGATCGACTTCACGACCGAGACATCTGATTCGGAGCCATCCACATATAACGATATCAAGTTTTTGACCAATTTCGAGGACCTACCTTCCTTGCGTTACAACGGCGTCATCACATGCCCCACCACCTACCTCCCCCTTATATTGATATCGATATGAAACCGATGTAGCTTTTTGTATATTTTAATTCTTTCTCCCAAGGTAAGGCAACAACATCACTTGTGTTAATTAACGGGAAGCCATCACTGGATTCTGTTGGCATCGGCAGTGGCAGCCCCAAACAAACACAGCAAATCGAGATTTCACGGAAAAACTGAAAAAATGGCAGCTGTTGGTAACAGATGTTAAATGGTGCAAATTTGGCGACATGATAACGATGCGATACGATACTTTTATAATGATACGATAATGATGATCCATTTTTAGACAATATGATACGACAAATTATTGCTAGCGATAAAAAAGACAATTTATGAACAACAGAAAAAGTATCATTAATAAGTAAAATTATTAAGTGTTGTGTACTTAAATGGCTGCTAGTTATGAAACACAAGTCTTTTGTGTCTTTATGTCTAATAAAGAGGCATGGTATCTAACTATAATTATATTAAGTTTTTAACACTTTAAGTTGCAGATTGGCAGATTAAGTTGGTAGTACTATAAATATAGGCAACTACTATAAGAGCTACTAGCTTCACGAATCCAATCTGTCACAGATAGTCAATTATATTATCATGTGCTCTCAGTAATGCATAAATACAAAGTGTTTATGTAAATGAGGTGGGTAGTTTGGCAAGAGCAGCCCATTGTTGCTTGCAGAGCAAGAACTAAGAAACCAGGCAGATGCAATGATTCATTTGGCAATTACATCTGTATTATAATTAGCATTGACATATGCCTCTTTCAAATGTTTAGCCACAATTGTGTGTAATTTTCTTGCAGTAATTTTCTTGCAGTACTTACAGACGGGAAATGTTTCTGATAATTCCGCTGTACTGTTTCTCAGTCACGATTTCTACAAAACAGTCAGTCGCTGCTGACGGAGTGCAAGGCATGTGTATAGGGTATACGGTACACTGTACAGTGTATTTGGCAATCATGCGTCAGTATGATTCAAAAATCAGAATGAAGATAGCCGCTATTGCTAGGGGAAAGTACAAGAAAATGATTCGGCGCTGACGAGCTTATAATTTTAAATAATTCTTTTTGTCAATTTTTCTGCGTACTTAATCTAAATAAATGGAAAAACAAAGTGAAGCGATTTTATACAGGTAAGCGATAAGCAATGATACGCGCGCAATTCGATACGATAACGATATTTCTAGATTATTATCAATATGATACGGATAAAAATGAATCTTTAGTAAGGATACGATAATCCACAATTATCCATATGACAATTATTGATACATATTGTTATCGTCAACATCCCTAGTTGCTGGGATTAACAAAAAATGGAGCGTCGTCTGCTGCTGGCATGCACGGGCGAAAAAAGCATGCAGTCAGATAACAAAATCACGACTAAATCACAACGTACCTTGCATTATAATGGCATTATCACATCTTCTGCCACCTACCTAGGTACCTAAATTTGATATCGTTATATAATTTCAGCCCATTATTAAAGACAAACATTATGACCTAAGGATGACACCATGTTTACTACAGACATCTAACTTGCATCAGGATCAAATTGGGGGTCATACGAAGATGACTGGCTGAATGACAAAATACCTAGATGAATCTTCTAAATCGCAAGAGCTCGGAACATGTTCCATCGCATTACGTTTTAAAGCCTTTCCAATTTCCTGAAACTTGTCCATGGCAACCATCTATCAAAGCAAACAAAATTAATTACACGTCTCCAACAACTCATTAGCAGAATGGCACAGGGAGTTAAATACACAGTAATAAAATGTTTACTTTTATCGAAATTGACTAATGCATTGATGGGCTCCACGGGAAACAGTGTAAACACTCCACTTATACGAAGTTTAAAAATTTGTCTTGAAATTTTATACCATGTAAATACTGCCTTTTTGCAATCATTACTTGTGTCGGCAGTAACGCTGTATAAAACATGTAAATTTAAACTCCAGCGATGACCGTTAGATGCAGCAATTCTCGTGTTAAGTCATTTGAAACAAGTTTAGATGACATTGTGTAAAGTTTGAAAAAGTAATCAGAACATTCGTGGCACACGCGTCACTGAATCTTGTCAATAAGATGAAAAAATCATTTTAGTTAGTCATTGGTGCACCCTGGAGGGTGAGAAAACGACATATTACCAATTGGTTATAATTACTTTTCTAGTTACATAAGTCTTTTAAGCTGGTAAGCGAAATGCTAAGCAACATAACTTTGTATGGAAAGTTTTTTGAGATAAGATTTAACATTGCCTTTTCAACCCCCTCATTTACATTGTATGTATATGACCCCATGTATTAGCGTGGTCGGAACAGTGTTGTAGGAAATGGAAAAAAACAAAAACTCCTTTTAACGCAGGTACGATATATGCATAAAATTGCTATAAAGTAATATTATTTTTAAGGCGATTTTTCTTAAACCTACTTCAGTTACCCCTTTTCTTGTTCTTTGAGCCACAAGTGAAGAAGATTAAAAGCTAATAATGTAAATGTAACGTAGACTTAATGTTGAACGACAGCTCAAATAAAGTCATTGCAAAGTACAATTAATAAAATGGGCTGAATTAAACCATTTAAAAGTTTTTATTTTTGAGATTAAACTGTTGAATTACACAAAAAGTAGTTTACAACTATAACATTCGTTTTTACAGTTCATCGCAAAATTCAGTATTTAGTATAGGGCCCTACGTAATGTACATGATTGTGGGAGGGAGGGGGCTGGAATCTTGCTCATTCAAATGGAAAAACCTGAAAAATACACAGTAAACTGGCAGTGATGTCTTCGTATTGTTAGCAATCTTACACATCTTACTTCATCTAGGTAAATATCCATAAGCAGCCTGTCTAGACACAGTTTTTTGCACTATCCACCTATGAACTAAGCTCGGGGTCACTTAACTTCATTCACTTAGTATACTGTGACCACTCAGCCATTTACCTTGCATTCAGAAAATATTATAACATGATTCATATATTAATTGTTAGGTCTATCATAAACACTTTTTCAGGACCACGTTCATGCTCTTGTCTCAATTTAAGTCTCAGAATAAATTTGGAAAGAACCTTGTTAAAACTTTTGAAACTCCTTTCTCTGTAGAAAACCAACAAAAGTAGAGACAAGTCAAGTAATTGAGTCACATAAAAAGTAAATGGAGTATCTGACTCACGATTAAACAAACCTTAGTTTTCGCTGTCATTTCGGCTTCGACTGCGGCGGCTCGACTCAGAATAGTTGACGTCTGCTTCACAGCACTCATGCTGTCTACAGGCATCTTAGCCACAACGTTCACTAGTGATGCTCTTACCTGTAATTAACAAAATAAAAAATTGCATAGAAAAAAATTCATGGACTTAAAATGTATACAACTTTTCGCTAATAAAAGACAAATCACAGCTATTTCCTTCAATACATGCAGCAAGTCCATGCTTAAAGCAAAACCGGATCCCGTCTTAAACTGCAGGTCAAAACAATCTACTCGTTAAAATATTGTAGGAAACATGCTATTTATTTGAAAATGACTTACGTGAAAGAATTGTTATCACACAAACACAAATTTGCTTTCGAGCCACAAGTTCATCGCTGTTACATGCATTTCGCTAGTTGTTCACTAGTTAGATAGGCACTAGCGCCTGCATTTCGAAAACACATTGCACAAAAAACAGGTGCTGTACCTCTCAGTTCAGACGTGTTAGTTTACAACAAACTGCACACGTTCGACAGCTCATGTGTGAACACAGCGGTAAATTTGTAATATGAATTTTTATCTTAAAATATGCCTAGTTTTAGTACAATATCTTACAGTAGCACTGTACTTCAATTTTTGCCCCACAAACACGCTACATGCTCATGGAATATTTTTGATGTTAAAAATTATGTTCGTTTGTGATTTCATCAATAGTTGGGCTTGCAAGCCATTAATTAAGTTTTTAATCTATTATTTAATTATCAGAAATGCTTTTGCAGTATTAATTGTGTTAAAATGCATACTTTTGTCCAACTTGAAAATGGTGTAGTATATGAAAAATCATCCTGTCTTCCTTTAATGACACTAATGTGATCCAGCAAAGTGAAACGAAACGATATTTTCATTAAAAAACAATGTAGAAGAATACAGTTCAATTCCACGAACAAAAATTGATAATTCTTGGGTCATAGATCAAACATTTTACTGACTTTCATTGCCTGCACAAGTGCACTATGTCTCTACAAGCCAACAATTTATAAACAAAGAGTACATTGGGATGACATCATAACAACGGTCCAGCAAAAAATGCCCAAAATTAGACCTACAATTAACTTCCAGTTATTGGTCGTGGAAAGAGTGTTTGCAAAAGAAGAGAGTTTCCTGGGTCCCTCTTTGCAAAGAAATTTCCCTACAAGCGTTCAGCGCATTGTTACCTGAGCTTTTTTCTGCAGAAATGCTCGCTCTTCTTCTTTTTCCTGCCAAGTTTTATGCTTTTTGGTTGGTGAGACGCCGTCATGACGCGTGAGACGCGTCACATTCGCATTCAGCACAGATGTCGCAACATTCACTATAGTTGCAATACCTAAAGAAGACTACTAAACTTTTGTAATAATATCCGCTTTAAAAAAACAGCAAAAGGTCTTAGTCAGAGACACAATTTAGGTGACCATGGTATGCAAAAAACTTAGATGTTTCAACTATCACTGCAATCACATCAGTAAACAGTAAAACTATCAGTAAAATACAAGATTTTTTAAAAAGCCAACTCTGTATATTTAGAGTCAACAGCAGATTAGCCCTTTCTTAACTATGATAAATAGAAATGCAGCAAAGTATAAGCAAATATGTAGAAAACCATTATGGCCCGAGGTGATAGGGACGTCTGATAAATTCCCTCAATACTATTATTACTACTTCTACTACTTAATGCAATTTGGGTAAATACCACCTTGGGTGGCACTAAATTTGGAAAAAAACATCTTAACAGTCAATGTGGCCTTTACTTGACATTACTCGACGACAACAGAAACAGTTCTTAGACATAACCATTAGTAATTTTTTGTAGCACTGTATTTAGTCAAACAAACATTTATACGCTTCTATTGTACAGATAGAATCGGCATGAAAATATTTTCAACACAAAACGACCTCGCCACATCGGCACTACTCATACTAGCAAAACTGACAAATTTACATACTGGCAAAACTGACAAATTTACAAAAAGTTCCAGAGGCGACAATTTCAGATGGAGTGAAGAACACGAAAGCAGGGGAACATGAATGCAGGCTATACTTGCTTCACTTCTATTGAAGGATGCAAATAGACCATAATAGGCAATTAGCATAACTATACACTGGAACCGAATATACATATTTTAATTACCGTATATACGTGTGTACAAGTCGACCTTATGTACAAGTCCACGTGCATTTTAAGACCAAACATTGCATCATTTTATATCTTACCTGTGTACAAGTCGACCATAAAATATTAAGATCTTCCAGAGTAAATGATGTCAACTATGGCCGAATAATAAATCAATAGTTGCGTTAAATTTATGCATGTATGCTGGTAATCGATATTTTGCCAATAAAACACGCATATACAAGGCCAGTGGAAAACTTCCTGCGGAAGCCGATAGGCAGCAGCACCTGCACAACATTGGCGATTTCCATGTTCTGATCGAGTGCTCCATCGCTAGTTTATTTACCGGTAATATATAAATTTTAACTTAATTTCACATACATTAAAATAAATTACAGTCATATTTGTGAATTTTGTGAAGTAATGTGAAGTTGCGAACATTCTCTGATGTGAAGTATCACAGTATGATTGTTCATTCAGTCCAGCGTATAATGAAGGATTATTTCTTTACATATTCGTATTGTAGATGACTCTTTGGCGAAATCTCCCGAAAACATATCGTAAGTATAACTCGACCTCCAAAAATTTCACCTTAAAATCGCCTCCCAAAAATTGGACTTGTACATGAGTATATACGGTATACTGTTTATGTTTATATATCTATATGCACTTATCCAATCTACAACAACTAACCCTCACAGCTAATTCAATTAATTTGGTTGAAAATCGAAATGGCAGTCGCTCCTCTAAAGATCTTGCATTTATGAAAAAAGGAAAGCCATTTAGAAATGCATTACCAAGTGAAATAAAACACATAAATCAAGGTCACCTGAGGTCATCTTGTGACATCACTCATAATGTAATATGTACACATTATGCTACTCTTGAAAAAACCCAAAAAAACATCACAATTCTTTCTCTTTTAATATACAAAGCAATGTTGTTGCTGTTGTTGTCGTCGTGGTCATTGCAGAGATTCGGACATTGTAAGTTACCAATATCTCTTATTCATCACAATATCACTTATGTTCTTTGCATGTCATCATCGTGGTCGTGGTTGTCGTCATCGTCGTCGTTATCAATGCCTAAATAGATTCGGACATTGTAAGTTACCAACAACTCTTAATCACCACAAAATCACTTATGTTCTTTGCATACCGTCATCGTGGTCGTGGTCACCATCGTGGTTTTCGTCATTGTCGTCGTTATCTATGCTTAAATAGATTCGGACATTGTAAGCTAGCAACAACTCTTAATCATCACAAAATCACTTATGTACTTTGTATGTCGCCGGCCTTTAACAATTCATCAACTTTACTTGGTCCATCAGAGTCACTTGAAACGGTCAGCTTTTTCAACGCATCGTAAACGTCCATTTCAGGAACTGTTGCGAACTGGAACTGGAGATCGGCATGCCCGTACGGGTACACCTGCAATATCCATCGAGCACATACAACGTTAATGCTACCGTTGTAAACTTACCAAAAAATAATGAAAAGGGCAAAAACAAAGAAACAATATTCGAGAAGAAAATAACAATACGACAATGACAGCAATAACAATATTGACAGAAAATAATCCAATGATATTATTGTAATAAGATTGATTTTTTACACCGTGTTTAAAACTCCACATGAACATTCTTATTCTCGTTGGAGATGTTCTCCATTGTACAAGTCTTGGAAAGTTTTACAAATAATTCTAGGTTTATTAGTCTGTGTCTTTCCGAAAAAAAATTTCCATGTTACATTCACTATCTATATAATTGAAGTTAACGGCAGTGGTCCTAACAAGCCACTGGCATAGCAGCGTCTAGTTTTTTGCGGGATTACTGCTGTGCTTATCTGTCTTGAGGGCAGATTTCTTTTATTTTAGAATACTGCCTGCCGACTGCCTACAATAGATGTAATAGGCATGTGATGATGATGATTGATGATGATGATGATGATGATGATGATGATGATGATGATGATGATGATGATGATGGCCACTGTTTGTGGTTCAAAAACTTTACCGTGCATATCTCAGTATATGTTCGTTAAAGTGTTATCGTTGATTCGAAATACGAGCTTCATAGAACTACATCTAATTAATAATTAAAACTAAATCAGCTAGTTTTAATTATAAAATTGTTGCACATGAAAACAGGCTAATTTTTACTATCTCTCTGTGGCAGAGGAAATGCAGCATAACTAATGCAAATGGAGACAAACCGAAAGCCTGATGTTGTTTACATACAAATTATACATTAACAAAACTGATTAAATCTACAAATAAATAAGAAATTTGTTATATAAAAATTATGCAACATACTTATGCAGAACATAAAGAATAATCAGACTTAAATGTAACTAGTATAAACCAGAGTGTTTACCGTGACATTAAATTTCGACCAAGTAGCTGATTTATATGAATCCGACACCATAAGCACTAATTCTGCTGTATAATTCCTCTCTGCCAAGCCAGGAGATAGGAGAGTAGGTGGAAGTTTAGGCTCAGAACCGTAGTGTAATAATGTCTCTGAAACAGATTGTCATAAATTTAGATAAGCATTCTTTGTATCTTAATCTCAGTGTAATTACAGGAAAAGCCGAGACTTCTCTATGAGTTTATTGCTTATACATGTACAATGCAGTGTCTGTATAAAAAGCTTATTTCAAGTTCACAAAAAACAATCGAAGAATTTAGTAATAACAGCATGATAAGCTCCTAGTATAATTAAGTGAAGAAAGCTTAAAGTCACAATCTTTTCACATTTGGGCGCTCCCATTTTCTACTTCCACTCTTTTACCAATGATGTCGTTCATTGACTGAAGGAAAGTAGTGCACCGTCAATTTCCGTAAAAAGTATAAGTTTTTGCAAAAAAAATAGATAGCTAATATTGCGATATTTTTGCATGAATATTAGATAAGCTGCAGATGTTTGAGTGAATTTAAGCATTTGCGTGTTTACGGAAAGCCATCTTGCGCTTATAAAAAGTCACGAAGTCCAACAATTACGTTGTAATTTTCAAGTGAATGACGACTACCACTACACTCGAAAATTTCTATACAGTGATAGCATAAATTAACTTTACGATATGTAGACAGCTTTTTAAAAATTTATTTGTTACATTTTTCTAAGTTTAAGTGACTTATCCTTTCCTTTAATATACAGTAGTACCACTGTTTTCGACTACAATTCGTTCCTAAAGAGTGTTTGAAAACCGATTTGGTTGAGTACTGATTTCCATAAGAAATAATGTAAAAGTGTGGAACAAATAATCTGTTCTCAAGCACCAAATGAACTGTAAAGTATTACTAAAACGAAATAAAATAATGCAAAAATGTTTATTCAAACAGTCAATATGATATAATTAATAAGAAAAACTTAATAGAATTACTCACAAAGAAAAACATAATTATTCATGCACGAAAAAACCCATAAAAAAGAAGTGGAGAAAGCACTTAGCGATGTTAGGCGATTCAAATGTTATGCGTGACTACTCTCGGGCGTGGTCGGTTACACTCGGCTCTACTCGGTTCGCCGTGCATGCATTTTCAGACAATTTCAGCTCGAATTTTCTGGTCGAAAACCGTTTTGTACGAGTACGGGGACGTTTGACAACGGAGGTATGATTATTATAATCCTAAAATGTTGGATAACCACAGCCAAACTGTTAACCTGAGCTTATTTTTAGCTGACACACCATTGATACAATATGACAAATTACAAAACCCTGCAAACTAAAATGATTTTATCTTTATTTGCTATAGTGCAGCTAAACATTTTTCTATTTAGAAAGAAGAAAGGAAACAACTTGAAATGCTGCTCTGTCAATTATTAACAATTTCATAACTGAACCGCTTAAGTGAAGTAATGCACTTTACAAATACTGTTGCCATGGTAAACAATACATTAATAAAAGATGAATACTAGAGTCAGACATTGTCAGATGAGTAAGATAAATTTTAAACTGATAAGAATATCGATCAGTATTTAATTGGACTTCGATACCCTTAAAAAAAAAATAATAATAATAATAACAACAACAATACCCTTAAATTTACTAATAATAAGCAATATATTGCACATTTAGATAAATAATACATACCATGTTTCAGTTCGTTGCCCCTTGTGTAGTGAAATTCATATGTTAATGGAACGTCTTCATCAATATAATTCTCACAGTCAACAGAAAATTCGGTAACCACAGCAATGCCTTAATAGATGTAGAAAAAAGAGCTTTTATTAGCAGAAATATGCACGATGGTCAAAACTCAAGATTGTAAGCTGCCAATTGTTCCAAATAAACAGAAGAGGTGCAAAAACTTCTTAGATATTCAAATTTTAGTATATCTTTCAAGAAGATGCAGAATTTAAAACTGCACAGGACATGTCATGGCTAATGTTGAGCATATGTGATAAAGACTTACCTTTAACCGGCATAACAGTACAATTTGCCGGCACAGGCCGCTCATTAACATAAAGCTCGTGTGTAGCCATTCCAAAACCACCACTTTTCAGATGACCTAAACAAAACAGCATTAATGACATGACAATGTATCTGATATTAGTATAAATAAGTAGTACCAGTAGTAGTAAAATGCCATAGTGAGTATACAATAAATTACATACATTATAAGCAGGCACAGACTAATGAAATTATGGAGCCCCCTGTGACGGAGTCACCCTCTAACTCTTGACACTTAAATGTTTTTCATACATGATATATTTTCGCGACATTTACGTAGCTTGAAGTGAACTAGCAAATTCTTTAAATAAACTAGAATTACTATCTTTTGTTTGTCAATAAAAATATTGTTTAAGAAAAACTACTATTTTACTATTTGTTGCAAAACAAATTAACACGTATTTCAACACAACTATAGTAAAAAAACAGACTTTTCACCAAAGCTTGAGGGTCCCAAGTTTCCAGCATTGTAGCCTATACTAGTGTATAGGATAATCCAGCCCTCTTGAGGGCCCCAAGCCTGAACGGCCCTGTGCCACAGTCTATACTAGTCTATAGAATAATCCTGCCCTGATTATGCTGCAGAACATTTTACAAATTAGTTCAAATATCAGCTCAGGCAACTGTACACTTCAGTGGTAAAGAATTTACTTTAGTTGCTTTTAAATCTCTAAACTACTGTTCTCGCGATATCAGGTTTGCATAAACTAGAATATACTTTAATGCCTTCGTCACGAACAGCAGGTGCAATAACAGTTCACTGGTGACTTAATTTTACTCTCCACACATGTACTTAGGCTAGCAAGTCAGGTTTCAGCCCGACACATGACAATGTTTATGAAAATTTTGAAAGAAATAAGCAGAAAAACTACTGACATTGATATCATCACATACATGGATCACATAAAACAGAAAACAGAAACATGAACAAACTGGCAAATCATCCTATACAAGTGTCTGGCCCATTCTTACCAATCTTACAGTCAGTGTTTGGAACAACTACCTTTTTCTCACCTACCTTTAATTTATTTTCCTCAGCTTCTACAGATATCTACAGTATCTACATCTACTTTCGAAATATCTACCTTAATCTACTTAAATAAATAAAAACAAACAGGTAATAAATTGTTAATAAACTCTGTTAGCTCCTTTATCTTCCAATGTTTCCTTCATCTTTGTCTCAGATATTATTATGGAAAATCGTTCATTCTGTTCATGTTTTGAAAAACAGTCATTCTTGCATTTTGCTCATGCATCGTGTAACATGTACAAAACACTGCTTACAGTTATTACCTTTCGCTTCAACTGTGTAATTTTCTCCTTCTTCAAATGCATTTTTCTTTATCAGGAAGATATCAGTCTCTGAACAAAACGATGACATCGAAGCAATGTCAAATAAGTGGTCATTACTAGTCTTGACCGACCAAACATAATGCAGAGAGGTTTCTCCACAGCTTGTACATTCGGCCTGCAGAACAAGATTTTCCTCATGGTTGGCTTTTGCTTCACAGTTCTTTAAGCACCTAAATGAAACGTGAAATTTTGTATTGTTTGCATGACCAAATTGTTTTCAACTTAATTTTTGCACTGAAAGTTGTTCAAAAAGTCAACCTCTGCTGGGGTTTGAACTTAGGCCTCTGCTTAGCCAGAATACATTAACTAACTTTTGCAATAAGCCTTTTCACAGTTTCGTTGTGCATAAGTGCAGTTGCTGTAGGTCAAAGGTTAAGTGTACAACAGCAAAGCATCTTAACTGCAACCGTCACATGACATGTGGGTAAAGCGAAGCCGTCTACTGCATCAGTTCAGTAACTTCAATTGTTTTATGTGGACATTACTTAATTATGTATTAATCTGTGTATAGAGTGATTTACTAGCAGGATCTTGCTTGTGAGCAAAAAAAAATTGAACTAGCTAAGGTTCTACCTAGCTGAAAAAAATTTTACTAACACAAAAGGCGATGCAAAGTGTACAAAAATATATTGCGTGGTTCACTTAACTTTTGACGTTTTCACGATCGTCATCAATCACTGAAACTGTGAAAAGGCTAATTGAATCACTTGTAAATTTTTATTAATACAAGCACGCATATATAAGTACAAGCTTGAAGGCATTTCAGAATGCATACATATATTGTACATAGTAGAAATACTACAAACTGGCTGATATGGTCGCACTAATGAATAGATAAAGGAATAAATTTTATACTCCATCAGTGACTTTTGTTATGAAGAAACTCTAAAATTTGTTGAATTAAACTAATACTCGATTATCAGAAACATAGCAGTTTGTCAGAGCCCATATCATCCAAAATTCTGGCAGCTGTTTTACTATCTCCTTTCCCTTATTCTAAACAAACTGAAATATTCAAAAATGTCCTGAGTATTCTACCAATACTACTATTGTATCCAATTAAATTAGAATCCATATTTTTTGCGAAAAATTAATTAAATAACAAACATGCTGAAACAGAAAAATGACCAGTTTATTTGAATGTTACCTTATTTTAATAACAGGTCTGTCTCCAAGGTAAGTATTTATAATTTGTTTTGTAGACTGGACAGTCCGGTTTGCCTTTCCAAAAAAGAGAACAAAAGTCAAAGTTGAAAACAACGTTAAACTCTTCTCAGGAATTGTGAAAGACGCCTCTGAAACAAACATAAGAAGTTGGGCTCAGTGAACTGTGTTAAAGTTTTCACATAGAAAACCAGATTTGAAACCCAGATGTCTGTTTAGTAAATCCATTTGCTTGCGTTTTTCTTATAAAACATAATCAGAAATTTACAAATTATTTGAGGAAAGGAAACTTAGCTATGTAAAACTTTACAAATTTTTCAAACATAAATAAATAGGAAATTATTGGAATTCAGCCTGGGTTTGATCTGCAAACTTTTAGTTCTATAACCCAACATTCTCACCAATAATATAGAGAATTTAGTTAAGTCTAAATAAAGTTTTACTGTTTGGGTGGCTCAGCAAGAACAAGCACTGCTTTTGTGTTTTTGTTTTTGGTAAACCTACAAACCAATTAACATTTTCAGAAAATGTTTGTTCAGTAGGCAAACCTTTAAAGCAAAAGTCAAGTCTCTCGGGAAGTTGAGCTTATTCTAATATTTGAGAAAAATGTTGAAAAGTTTCAGCAATTAAACTATGATAAGCGCTTCGTGTAATTAATAATTTCAATTTAAAATCGCGATCATTTCACGCTTGGGCGCACTCATTTTGGTAAAAAATGGCATAATCTGGTTAATGCGCAATATAAACAGTAATTCTGCCAAGTGCTTAAGCAATCATTTTTTGACTTATAGAGCAAACTCTGTAAACTAAGCAACCCACCCGGTATATATTGCATGCTCGCAGGTTTACATGTGTATCTGAAAGTTGTATCTCAATGCATACCTTCATCACAGTTTGCCTTCACAGCATTCATGCTGGATAGCAGTCACCAGCTTACGTCGTTTTTTCAAATATGCTGGCAGCCACGATCATTTGGCGGGAGATAAAAAATGTTTAAATCTCTTTTACATTTTTAAGCAAGGCATTCTATGCACATATATTGTGCGTACATCTCAATATTTTAAATTGTATATTAAGAGGCAATAAATGTTGTTCGAGAGTTGGTTCTTCCTTAAGTTAGGATTAGTGCTGCTGCATTACCATCTTTCATTACAAAATTTCCTTTACATACAATGAATAAGTTACATATGATCTAAAGACAAAACTGTTAAACTGATATCCAAAAAACTGATCAATTCAAGACCAATCTTGGTACTAATCTTTCCTTGAACTAAGAATTGTCCAGGGCTTGACAATTAACAGTCTATACTGTTATCTTACTCTTACCCTTTTACTTTATCATTCTTTCTCCTTCGGAAGATTAATTTCACATACCTGTAAAGGGCAGCTGAACAGTATAGTTACTATAACATGCCAAAGCAGTGGAACTAGCTTCAGGCATGGCCCCTGTTCCCTTGTAACAGTACCACGTATACCTAAAAAACGAAAAACCCAAAAACATCTAATGATTTACGCAATTTTCAAACTAAGAGAAAAAGAATACAGCTAATATCGTACCAACAATCAGCTGTGTGTTTTGAATGCCAAATAAACTTTTATAGCATACACTCAAAAAAGAAATACATTAAATGATATAATAATTTTTCAAAAGATAACGGTGAAGCAGATTGCATTTATAAACTGCAGTATCCTACTTATTAGTCAGAATTTATGTATAAGTCTAAAAACGGGGTGCAGTTGAAAAGGAGTGATTTGGAGACAAAAATGCTGTTTAAAGCCTTTGTGCTCCTTTACATCCAATGCAGCTTCGGCTTGATAAATTTTTACAATTTTATAACTCGTCTAAAATGCATATAACCTGTTACAATTTTTATAACAATAGGCATGGTATTTTTAGTTTAAACATTGAAGGTCTACAATTAATGAACATCTCAGTTTATTTACACAATCCTCGACATTGTTGAAGAACATATCTTATTAAGTAATCCTGGACATTGTTGAAGAACATATCTTATTAGACAATCCTGGACATTGTTGAAGAACATATCTTATTAGACAATCCTGGACATTGTAGAAGAACATATCTTATTAGACAATCCTGGACATTGTTGAAGAACATATCTTATTACACAATCCTGGACATTGTTGAAGAACATATCTTATTAGACAATCCTGGACATTGTAGAAGAACATATCTTATTAGACAATCCTGGACATTGTTGAAGAACATATCTTATTAGACAATCCTGGACATTGTTGAAGAACATATCTTATTAGACAATCCTGGACATTGTAGAAGAACATATCTTATTAGACAATCCTGGACATTGTAGAAGAACATATCTTATTAGACAATCCTGGACATTGCTGAAGAACACATCTTAGTAGACTTTCTTGGACATTATTTAAGAAATATCTTATTAGACAATTCTGGACATTGTTGAAGAAATATCTTATTATACAATCCTGGACATTTGTTGAAGAACATATGTTATTAGACATTTCAGGAGATTGTTGAGGAACATATGTTATTAGACAATTCTGGACATTGCTGAAGAAATATTTTATTAGACAATTCTGGACATTGTTGAAGAACATATCTTATTAGACCATCCTGGACATTGTTGAAGAACATATCTTAGTAGACAATCCTGGACATTGTTGAAGAACATATCTTAGTAGACAATCCTGGACATTGTTGAAGAACATATCTTATTAGACAATCCTGGACATTGTAGAAGAACATATCTTAGTAGACAATCCTGGACATTGTTGAAGAACATATCTTAGTAGACAATCCTGGACATTGTAGAAGAACATATCTTAGTAGACAATCCTGGACATTGTTGAAGAACATATCTTATTAGACAATCCTGGACATTGTTGAAGAACATATCTTAGTAGACAATCCTGGACATTGTTGAAGAACATATCTTAGTAGACAATCCTGGACATTGTAGAAGAACATATCTTATTAGACAATCCTGGACAT
Source organism: Tubiluchus corallicola (assembly GCA_030141605.1). Taxonomy (NCBI): domain Eukaryota; kingdom Metazoa; phylum Priapulida; class Priapulimorpha; order Priapulimorphida; family Tubiluchidae; genus Tubiluchus; species Tubiluchus corallicola. Next base: position 64,598 of record JAQGDQ010000167.1, read on the forward strand.
TGTAGAAGAACATATCTTATTAGGCAATCTTGGACATTGTTGAAGAACAAATCTTATTAGGCAATCTTGGACATTGTTGAAGAACATATCTTATTTGGCAATCCTGGACATTGTTGAAGAACATATCTTAGTAGACATTCTTGGACATTGTTGAAGAAATATCTTATTATACAATCCTGTACATTTGTTGAAGAACATATGTTATTAGACACTTCAGGAGATTGTTGAGGAACATATGCTATTAGACATTCTTGGACACTGTTGAAGAAATAACTTATTAAACAATTCTGGACATTGCTGAAGAACATCCCAACATAGTAATAATAGTTTATTAGATCTGCACATCACATTCATTTGCTGATACTTTGCCAACAGATCATAATCATAATAACCGATCAGAACACCGAGGCGACTATAAACTGCCATTACTTAGAACTAACAAATGTGCAAATGACAAAGCATTTAGAAATCACGTAAGAAACACTTTCAAGATGAATTTTTCATTTATATCTTGAAGTATAGTAAGTTAAATCATACAATTTAAGCTATATGCGTTAACTGTAAATTTATGTATCAATAATATTCAAGCTACGAAGCCTTGAGACATCATCTAAGCAATTTCTTGTATAAGTTTAGATGTAATCTATGATTATTGTTGCATGCTGCCTCTTAACTTGGGACTCTATTGTAAATGAGCACTGTGTTCAGTCAGGTCAATCCTGTTTAAAGATTTTGCATATTAATGATGATGATGATGATGATAACGATTTTTATTACTATTATTATTATTATTACTTAATCAAAATCGAGAAAGACATTCATTCATATAACAAAAACTGTATGCCTACATATCTCTAATAAATTCTAAATTAAAATGCATATTGCTAGAAGAATTAAATAATTACAATCATTCTTACGAAAAATCGGCAACCATTTCATCACAAAACGAAGAAGTGTCTGCAGTGGAGTTACATCGCCGGAGAAGTTCTCTTGGCATGTCTGGATCGTAAGACTCAGTAGCATCCATAACAATATCAGATTCCCAATGAACAGCCCTTAAAGGACCGCCACTTATTACGGGAATCAAATCAGAATGTTCGATCATAATCCAGCCCTGGAAAACCAGTAGGAATCTAGAAATATTTCTGACCTTGGACAAAAAATGAGTAACTGTTTCTGTATAACACTGCTTAACTTAAGTCTTAAGTGAACCAGCAGAAACTTGCTTTTTGAGCAAGTCAGAAACTATACCAAACACCTTGAAATTCAAGGCTAATGCATATACTTTGAGATATTTGACTAAGGCTACCTAATCGTTTTCCTAAATGAATTTTTAAATTTAAAGAAAGGCCAAGAAAATCTGGGAGGTTAACCTTATTTTAACGTTCGCGAAAAATGTTAAAAAGATTTAGTAATAAAATTGCAATAAGTGCCTCAAGTAACTAGTAAGTTCATTTTAAATTCGCGATCACTTCATGCTTGGGGGCACTCCCATTTTCAATGCCTATTCTTCCTCCAATGACGTCATTCGCCTCGAAGAAAAGCAGTGCACTGTCAATCTTCATTAAAAGTAGTTACAAAAAAGCTAATTCTGTAATGACTTTTTGCAAGGACGTTAGGTAAGCTGCAGACGTCTGAATTAGTTTAAGCAGTGCACGCTCACGGGAAGCCATGAAGCGATCACGAAAAGTCGCAAAGTCTTCCAGTTTTGTCACCATTTTGAGGCGAACAGCGGCAACCATCATGCGTAAAAATATCTATTCAGAAGTAGTACATTTTACATTTATGCTTTATAGACAGTTCTTTGAAAATTTCTTTGTTAAATTATTCTAAGTTAAATGATAACAGTAAAACAAACCTAACATACTGAGTAAGTTGTTCTTTCCTTTAAAAAAAATTAATTAATGAGAAGCCATACCTGGTCTGTGCTTTGTTTCGTTTCGCCAGTACTAAAAGTCAAAGTGACAGACTGGTAGATAATGTATGCACCAGGGAGCAGAAATTTCGCTGGTATTATTACATCACTGCCATCAGTTACAACAAATTCTGGAAATACCACAGCATTTTCAGTAGACGGATGTGAATGAAACATTTCCCACTCGTAACCGATATCGACCTTGTTCTCACAATTTTCGTAAACTGATGATGTTATTGTAATAGCAAATCCCAATTCAAATGTTGGTGCATCACTTTCGTTGTAGCCAACATCATTAATCCGCACATCTAAGTCGCAATCAGGAACTGCTGCGGCAACAGGGCCAAGTCGAGCTGACAGTTCAATTACATATGCACTCGTTGATACAGACCAAAATTGCATATCATTCACTGAGCCAACAACAATCACTTCATAAAGTCCCGGCTCCGAATAAGAATGCTGATACACAAACACAACAGATGCCATAGTGCTGTTTGAGTTCGCAACATTTTCAGCAGCTACTTCAGAATGGTTTACAGGTATGAATTGCTGATCATCAATGGTAAATACATGCTGATCACCCATGCTCCACGAGAACACAACAGTAGCATCTACATATTCAGAATATAAGAGAAAGGAAATGTTTGCACCAACAATGTAAGCATCTAGATCGGGTTCTCTTGCCAAAAATAACCCAGACACCTTCTCTGAAACAACAAAAAACGATTTGCTGATGATACGATTTTCTCACAATCATCCAGAAAAGTGCTTCAAGTAATTCCTATTATGTTGCATGTACATATTCTCTTACAGTTTGCTCGTAATTCACTACAATAATTAGCTTAAAATATTTGAGAACAGTACACACATCAGGCACTGAATTTTCACGCTTCCTGTGTTTTTTTTTATAAAAGTTTGAATCCCTCTTTGGCCAGCTTGTGTATATGTTACAGGCAAAATGTGAAATCAGGTATTCTGTAGAATGCCTAGGCATTTTATAGAGGCTAAAGCAAACCACGTAAAGTGTCTAAAATAGTTCATTAAACACTTTTCCGAGGTATTAGCCGTATGCCATTTTTGTTAATATTGGTTTGAGCACGTCCACAATACGCCTTTTGTTTCTAACTATAAAAGTCAAAAACAATTTTTAATCAATCAGATTTATGCAACTGGTTGATTAATGCAGCATGAGAACGAAGCCCACACCTTTTGAAATCAAATCGGTACATAATGCAAATAGCACATGGTATGCATGCTATCAGATGTTTTTTGAAGGAATGCATATTAATGAGCATAAGTCATGGTATTGAAACTGCAATACAGGTTCAGTCCCGACTTTTTTAAGCTTCTTTCATATCAACCAAGTGAAAAGTAAACTCTCATTTTATATTGTCTTATCAAAAAATAAATAATTGCATGGCCTCTAGTGGTCACTACATTGTACTTTCAATCTAAATAAGCTCCTTGCTTAAAATCAAGACTCATTCTCGACTTTTCCAAATTTCCTTTTTTCAGATCAAGTTTGTTTTCAACAATATAATAATTGTGAGTCCATTTGGCCGTTAACCATTTTGTTATACTATGTTACATTATCTCATTTCTTAGTCCCAGTATCTTGCAAATAATTACCTGATTACCTGTTTCACAATCTCTTCCTGCATATTTTTCTAAACAGATACACGTGTACGACATCTCGCCATTGACACACGTTGCACCATTCAAGCATGGCATAGAAGCACAAACATCAATGGCTAAATTTACAAAAACATTATTTTTTTACAGTTTAACACACACCAAGCCAATGCATGGCTTATACAGGCTCACAGCCTATGGCTGATGAGAAAGTGCTGCACCTTGTTGAAAAATTATATTGTTAATAGTAAGAATATAGTGTGCGCATCTGGTGCTCTGAATTTTAAGCAGAGCTTCAGTTGGTGGCTGAGTGATCTTCTGGTAGGCTGACTTTACAGTTCATGTCTATGATTACTGTCAGTGGCAGCTCGTGTATAGGTACTGTGGTAATGCAGCATCCCTTATTTTCACTCAATATTACCGATTATATTCAATAATGTCTTTTTTTCTTAAGTTCTTTCTTTAAACTTGTATGGTCCAGAGCACGTGAGGGTAGTACTTTTCACAGTCAAGCACAAAGGGCTCACAGCTCAAGCAATGTCTGAGATAAGATGCTGCACTCTAGGTAGAAAAAGTACTCTCTTTCACCTAGTGTGTGTTGTCAGTTGTCGCATGTGTTTACCGGCATATTCTTGAACTGCGACAATTTAAGCTGTTCGTAAACAAACAATATCTTGTGCTTAGGATTTTATTAAGCTTATGTATAAATTTCAGTATGTTTGTTTGCTTTAACATTACAAGATTAAAATCACAAGTTTGTTTCGCTTTACACAGTATTAAAACAATGGCTAAAAACTTTCCGAAGCAGCACCACACTAATTTTAATTACGAGCCATCACTGGTTACTGTCATTACCATAGTAACGGGGTTCGAGTTAAAAATAAAAAGCATTGCTAAAGACCCTTTTTGACTCACATGAAACCTTGCTGAGATAGAATGAAATTTTTGAAAAAGAAAATAATTAGAAATTTGAAGCGTAAAGTGACTTAAAGGAAGACCAGATGATTTTCCATATACTACCCATTTTCAAATCCGATAAAAAATATACGTTTTAACATAATTAATACCGCAAAAGTGTTTCTGATAATTTAATAATAGATTAAAAACTTAATTGACAACAAGCGAGCCCAACTATTAATTACATCACAAACTAACAACATTTTCAACAGCAAAAATATTCTGTGAGCGTGTTGCACATGTTTGCAAAAGGGAAAATTTAAGTCAGTGCAGGCACGTTTTAAGATAAAAATTCAAATTTAAAAATTACCGCTCTGCTCATGCATAAGCTGTCAAGCGCGTGCAGCTTGTCACAAACTAACACACATGAACTCAGAGGTACAGCACTTTTTTGTCGAGCGTATTTCCGAAAAGCAGTCGCTTGTACCCGTCTGACTAGCGAATGGTAAAATGCATGTAACAGTGAAGAACTAGAGGCGCGAACACGAAATTGTGTTAGTGCGGTAACAATTCTTTCACATCTTTTTTGAAAAACAGTACGTTTCCTTTCAATATTTTAAAGAGTAAATTGTTTTGACCATTATTGTACTAGTTGATTTATCAAAAAGTCCTAGCTATGATAATAATTTTAAAGTAACTGAAACATGGCATTTTACATTTTAGTTGCCACGGTAAAATCTCTATAACATGCCTCTCTGTACAACACTAAACTTATCAGCTTTTACATGTCAAGCAACTCATGGGGCAAGCTTTTGGCAAATGAATGAACATCCGTACCACACTGAGAGACACACTGTCTTATACAATTAAAATTAAAGCAGCTCATTAATTAGAAACCTACCTACTTGTAACTCACAAACTTCTCCTGTAAAGCCATCAGGACATTCACACTTATAAGCATTTACATCATCTACACAAGTTGCGTTATTCTCACAGGGATTAGAACCGCATTCATTGATTTCTAAAATTTGAAAAAAAACAGTTAGTAAATACCTTAACTAATTCCAAGTGATTTGTTAAAGTGGGAAAAGGCAATTTTAACATAAATCCCAAAAATTTTCCATAGAAAGTTACATTACTTAACATTACGCTTACCTGTTTGAAATATTTACGTAATTGGAAAAGAAAATTCTTAATAATTTAAAATATTCGAGCCACCTGATAAAACAGCATTCTATCATCATCCCAGTATTCATCACTGATTCACCAAAAAATACCAAAGATCACCAAAACATTGATCTTACTGACAATATAAAGTAAATTAAAATTTTGCCTAGTTAGCAGAGAGTATGCAACAAACACCCTGATTATTTTTTCAAGGTTTGCGTAATCTTACCTAAACTTGACTCAAACAACTTACTGTTAAAATGGCTGCACCTAACTATCATCAAGGGAGTTTAAATTTACAAGTTTTATATAGCGTTACTGTTAACCCCAGCTCTGCATGCAATAAGACACCATGTCAATGATATAAAATTTCACTGTATGCAATAAGACGGCATATAAGTAATATAAAATTTCAAGATGAATTTTTAAAGTTTTTTTGTGAACAGTGTTTGCTGGTGCTTTAGTCTATTGTAATAGACCACTGGTTGTTGTCACGGTAACGTCAGATCGGCATAAGTGTTGCTTTTAAACAACTTCGGGTAGCACTTTTTACTATGTTGTACAATTTCGAACAAATAGGAAACGACAAGAACATCTAAAATAAGTGTTTTCTCTAATAGTTATTAAACAACTTTATTCTTTTCATTATATACACTAAACTGTACAGTATATACTTATTCTAGATTCGATAAAAAATATATATTGACCTAGTTTATAATGACTAGAAAACGAAATATTTCAGTCTTGCTTTACAATAGCTCCTCTTGATAACGGCAATTAATTAATTAACAAATAAGTAAGGAATTAACGGCTAAATAATATTGAAAATTTTTAATGAAATCTTGTATGCAGAAAATTTACATCATCATCCGAAGTCTTACGAGTAAAAAGGTTAAGATGGACATTCTTTAACTCCTTCAAGACTGCAACATTTACAATAAGTCTTATAAGAACTACAACTTTTCTGCTACTGTATTAGTGCAGATATAATTAAATGGTGATAAGTTAGGTATTTAGGAGAATCTCGGCTATCCAATCATGTGATTTGTTTAAACATTTATAAGTGATTTAATGGGAAAAAATAAGAAAAATTTATGTAAAAGAAGTGAGATACGTTCCAGATTAATGCTGCTTAAATCACATAAATTAAAGGTTTTATGAGTTTCACCCATGTTTCTACTAATTAATATCTTAAATTTCTACTTGCCTGAAACCACCTATATATCTTACTTACCTAGCTAACAGTTTCTATTTTTCTTTCAAAATTTCTACTTGCCTGAAACCACCTATATATCTTACTTACCTAGCTAACAGTTTATATTTTGTTAACATATAAGACTAGGCAGCAGTTCAAAGCCAAGTCTTGAAGCGACCTTGAGAATTTTATCTAGTCTGGTTGCTATAACAACAGCTTGCAGGCAAAATTCCTCCCCATAAAGTTTGCTGCCAGGTCTGGCTTGATACAAACAACTAGCATTTAGTGGTCAGTTGGGAAGCAAAAATGTATACTTATATAATAACTGCACTGCTTACATTACTAGTACGTTTTAGAACAGTATAACAGTATGTGCTGTTTTAATACATTAAATTAGGTAAAAAGTTGTTGATAAAATAAAAATTGGCTTTGAGCAGAGTAAAAAATCCACGTTAAAATGAAACGGGTGTTGTTAAGTGAAAAAATGAAAACAACGAAATTATATAGTAAAACCTTTAAACAACTTCATCCCAGCGAGGCAAGATGTTATTTAAGTAAATTTATTATATCTTAGCATTTTCAACAAATTTTCTAAAAATGTATCCAACATTACTTTCACAGAAATTGAATACTAATCAGAAAATTGAAAATATTGAACGGAAGGTTTGAGAAAAGTAAAACTTTAGTAACACAAATCACACCACAGGATTGTTTTGTTGATGTTTAGTTTAAATTCCTTTACCTGTCTCACAACGATAACCTGTGGAACCAGGTAAACACAAACAAAAGAAAGAATTTACATTATCAATACAGCTGGCATTATTGTAGCACGGTCCATAACCACATTCATCAATTTCTAAAATAAAAATAAAAACGTTTTTTTTAAGTTTTGATCAGAAATTAATGACCCTTTGGCTCATACTGTATTTTCTAAAATCAAATCTAGACCTTCCTTTCACTGATTTTTTTGAGTGATTTCTTGTTCTACTGTCCTTACATTCCAGACCTTCGAGTCCATTCACAATTCTAATCAGATCTGCTCTCAGTCGATGGTGTTCTAGGGGCATTAATCTGCATCTGTTCAGTTTGTGTTCATATGTTAGCTCTGCAAAACTAGGGCATTCGATCAAGTTGATAGATCTCTTTTGTACACCTTCAATCAATCTAATATCTTTTACCATATATGGTCTCCATGCCTGCATGCAATAATCCAAGCGTGGTCTAACAAAACTTTTGTACAGTTTTATAATCACATCTTTGTCTATATTAATAAAAATACTTTTTATCGTGCCCAACGTTCTGTTAGCCTTTCGTGACGACCATCAGCATTGTTAACTATTAGTTCTTAAGAATATCTATGGCAGCCATTTTATTTTGCGCATGTCACGTTGCCTATCTTCCTTCTACGCAATTTCTTGAGCAGTATAACCATACAAACTTGTTTTGGATATGAGGTACTATACGTAATATTTTTCGATGCAGTTTTTAAGCAGGCGAGTTATTTTCTGCGCAGCATTTACAACCAAAAATTACTCTCCACGTCTTTATAGACAATGTCTGTAACCACTGTTGTAAATCGAAAACTTAAATCGTAAGTAAACTAAGCGAATCGGGAGACATTCCAGTAGTAGAGAAAATCTTTCACTAGAGAAGAACTTTTAGGGATCAAACTCACACCTACGGATCTGTACAGTTGATACTTAGCGATTGTATCATTTAAATTTAATTTAATTTTTCACATACAGTTTTTCCGGTATAAATAATGGACCACACAACAATCAACATTCACTGACATGGTCCACTCACCAATGACATTTGTGAAAAACCAGAAGCTTGGACCATTATGAACAAAAACCCTCCGAAATGAGCCACTAAACTGACAGAGGTGAGGTAGTCAATGCTTCTTGCCTTAAAATCTAGTGTATTGTTTGTTTATTTGATCAATATTTTGACACTACTAGTTCCTGATCAAGAATACATAGTGAATATATACAGGTAATGTCCAAATATTGATCAAATAAACAAAAAATATACAGCATTTTACTGCAACAATTGTGGGTTGTTAATTTATTTATGTGGTATAATACAGTTTAACGTAACTGACTATGTACTGAACAACGAGATTATGTGATTGTAAAGAAAATAAAAACACTGTTCCAAGTTGAATGGTAACAATTTGCTTTCGGTATTTGCATTTTCAATTCTTAATTCTGATATTTAATGACCAAACCACTGGCCAATAAGCCTTTTCACAGTTTTGTTGTGCACACGCGCAGTTGCCGCAGGTCAAAGGTTAAGTGTAACACAGAAACTACAACCATCACTTGACACGTGTGTAAACCAAAGCCGTCTGCCGAATCGGTTCAGTAACTTCAGTTGTTTTGCATGGACTTAATTAGTTTGTGCATAGAGTAATTTACTAGCAGGATCTTGCTTGCAAACAAGAAAAATGAACTAGGTAAGGTTGTAGCTAGCTTGTAAAACATGTTAAAACTGCTGCTACATCAATAGAATGGGCATGTACAAAACGTTAAGTGTTTTGCATTATACTGTTAAACCGCTTTACACTGGCCACTTTGAGATGGAAAAAGTTAATGTTACAGCAAGTTTGGCATTATAACCGGGTGTGTTAAATTTTGACAGACGAATCACAAAACAGTCAGACAAATGTACACTGGTTAGAGTCCTTAATTTTTTCTCCAAAGGTTAATGAATTAATGACTCACTGAAAATCAATCACCTTTATTGAGACAATTTTGTTTACATAAAGATGTCTTGTACTCAAAGATATAATCTGTAGCTTACTGTGTATGTGTGTGTGTGTGTGTGTGTGTTTCGAAATACTACACATGCACACACACACACACACACACACACACACACACACACACACACACACACACACACACACATATATATACATATATATAGATTTATAAAACTCATAACTACAAATGTTTTGCTAGAATTTGCTTCGATGACATGTTTTCTTGTCAGCTGCTATTATGACTGAATATGCATTGATAATAATAACAGAGTTATCAATACTTTACTATTGTGAATATGCGATGTACAGTCAGTACAGCTTGTAAACAATAAAAGCATATTAACGTGCATTATTTTGCACAACACCTGACGTCTGGTCAGTGTCTACAATCCAGTGAAGCATATCGCCAGCCTCATATGACTGGCTTAATATAAAGGTCACTGGCATTTCCTCATTGAACATATACATTAATTTGCCAGGCGGTTGCTGGGTAATGGGTTGCGGTATATCCGGTTATTTTTATAAGCAGTTTAATGCAACTGTTTTGTTCCTGGCCATTTTCCAGGTGGAAACGAAGTATGGCAGTATAGTAAAAGCCACTAAAGAGAAGTCAACGAAACTTGGTCTTGGTAGCAACCAGAAGGGAACAAGATAATTATAGTACACTTAACCTTAGTTTCACCTTGAAGCTTCGTCCTAGCAAACTGCAGTACTGTGGGCTTGCCACTGTACACTTACACATTTTATTACATGGACTGTCAAAACTTAAATCACTTATTTAGTCTGTTTTACATGTTTGCGTACCTGTTTCGCAGCTATGCCCCTCATATCCAGGAGCGCAGGAACAGTTATAGTGATTCACTTCATCATAACAAGTTCCATTGTTTTGACAAGGTTTAGATGAACATTCATCTGTTTCTGTTGTTTAAAAAAGAAATAGTAAAAGCCACGGCACAAGTTCATAACAAAAAATGTTGCAAACTAACCGATGTAAAACCAATTACTTTCAAACATTTGCCCAATTTTAAGAAGAAGCCATAACAGACTTCAAAAATTTGCTTTTAGACTTGGTTTCATTTACGTCTATTCATCATAGGCAACTAAGATGATTACACTAGCAATTCGGTCTCAAGGATGCTTAGCTTGGCAGTTTTATTTGAAGGCACTTTTCCATGTTGAGACAGAATTTGTCTAGTAAAATTTTCGATGGCTGGTTCGCTGGGTAAATTATTGCTGCATTCACGTTATATGCATCTATATTGTCAGGAGAAGAATAGACATATTTCAAGGAATCATTAGAGAAAAATCTGGAATAAACATAAATGGCTAACTTCGCGAAGTTATCAAACATATTTATTGCAAAAAGTAACCCAGACAAAGAACAAAGTTCAAAAGAGAGAAATGATGTTGCTGATGCTTTATAGTGTCTCAAAGAAGTCCCAAAAAAGTCTCTAGAAGCAATGCTAGAATTTTTACTTTAATAAATATTACACAAAAATCTCTCAATTAAGAAAACACAACATCTAAAAACCAAATTAGTGTTTAATAATTTTATGTGATTTTTTTCCTGTTAATTTTTGCAATAATGATAAACTACAGTAAGTGCTGAATGGATGCATTTCCTCTTTTTTCTTAAGTAGGAATTTTTTTAATAATTTAGCACGACAATTAACAGCTCCCTTACCAGTGCAGCCATCCTCATCTTGTTTTCCATATCCCTCATAACCTAGCAAGCATTTGCATGAAAAACTTCCTTCAGTGTTCACACACTTGGCATTGCTGTGACAATTATGAATCTCTTTGGCACATTCATCAATATCTAAAGCAGCAGACACTCATAAAGCATAATTAAAAGTTAACACAGTAAGAAATGCAGCAATGTTAGTATTATGTATGAAACATGTCTGACAAAATTAGCATAGTGACAATAGCATTACAATTATCAGTCCTTACCAGTGCAGCCATCCCCATCATGTTTTTCATCACCCTCATAACCTAGCAAGCATTCGCATGAAAAACTTCCTTCAGTGTTCACACACTTGGCATTGTAGCGACAATTGTGATTCTCTTTGACACATTCATCAATATCTAAAGCAGGAGACACTCATAAAGCATAATTAAAAGTTAACACAGTAAGAAATGCAGCAATGTTAGTATTATGTATGAAACATGTCTGACAAAATTAGCATAGTGACAATAGCATTACAATTATCAGTCCTTACCAGTGCAGCCATCCCCATCATGTTTTCCATCACCCTCATAACCTAGCAAGCACTCGCATGAAAAAATTCCTTTAGTGTTCACACACTTGGCATTACAGCGACAAATTTGATTCTCTTCGGCACATTCATCAATATTTAAAGCAGCAGATACTCATAAAGCAATTAATGGTTAAGGTATGAAATACAGCAATGCAAGGAATTAGTGCAAAGAATAAACATGAAAAAATTAGCTAGCACAGTGACTTTAGCATTACAATTATTGATCTTTACCAGTGCAGCCATCCCCATCTTGTTTTCCATCACCCTCATAACCTAGCAAGCACTCGCATGAAAAACTTCCTTTAGTGTTCGCACACTCGGCATTGCTGTGACAATTATGATTCCCTTCGGCACATTCATCATTATTTAAAGCAGCAGATACTCAGAGAGCAATTAATGGTTAAGGAACAAAATACAGCAATGCAAGCAATAAGCACAAAAAATAAATATGACAAAATTAGCACTGTACTAGCACAGTGACTTTAGCATCACAATTATCAGTCTTTACCAGTGCAGCCATCCTCATCTTGTTTTCCATATCCCTCATAACCTAGCAAGCATTTGCATGAAAAACTTCCTTCAGTGTTCACACACTTGGCATTGCTGTGACAAATACGATTCTCTTTGACACATTCATCAATATCTAAAGCAGCAGATACTAATGAAGCAATTAATAGCTAATAGAGCATGAAATGTATCAATGCTTAAATTAAGTATGGACAAAATTAGGAGTGAATTTAACATTGCAATTATCGGGTCTTACAGGATCAGCCATCCCGATCTTGTTTGCCATCACCCTCATAACCTAGCAAGCTTTTGCATGAAAAACTTCCTTCAGTATTTACACACTTGGCATTGTAGCGACAATTATGATTCTCTTCAGCACATTCATCAATATCTACAGCAGCGGGTATTCATAGCATTTAAAAGCTAACACAGTAAGAAGGGCAGTAATGCTAGGATTAAGCATAAAAACTAAATATGACAAAATTAGCACAGTGACAATAGCATTGCAATTATCGACCCTTACCAGTGCAGCCATCCACATCTTGTTTTCCATATCCCTCATAACCTAGCAAGCATTCGCATGAAAAATTTCCTTTAGTGTTCACACATTTGGCATTGTAGCGACAATTATGATTCCCTTCGGCACATTCATCAATATCTAAAGCAGGAGACACTCATAAAGCATAATTAAAAGTTAACACAGTAAGAAATGCAGCAATGTTAGTATTATGTATGAAACATGTCTGACAAAATTAGCATAGGGACAATAGCATTACAATTATCAGTCTTTACCAGTGCAGACATCCCCATCTTGTTTTCCATCACCCTCATAACCTAGCAAGCACTCGCATGAAAAACTTCCTTCAGTGTTCACACATTTGGCATTGTAGTGACAATTATTATTCTCTTTGGCACATTCATCAATATCTAAAACAGCAGATACTCATAAAGCAATTAAAAGTTAACACAGTAAGAAATGCAGGAATTATAGGATTATGTATGAAACATAAATGTGACAAAATTAGCAAAGTGACATTAGCATTACAATTATCAGCCCTTACCAGTGCAGCCATACCCATCTTTTTTTCAATCAACCTCATAACTTAGCAAGCACTCACATGAAAAAATTCCTTTAGTGTTCACACACTTGGCATTACAGCGACAAATTTGATTCTCTTCGGCACATTCATCAATATTTAAAGCAGCAGATACTCATAAAGCAATTAATGGTTAAGGTATGAAATACAGCAATGCAAGGAATTAGTGCAAAGAATAAACATGAAAAAATTAGCTAGCACAGTGACTTTAGCATTACAATTATTGATCTTTACCAGTGCAGCCATCCCCATCTTGTTTTCCATCACCCTCATAACCTAGCAAGCACTCGCATGAAAAACTTCCTTTAGTGTTCGCACACTCGGCATTGCTGTGACAATTATGATTCCCTTCGGCACATTCATCAATATCTAAAACAGCAGATACTCATAAAGCAATTAAAAGTTAACACAGTAAGAAATGCAGCAATTATAGGATTATGTATGAAACATATATGTGACAAAATTAGCAAAGTGACATTAGCATTACAATTATCAGCCCTTACCAGTGCAGCCATACACATCTTTTTTTCAATCAACCTCATAACTTAGCAAGCACTCACATGAAAAAATTCCTTTAGTGTTCACACACTTGGCATTACAGCGACAAATTTGATTCTCTTCGGCACATTCATCAATATTTAAAGCAGCAGATACTCAGAGAGCAATTAATGGTTAAGGAACGAAATACAGCAATGCAAGCAATAAGCGCAAAAAATAAATATGACAAAATTAGCACTGTACTAGCACAGTGACTTTAGCATCACAATTATCAGTCTTTACCAGTGCAGCCATCCTCATCTTGTTTTCCATCACCCTCATAACCTAGCAAGCACTCGCATGAAAAACTTCCTTTAGTGTTCGCACACTCGGCATTGCTGTGACAATTATGATTCCCTTCGGCACATTCATCAATATCTAAAGCAGCAGATACTAATAAAGCAATTAATAGCTAATAGAGCATGAAATGTATCAATGCGTAAATTAAGTATGGACAAAATTAGGAGTGAATTTAGCATTGCAATTATCGGGTCTTACAGGATCAGCCATCCCCATCTTGTTTGCCATCACCCTCATAACCTAGCAAGCTTTTGCATGAAAAACTTCCTTCAGTGTTCACACACTTGGCATTGTAGCGACAATTATGATTCTCTTTGACACATTCATCAATATCTAAAGCAGGAGACACTCATAAAGCATAATTAAAAGTTAACACAGTAAGAAATGCAGCAATGTTAGTATTATGTATGAAACATGTCTGACAAAATTAGCATAGTGACAATAGCATTACAATTATCAGTCTTTACCAGTGCAGACATCCCCATCTTGTTTTCCATCACCCTCATAACCTAGCAAGCACTCGCATGAAAAACTTCCTTCAGTGTTCACACACTTGGCATTGTAGTGACAATTATTATTCTCTTTGGCACATTCATCAATATCTAAAACAGCAGATACTCATAAAGCAATTAAAAGTTAACACAGTAAGAAATGCAGCAATTATAGGATTATGTATGAAACATAAATGTGACAAAATTAGCAAAGTGACATTAGCATTACAATTATCAGTCTTTACCAGTGCAGACATCCCCATCTTTTTTTCAATCAACCTCATAACTTAGCAAGCACTCACATGAAAAAATTCCTTTAGTGTTCACACACTTGGCATTACAGCGACAAATTTGATTCTCTTCGGCACATTCATCAATATTTAAAGCAGCAGATACTCATAAAGCAATTAATGGTTAAGGTATGAAATACAGCAATGCAAGGAATTAGTGCAAAGAATAAACATGAAAAAATTAGCTAGCACAGTGACTTTAGCATTACAATTATTGATCTTTACCAGTGCAGCCATCCCCATCTTGTTTTCCATCACCCTCATAACCTAGCAAGCACTCGCATGAAAAACTTCCTTTAGTGTTCGCACACTCGGCATTGCTGTGACAATTATGATTCCCTTCGGCACATTCATCAATATCTAAAACAGCAGATACTCATAAAGCAATTAAAAGTTAACACAGTAAGAAATGCAGCAATTATAGGATTATGTATGAAACATAAATGTGACAAAATTAGCAAAGTGACATTAGCATTACAATTATCAGCCCTTACCAGTGCAGCCATACCCATCTTTTTTTCAATCAACCTCATAACTTAGCAAGCACTCACATGAAAAAATTCCTTTAGTGTTCACACACTTGGCATTACAGCGACAAATTTGATTCTCTTCGGCACATTCATCAATATTTAAAGCAGCAGATACTCATAAAGCAATTAATGGTTAAGGTATGAAATACAGCAATGCAAGGAATTAGTGCAAAGAATAAACATGAAAAAATTAGCTAGCACAGTGACTTTAGCATTACAATTATTGATCTTTACCAGTGCAGCCATCCCCATCTTGTTTTCCATCACCCTCATAACCTAGCAAGCACTCGCATGAAAAACTTCCTTTAGTGTTCGCACACTCGGCATTGCTGTGACAATTATGATTCCCTTGGGCACATTCATCATTATTTAAAGCAGCAGATACTCAGAGAGCAATTAATGGTTAAGGAACGAAATACAGCAATGCAAGCAATAAGCGCAAAAAATAAATATGACAAAATTAGCACTGTACTAGCACAGTGACTTTAGCATCACAATTATCAGTCTTTACCAGTGCAGCCATCCTCATCTTGTTTTCCATCACCCTCATAACCTAGCAAGCACTCGCATGAAAAACTTCCTTTAGTGTTCGCACACTCGGCATTGCTGTGACAATTATGATTCCCTTCGGCACATTCATCAATATCTAAAACAGCAGATACTCATAAAGCAATTAAAAGTTAACACAGTAAGAAATGCAGCAATTATAGGATTATGTATGAAACATAAATGTGACAAAATTAGCAAAGTGACATTAGCATTACAATTATCAGCCCTTACCAGTGCAGCCATACCCATCTTTTTTTCAATCAACCTCATAACTTAGCAAGCACTCACATGAAAAAATTCCTTTAGTGTTCACACACTTGGCATTACAGCGACAAATTTGATTCTCTTCGGCACATTCATCAATATTTAAAGCAGCAGATACTCATAAAGCAATTAATGGTTAAGGTATGAAATACAGCAATGCAAGGAATTAGTGCAAAGAATAAACATGAAAAAATTAGCTAGCACAGTGACTTTAGCATTACAATTATTGATCTTTACCAGTGCAGCCATCCCCATCTTGTTTTCCATCACCCTCATAACCTAGCAAGCACTCGCATGAAAAACTTCCTTTAGTGTTCGCACACTCGGCATTGCTGTGACAATTATGATTCCCTTCGGCACATTCATCATTATTTAAAGCAGCAGATACTCAGAGAGCAATTAATGGTTAAGGAACGAAATACAGCAATGCAAGCAATAAGCGCAAAAAATAAATATGACAAAATTAGCACTGTACTAGCACAGTGACTTTAGCATCACAATTATCAGTCTTTACCAGTGCAGCCATCCTCATCTTGTTTTCCATCACCCTCATAACCTAGCAAGCACTCGCATGAAAAACTTCCTTTAGTGTTCGCACACTCGGCATTGCTGTGACAATTATGATTCCCTTCGGCACATTCATCAATATCTAAAGCAGCAGATACTAATAAAGCAATTAATAGCTAATAGAGCATGAAATGTATCAATGCGTAAATTAAGTATGGACAAAATTAGGAGTGAATTTAGCATTGCAATTATCGGGTCTTACAGGATCAGCCATCCCCATCTTGTTTGCCATCACCCTCATAACCTAGCAAGCTTTTGCATGAAAAACTTCCTTCAGTGTTTACACACTTGGCATTGTAGCGACAATTATGATTCTCTTCGGCACATTCATCAATATCTAAAGCAGCAGATACTCATAGCAATTAAAAGTTAACACAGTAAGAAATGCAGCAATGTTAGTATTATGTATGAAACATGTCTGACAAAATTAGCATAGTGACAATAGCATTACAATTATCAGTCTTTACCAGTGCAGACATCCCCATCTTGTTTTCCATCACCCTCATAACCTAGCAAGCACTCGCATGAAAAACTTCCTTCAGTGTTCACACACTTGGCATTGTAGTGACAATTATTATTCTCTTTGGCACATTCATCAATATCTAAAACAGCAGATACTCATAAAGCAATTAAAAGTTAACACAGTAAGAAATGCAGCAATTATAGGATTATGTATGAAACATAAATGTGACAAAATTAGCAAAGTGACATTAGCATTACAATTATCAGCCCTTACCAGTGCAGCCATACCCATCTTTTTTTCAATCAACCTCATAACTTAGCAAGCACTCACATGAAAAAATTCCTTTAGTGTTCACACACTTGGCATTACAGCGACAAATTTGATTCTCTTCGGCACATTCATCAATATTTAAAGCAGCAGATACTCATAAAGCAATTAATGGTTAAGGTATGAAATACAGCAATGCAAGGAATTAGTGCAAAGAATAAACATGAAAAAATTAGCTAGCACAGTGACTTTAGCATTACAATTATTGATCTTTACCAGTGCAGCCATCCCCATCTTGTTTTCCATCACCCTCATAACCTAGCAAGCACTCGCATGAAAAACTTCCTTTAGTGTTCGCACACTCGGCATTGCTGTGACAATTATGATTCCCTTCGGCACATTCATCAATATCTAAAACAGCAGATACTCATAAAGCAATTAAAAGTTAACACAGTAAGAAATGCAGCAATTATAGGATTATGTATGAAACATAAATGTGACAAAATTAGCAAAGTGACATTAGCATTACAATTATCAGCCCTTACCAGTGCAGCCATACCCATCTTTTTTTCAATCAACCTCATAACTTAGCAAGCACTCACATGAAAAAATTCCTTTAGTGTTCACACACTTGGCATTACAGCGACAAATTTGATTCTCTTCGGCACATTCATCAATATTTAAAGCAGCAGATACTCATAAAGCAATTAATGGTTAAGGTATGAAATACAGCAATGCAAGGAATTAGTGCAAAGAATAAACATGAAAAAATTAGCTAGCACAGTGACTTTAGCATTACAATTATTGATCTTTACCAGTGCAGCCATCCCCATCTTGTTTTCCATCACCCTCATAACCTAGCAAGCACTCGCATGAAAAACTTCCTTTAGTGTTCGCACACTCGGCATTGCTGTGACAATTATGATTCCCTTCGGCACATTCATCAATATTTAAAGCAGCAGATACTCATAAAGCAATTAATGGTTAAGGAACGAAATACAGCAATGCAAGCAATAAGCGCAAAAAATAAATATGACAAAATTAGCACTGTACTAGCACAGTGACTTTAGCATCACAATTATCAGTCTTTACCAGTGCAGCCATCCTCATCTTGTTTTCCATCACCCTCATAACCTAGCAAGCACTCGCATGAAAAACTTCCTTTAGTGTTCGCACACTCGGCATTGCTGTGACAATTATGATTCCCTTCGGCACATTCATCAATATCTAAAGCAGCAGATACTCATAAAGCAATTAATGGTTAATAAGTATGAAATACAGCA